>JAJHSJ010000017.1:21607820-21669523 GCA_021015155.1 Magnolia officinalis
GAGGCCGATTCGATCGATACTTCGTTCATCTCAGCAATCACAGAAGGAAATCAAGAAACCGATCTCTCTAAAGTATGTTTCAGATCCCAATTCTCGAAATCTGTGTTGAAATCCATGCAATCTCTCACGTTTGTATGTCCCGTCTGCAGAGCAGTCCAAAACCCTCATTTTCATCTCCGTTGGACGCTTTTGACCCCACCGATGGATTAGAATCCTTCCCTACACCGTCGATTACTGATGGGAATCAAGGATCTGGCGTGTATCTACACACAAGTCCACCTGATGCATGGCCTGGACTTCCACATCGTGAAGTTGCCATGCGTGTCCACATATAGAGATGCATGTGGAAAGGTGCACGTGGGCTTAGCAGAACTCCTGTGTGGTGTATTTGTTTATATATTAGTCTTTATGTTACAGGTTATCTTCAGATCTATATACTATTGATGATTCTCTCCCATTTATTCTCAACATTCTCTTAGCAAATTTCTTTAGCCTTATCGGCATTGCAATAGTTTTGTCATATGCACAGGTAAAACTAGAAGGCTTTTTGTTGTAACAATCCAGATATCTGATTGGACTGTTTTAGTTCTGTATGATCATATTTCTTAACACTACCTAGATAAAGTATGTTGTTCAAACATTTAATTGATATGTGCAGATTCTGTTCTTGCTTCTATTATTACCGTTTTGGTATATCTACAAAAAATTGCAGGTATGTGTCTAATACAATTTCTTTCTGCTAATATTTATTCCTTAATGATGAGCATGCTTGGGATGATGATAGTAAAACCCAAATTATTTATTTTCAAGTTAATCTGTATGGTTTATGATTATCTCCATTTTCCTAGTTTATTTCTAAGAAAGTAGGTGAAACTAGTATTTTTAAGAAAGCAGAATAGCAGTAGGCAAAAGAGAGCGTGCATGTAGGTAATTTTCAAGAACCGAGCTGAAAATCATATAATTCTGTAGAGTTTTTATTTGCATATTCATCTGTCTATATGGGTATGACGAAGAAGGGGCAAGTCATAATAGTTTTGGTCCCCAGACGAGTCACGTTCTGAAATGCTACTTAAATCCATGCCCAGTGGGGTACATGGAGCCCACAAATAAATGATAATAAACATCTAGTAATTGTTTTTGCTGAAAATACTAATCATTTTCACAAATTATTGTTGTAAATACATAAGCACATTGCTGATTTTGAATTTGGAGCATCACCACCAAGAAGCTAAACTGTTGTTTGGAATAATTCTGAGATATATTCAAGGTTTTCTTTGTTTGAGCCTTTTTAAACTTGAAGTTCTTCATTTTTTAGCCATTTTGGAGTTATCTTGATGTTTCATTTTGGATACATTTGTAGTTTTCTGCTAAATCAGTCACATAACTAGAGAATCTTTATTCCACTTCATTATTGTGTTTGTAAGGTGTATTTTTTCTGCGGTAAATCCTAGATACAATAGAGCATTATGTTATAGTATTTATAGAATTGAGTTCACTCAATCATTTCATGTAGAGAGAGTGGGTCCCACTAGTGTATCTTGTACATCTGTATGACATATCTTGTATGCTTATGCACATACCTCGTCTGGCTGGGTATTTAGACACATATACAATGCATATTGAGTTGTATATGTTGTATGAAGAGATGAATTAAAAGATCGAATTGGTTTTCGGCTCATTGAATTTATGTTTTCATAGCTTACAATATTTGTGTGAGGTATTATCTGATGCTGACTGAACAAAGTGACCATATTGTTCGGCACAATAGCAATATAGGTGCACCTTTCTGTAATTTAATTAGATTGCTCATCTGGTTTGCCATCGTGCAAGCTAATGTACAAAAATCTCATTTTCCTTGCAATTCTAAACTTTTTTCCTTGATGAGCTGCAAAGACAGTTTACCTATGGCTCACTTTCAATGGGGAAACAATTCCACTAATCATATAGGAAAATTTTTCCAATTGGGGAGATTTTTTGGGGCACACCCCATTCACAATATGTTCCACAAGATGAAATGGCCTGAGTCATGGAAAGTTGGGCCCACCTGCACTGTTTCTTGCTGACAAAAGAAATTGCCATTTAACTCAGTCAAGCTTTCTATCGTAAACATCGTCATAACCTTTTTCCTAGCTATTTGTGGTCCCCTTTATAGTTCTTACTTCACCAATTGTTCCTAAGGCCCTGTCCTTGGGCCATATCATTGAGGTTCATATAGTTCCTCTTCTTATTTTATACTCATTGTCAGATATTTCTCATATTATTTTATGAAGTATATCATTTCATGATTTAGATAATGCTGCTTGTTTATTTAGTGTCCAATTTGACAGAGTTGTTCTTTTGCCTTCTTTTTTCAAGGTCTGCAAAGTGGCCCCCATGGAAATCCTCTCCCACATGCACTTTACAAGAAAAATATGTGCCAATATGGCATGTGTCTAGGATATCTGATAGGAGCATAGGATGGGCTGCACCGTGCAGATGACGGTGACCATCTAATTTTGCTCTTGCAATTTGAACCGCTCACTATATCATTTTTATCCATCCATTTGATAACCACCATTTGGTTAGTTAGGATTGATTTATCATTTTGATTTCCAACATGTACCTTTCAAGATGTGCCTTACAATTTGAATGGCCTTAAAAGATGTACTTGTGTGCCACGTGAGGAGTAACTGCCAATTTCAGAATGGTAACAACTCTTCCAATAGAACATGGAAAAGTTAGACAATCTTGATCGTACAAATAACTTAATCGATTGTGCTTTGAGCATAAAACAAAATTTCACCAACCACATAAAATTAATCATTTGATTTTACCTTGGAATTTGAACCATTCACTGTTAACCATCCATTTGATAACCATCAATCAAATGATGATTATCTTTGATTTATTAATGTGAATTTTGAAATGATAAAGCCATGCATGAGTGCCACATTTGAGGAAGATGACTCACTAAACTACCATTTTCAAGATGTTTGTGAGCTCTGACATGTATGATGACTCCTTTGATAGTTAACTACAATTTTAAGAAAATGGTGGTAACTCTTCCAACATACACATGTCACGGTTATATGACAATCCAGGCTGTCCAATTGCTTGCCCAATTGTGTTCGGAGCATAAAGTTACACAGGTAACCACATATATTTCAATTTGGCCCTTTGGAATTTGAGCCAATCGCTGTTTGACTTTTAACCGTCAAATGGATGGTTAGGATTGGTTGATTAGTGGGAATTTCGTCATATGGTCCATTCACTAGGCCCTGAATAGGCCTTTAATGCAGGAGGAACTGTTACTAAATCATTAAAATTTGTAAAAGAAACCGTGGTATCCATGCTTCAGCTTAAATCAGAAACTGCTGGGGCTGAAAATCAAAACAAGGATTTTCTTCATCATTGGCATGGTGCTAAATGCAACTACCCAGGACCTTGCCATGCTCATTATAGGAAGGATCTTCCTGGGGTGTGGAGTCGGCTTCACTAATCAGGTCTTTTTCTAGTTCCACTTCCGATTTATTATTTATTTTATTTTAATTCGGTTCCGTTTAATCAATCAACGAATCTGGCCCACCACCAATTCCCCATATCTTTTGCTTTTTCATACAATGGTGCTCTAATCTAGAATATTTTTGGGTTATTTCTACCTTGGGAAAGGCATTTTGTATGCTCTTTCACAGAGGGTTGCCCTTAATTTAGATCGGTCTAAAGAATCATGGACCTTCTTTTGGTGGGGCCTCTTTTTTCAACACCAATTTCATCTTCTTATATTTCACAAGATTTATAGATGTATGAAATTGTTATAGTTCTCTGATTTCAGATGAAAATGATGATCTATACTCTGAGCTTTGGCATGCATCACGGCGGGGCCCAACCTAATGTGTAGATTAAAAATTTTCAATTATGGGAGGTAGAAGAATTGACAAATATCTGTTGTGTGGCATCTGAAGGTGTGTGGAAATTCCTTTTTTAAGGCTCTTCTATTTTTTTTGGTTCTCTTGTCACTTGATTGCTAAATTGCATGCGGTATGGACATGCAACGCTTTATTATTATTATTTTTTTTTATCATGGAGATGTGGTCTTGGAAGATGCTTCCTTTTATTGTATTTTGGTGAATCTGGAATGAAAGATGTTGTAGAATCTTTACAAGCAAGTCTTGGCAGATTGACATGCTGTGTTGGAGAATCCTTTTCATGGCTACAGGATGGGCAATGTCTTCCCTTTTAGGATGTCTCTTTCCTTGAATCCATTCCACCTGGGAGTCCTTTTATGCAGGTTGATATTTTCCCCCCCTTCCTTTTTGCCTGGCTTTTTGGTCATGTTTTGGATTTTTTCTTGTACTTGCAATGGAGGCCTTCTCATCATCTTCTATTCTTCTTCTTCTTTTTCTTTAATATGAAATCTTTCAAAAAAATATATAATATAAGTTGAGTAGCCTTCCAAAAAATGCTCCTTGGAGTTGAGATAGTAATTTCTTCAAAAAAAAAAAAAAAAAAAAAACGTTAAGGATCTAGGACACATGCTTTTGAGAACTTTTATATCAACTAAGAGTTTTACCTCTTTCTATCTGTATGATGTAGAAGTTGAATGGATTTTGATGTTATTCCTACATTTCCACAGGTATGGGATCAGATTCATCAAGCAGGTTATTATGTTGATGTTGATACAACAGACAGGAGGATCCAAAAGAAGGTACATGTGGTATTCTATTAAAGACTGTTTGTGCAATACTTAATTTCTCAGTACGTATTTGAATGGTAACTATATTTTTATTGATAAGCTATGCTTTTGTGGATCAATGAATAAATAAAATACTTCAAAATAATGTACTTTGTTATTTTTCTAAGTCCATATGTACTCTATATTTGAATGTATTTATAATCTTAGCTCCATTTGGTCATCACACCTAATCCTAATCTCAATTCCCTAACCTAAACCGAAACCTAAACTTGAAAACTAAACCTTAACCCGAACTCGAACCCGAACCCGATTTCCTAAACCTAAACCTTAACCTATTCTCAAATCCCTAAACCTAAACCTACACCTAATCCTAATCTCAATTCCCTAACCTAAACCGAAACCTAAATTTGAAAACCCAAACCTAAACCCGATCCCGAACCCGAACCCGATTTCCTAAACCTAAACCTTAACCTATTCTTAAATCCCTAAACCTAAACCTACAACGAATCCTAATCTCAACTCCCTAACCTAAACCTAAACCTAAACTTGAAAACCCAAACTTAAACCCGATCCCGAACCATAACCCGATTTCCTAAACTAAATCTTAACCTATTCTCAATTCCCTAAACCTTAACCTACAACCTAACCTAAACCTAAACCTAAACCTATAACCTACACTTAGAACCTAAACCTAAACCTATAACCTAAACCTAAGCCTAAAACCTAAACCTATGACCTAAAACCTAAATGTTTTCTTAAATCCCTAAACCAAAACCTACACCTAGTCCTAATCTCAACTACCTAACCTAAACCTAAACCTAAACTTGAAAACCCAAACTTAAACCCGATCCCGAACCCGAACCCGATTTCCTAAACCTAAACCTTAACCTATTCTCAAATCCCAAAAACTAAACCTACACCTAATCCTAATCTCAACTCCCTAACCTAAACCTAAACCTAAACTTGAAAACCCAAACTTAAACCTGATCCCGAACCCGAACCCGATTTCCTAAACCTAAACCTTAACCTATTCTCAAATTCCTAAAACTATAATCGATAACATATAACTTATAACTTAAACCTAAACAAAAAAAAATGCAGTGAGTATCTTTGGTTTTATGGTTTTACTTGTAGATTCCTGTATTGCTTACTCAAGCATAACGGTTATGCGCATTCTTTCAGGTGGATGTTGCATGTGTGAGGATTGGAGCTGCGTATTCAAGATTCAAGCATCTGGTATGTCTCTTGTCAAGAATACACATGATTGGAGTAGCCTGGCCATTTGGACAGGCAGTATTTATATATTTGCTCAAAATTGATGGAGCAGACCCAGATGTGCGTCGGAGCTATCTGGAAGAGCGGGGGTCCCTGAAAGGTGGGAACCGCTGTTATGGCCATGATAAAGCTGTCCATTTCCTATGGACAACATTGGAGGGGCCTGGACATTTGGACAGGCCTTGTTTATGTATTTGCTCGAAATTAATGGAGTAGACTCGGATGTGCGTCGGAGCTATCCGGAAGAGCGGGGGTCCTTGAAAGGTGGGAACCGCTATTATGACCATGATGAAGCTGTCCATTTCCTATGGACGACATTGGAGGGGCCTGGCCATTTGGACAGACCGTGTTTATGTATTTGCTCAAAATTAATGGAGTAGACCCGGATGTGCGTCGGAGCTATCCGGAAGAGTGGGGGTCCCTGGAAGGTGAGAACCGCTGTTATGACCATGATGAAGCTGTCCATTTCCTATGGACGGCATTGGAAGGGCCTGGCCATTCGGACAGGCCGTATTTATATTTGTATTTGCAGGGACCACACCTGAACCCATTCTTAATCCTATAACCTATAACCTATAACCTAAATCAAAACATCTAACCTAAACTCAAATCCCTAAACCTTAACCTATAACCTAACCTAAACCTATACTTATAACCTAAAACTATTCCCAAATCCCAAAACCTATAACCTAAACCTTTTTATTTCCCTAACCTATAACCTAAACTCAATTCCCTGGAGCTAAACCTATACCTAATCCTAATCTTAACTCCCTAACCTAAACCTAAACCTAAACTTGAAAACCAAGACATAAACCCAATCCCGAACATGAACCCAATTTCCTAAACCTAAACCATATCCCATTCTCAAATCCAAAAACCTATAACCTAAGCCTAAACTAAAACCATAACCTATAACCTAAACCCGAACCCATTCTTAAATCCCAAAACCTATAACCTATACCTAAAACAAAACCTATAACCTTAATCAAAACCTATACCTAAACTAAAACCAAAACCAAACCTATAACCTAAACCCGAACCCATACTCAAATCCAAAAACCAAAACCTATAACCTAAACCAAAACCTATAACCTAAACTCAAATCTCTAAACCTATACTTATAACCTAAAACTATTCCCAAATCCCAAAACCTATAACCTAAACCTAACCTTTCCCTAAACCTATAACCTAAACTCAATTTCCTAGAGCTAAACCTACACCTAATCCTAATCTCAACTCCCTAACCTAAACCTAAACCTATAACCATAACCTATAACCTAAACCTGAACCCATTCTCAAATCCCAAAACCTATAACTTATAACCTAAAACAAAACCTATAACCTTAACCAAAACCTATAACCTAAACCAAAACCAAAACCAAAACCTATAACCTAAACCCGAACCCATTCTCAAATCCAAAAACCTAAACCTTAACCTAGACCAAAACCTATAACCTAAACCAAACCTATGACCTAAACTCAAATCCCTAAACCTTAACCTATAACCTAACCTAAACCTACACTTATAACCTAAAACAATTCCCAAATCCCAAAACCTATAACCTAAACCTAACCTTTCCCTAAACTTATAACCTAAACTCAATTCCCTAGAGCTAAACCTACACCTAATCCTAATCTCAACTCCCTAACCTAAACCTAAACCTAAACTTGAAAACCAAAACATAAACCCAATTCCGAATATGAACCTGATTTCCTAAACGTAAACCATATCCCATTCTCAAATCCAAAAACCTATAACCTAAGCCTAAACCAAAACCATAACCTATAACCTAAACCCGAACCCATTCTCAAATCCCAAAACCTATAACCTATAACCTAAAACAAAACCTATAACCTTAACTAAAACCTATAACCAAAACCAAAACCTATAACCTAAACCCGAACCCATTCTCAAATCCAAAAACCTAAACCTTAACCTAAACCAAAACCTATAACCTAAACCAAAACCTATAACCTAAACTCAAATCCCTAAACCTTAACCTATAACCTAACCTAAACCTATACTTATAACCTAAAACTATTCCCAAATCCCAAAACCTATAACCTAAACCTAACCTTTCCCTAAATCTATAACCTAAACTCAATTCCCTAGAGCTAAGCCTACACCTAATCCTAATCTCAACTCCCTAACCTAAACCTAAACCTAAACTTGAAAACCAAAACATAAACCTAATCCCGAACATGAACCCATTTTCCTAAACCTAAACCATATCCCATTCTCAAATCCAAAAACCTATAACCTAAGCCTAAACCAAAACCATAACCTATAACCTAAACCCGAACCCATTCTCAAATCCAAAAACATAAACCGTAACCAAAACCTATAACCTAAACCAAAACCAAAACCTATAACTTAAACCCGAACCCATTCTCAAATCCAAAAACCTAAACCTAAACCAACACCAAAACCTATAACCTAAACCCGAACCCATTCTCAAATCCAAAAACCTAAACCTTAACCAAAACCTATAACTTAAACCTTAACCAAAACCTATAACCTAATTCTGAACCCATTCTCAAATCCCAAAAAACCTATAACTTAAACCTAAACCTAACCAAAACCTATAACCTAAACCAAAACCAAAACCAAAACTTATAACCTAAACCCGAATCCATTCTCAAATCCCAAACCTATAACCAAAACCAAAACCAAAACCTATAACCTAAATCAGAATCCATTCTCAAATCCAAAAACCTAAACCGAAACCAAAACCAAAACCTATAACCTAAACCCGAACCCATTCTCAAATCCCAAAACCTATAACCTTAACCGAAACTAAAACCTATAACCTCTACCCGAACCCATTCTCAAATCCAAAAACCTAAACCTTAACCAAAACCTATAACCTAAACCCGAACCAATTCTCAAATCTAAAAACCTAAACGTTAACCAAAACCTATAACCAAAACCTATAACCTAATCCCGAACCCATTCTCAAATCCAAAAACCTAAACCTTAATCAAAACCTATAACCTAAACCAAAATCAAAACCTATAACCTAAACCCAAACCCATTCTCAAATCCAAAAACCTAAACCGTAACCAAAACCTATAACCTAAACAAAAACCAAAACCTATACCCTAAACCCGAATCCATTCTCAAATCTAAAAATCTAAACCTAACCTAAACCAAAACCTATAACCTAAACCCAACCCATTCTCAAATCCAAAAACCTAAACCTTAACCAAAACCTATAACCTAACCAAAACCAAAACTTATACCTAATCCTGAACCCATTCTCAAATCCCAAAAAACCTATAACCTAAACCTAACCTTAACCAAAACTTATAACCTAAACGAAAACCAAAACTTATAACCTAAACTCGAATCCATTCTCAAATCCCAAAACCTATAACCTAAACCTAAACCAAAACCAAAACCTATAACCTAAACCCGAACCCATTCTCAATTCCCAAACTTATAACTTAAACCTAAACCTTAACCTAAACCAAAACCAAAACCAAAACCAAACCTATAACCTAAACCCCCACCCCATTCTCAAATCCCAAAACCTATAACCTAAACCAAAACCAAAACCTATAACCTAAACCCGAACCCCTTCTCAATCCAAAAATCTAAACCTTAACCAAAACCTAAAACCTAAACCAAAACCTATAACCTAAACTCGAACCCATTCTCAAATCCCAAAACCTATAACCAAAACCAAAACCAAAACCTATAACCTAAACCCGAACTTATTCTCAAATCCCAAAACCTATAACCTAAACCTAAACCTTAACCGAAACCTAAACCTATAATCATATGGTGAGACCATTTCTTTTGTGTCAATTTCATTCCTCTTTAAGTTTTTTTTTTTTTTTTTTTAATTTCATTAAGAAAAAAATGGTTATACATGATGCACGTCTTTCACTTTGTCTTTCTTTTCTCCAATGGGTATTCTAATTTATGAGTGACATGACTGTTTGTAGGATGATGGAATATACGAAGCTGTTGAAATTTCATGGTGAAGACGAGCACATTTCTCTAATGAAGTTAAAGATTTGTATTTTCAGTATTATTGTAATTGTAATTGTAATTGATTGAATGATTGTAATTGTAATTGATTAAATAAAGGATTATAATTGATTGTAATTGAATGAATGAATGATTGTACAGGTGGTAATTGAATGAACAAATGATTATATAAAAAATTTTAACATACAAAATAGCTACGGATATTGACCGTAGCCACTAATCTGACGGGTGTAGCTGTTTGAAATTTTCGCTACAGATATATTGCTACGGATTATAATCGTAGCTGTTGGAAGATATAGTTACAGGTTAAATCCGTAGCCATAGGTTCCAGGCTTATTGTTACCGCACCTATGACTACGGTCATGCTACGGACAAAAACCGTAGCCATAGGTATATGACTACAGATTTGGTCCATAATCTTTGCCTGTTTTTCTGGTAGTTTTTGCTACGGATCATATCCGTAGCTATTGGAGCCTATAGCTACGGATTAAATCCTTAGCCATAGGTTCCAAACCTATTGTTACAGGACCTACGACTACGGTCGTGCTACGGACTAGATCCGTAGCCATAGACCTATGGCTACGGATTTTATCCGTAGCCTTTGCCCATTTTTTTGGTAGTGAAGATCTCCAAGTTGTTGGACTGAGGTTGGAGAGCGGCGTCTCCTAGGTCTCGAGCTTGTGTAGAAGACATCAGAGGCTATTGATATCATCAAGCAGAGGATGCGCACAGGTCAGAGCCGGTAGAAGAGTTTTACTGATCGCCGGCGTCGTCCCTTGGAGTTTGCTGTATGAGATCATGTGTATCTCAAGGTCTCGCCCATGAAGGGCGTAATTCGATTTGGAGTGAAGGGCAAGCTTGCCCAGAGATTCATATGACCTTTCGAGATCACTGAGCACATTTGGGCTGTGGCCTATCGGCTTGCCTTGCCATCTCAGTTGTCTGGCGTCCACAATGTCTTTCATGTCTCTATGTTGAGGAAGTGTGGGTCAGACATCATTCCTTTTATTGATTGACAGCCGTTGGAGGTTTGTGAGGACACTTCTTACATTGAGTAGCTAGTTTGTATCCTTGATCGGAAGGAGCAGGTCCTCTAAATCAGGGTCATTCCCTTGGTGAAGTTCAGTGGGGTCACCATTCTGTTAATGAGGTGTCTTGGGAGCTCGAGGCCGAGATTCGAGAGCGTTATCCCCATCTCTTTGATGATTGATCATATATTGTATCTTATATATTGTTTCCAATTTTATATGACGATGCCTTGTTTCCCCTTCTATTATGAGTTATGTTTCTTTGCGATGATTGTATAAATTTCGAGGATGAAATTTTTATTTGGAGGAGAGAGCTGTAAGTCCCATATCCTAGTCCGTACCATTCCGTAGGCTTTCGCGGTCATTCTGATCGAATTCTGGCAACCCTCGATCGATATCCGACGTTTGCGCACGATTCTAAGCCGAGACCTGCATGCCAAAGTTGGCTCAACCTGAAACTTGTATCATAGCGACCGCACCGTCGCTGCGGTTCCAACGTCGTGACTCACGCACCAAACTGATACCCAGGCCAGGAGATTTGGACCTGCGTTAATTCGAAGAAACGCCTTGTGTTGCGAATTTCGAGGGAATCTCTATGACATGTCCCATCAATCAATCAAGAACACTCCATATCTCAAGTACAAGTCAAGTACATGCAAGCCATCTCTCCCTTTTCCATAACTCAACCCTTTCTCTCCCTCCCCATCCCTCTTTTACCAAGTTTTAAACCAATCCATACCCATCCATCTCCTTTCCTTACAACCACCACATCATCCCATCCTCTCTCTCTCTCTCTCTCTCTCTCTCTCTCTCTCTCTCTCTCTCCCATTTCTCAAACCTCCCAAGCAACACCACACATCCAAGCTACTCTCTCCTAAGCTAAGTGTGGCCTCTCATCTCTCATCCCCACCATCAAAATTCCATGATCCATCGTTAATTTCCATTAAGGGCCCACTTATGATGGCACCCATTTTGATGTATGTGTTTGTGATTAAAGAGGGGCCCATAGTGGCGGGGTCTCTCCACTCCACCAATCTCTCTCTATTACTCTCTCTCTCTCTCACTCTTTTATTGTTGATGGCCCATCCGATGATATATATATATATATATTGTATCCATGTTGTCCATTTAGTGGACCACACTACAACCCACTGGTGAAGCCCACCCCGCTGTTCAAACTTGGATGAAGGAAAATACAAACATCAGCTGATCCAAACCTTGGTCGGCCGCCATGTGAACCCCACCATGGTAGTGTGTGGAGCCCACCATGATGCTTGTTTTATATCCATGTCGTCCAGCATCTCTGGACACTGGAGGGGCATGGCTAATGTGGAGTGTGTGTACTGACATGGGTGTGTACTGTTAAGCTTTTAAAAAAAGTGCTTTTGGGGTGGGCCACTCATGCAAGCCCCACCTTGATGCATGCACTTAATCCAAGCCATCCATCCTTTTCCTCAGATCCTCTTAGGCGTTGAGCTGAAAAATTAACTGAATCTGATTTCCTGGTGGCCCATAGCATTGAGAATAACATTCTTTACCATTGAAATACACCTTGATACTTCTGCACACCGAAACATACCCAATATTGGGCTTGATAGGTTTGTATGGAGCCATGGAAACCAATGGCCGGGTCTGATTTCCCTGATGTGGCCCACCTAAGAAAATCCCCAAGATCCCAAGAAAAAAAAAAAAGGAACAGGCAGCAGCAGCTGCTGCCCATCAGAGGACTCCAGCGGCGTCTCCTATGGTGTGTAACGGTGGCAGGGACCCCACATCAACACCATGCATTTGATGGCCCGTTAGGGCCGTGGGCCCCACCCCAAAAATCAGTCCCATCCGAAGCTCTGGTGCCCACATCATAGGAAACAACAAGATTGACGTCAGCCATTGAAACCCTTTTCTGGGTCACGAAAATTTTGTATCAATATGAAATTTGTTTTTCCACTTCACCTGGGCCCGTGTGACCTTACTAACGGGTTGGATTGCAAATAAGCATTATGATGGGCCCCACGTGGGACCCACAGTGATCTATGTGTTTTATACACACCGTCCACTGACCGTGGACGATGGAACCCAAAATAATGTATGTGTTTTATCACTGTCATCCAGCCATTTGGCTAGACTGCTGGACGGTCAGTGGACCCCACCATGATGGATGTGCTGCATCCAAACCGTCAATCATTTGGCAAGCTCATTTCATGGCTTGAGGCAAAAAAAAGAGACAAATCTAGTATCAGTGGACCACACTACCTAAAACAGTGGACTTGAACGTCTACCATTGAAACCCCTTTGGGTAATTAAGGGAATTGAACTTTGGAATCATGCCATTCACAGTACCACCTTTCTATCCTTATCACTTTATACACCTCCTCTAACATTTGATGTGTATCTGGCAGATTCCCTTATATTAGATGGAGTGGACGTAATAGGGTATCCGGTCTTTAATGATCCAAAGGTTTAATAATTTTCCCCTGCATCCTTGACTAGCAAGCATCCCTAATTTGTTTCCACTAAGATATTACACTCCACGAAAGCAGGTTTGAAATTTCACACTTGGATGAGAAAAGATCTAAAAGCAACAGTTACTCTGTTAGGGATATCAAAGGGTCTGACCTAGACATTTTATAAGCGGTCTCTGCAATCTTTCGCATTAAAACCCTAGATCTGAAAAACCATTACAGGATATAGAGCATTTTATCAGAGATCTATAGGAAGATATCGACCATTCTTTTCAAGATATCTACACCATATATCACACACGAACCCTAGATCTGTCGAGAATAGAGCATTTTATCAACGGTCCATAAAGAGATTGATCATTTTTTTCAAGAGATCTACACCATATATCACATACAAAACCTAAATCTGGCGAGAAATCAAGGAAAATCAAAACAAAAAGAAAGAAAATGCAGAGATCTAATGAAAAAGATCTCAGATCTGAGGTAAACTCACTGACCTGGATGCCATGCTCGAGGCAGTACACAGCTCTCGGCCTGACCGATGTGGATCGAGATGCACTCTCTCATTTTCTGAGGTGGAATAAACCGAGAGAGAGAGAGGAGAGAGAGAGAGAGAGAGAGAAGAAGAGAGATAGAAGAGAGATTAGGGAGATGGAGCAGAGATCGGGAGAGAACTAGGGTGAGAGAGAGAGGAGAGAGAGAGAGAGAGAGAGAGAGAGATGGTTAGGGAAGAGAGAGAGAGAGAGGAGGGAGGGATTTAGGAATTTTTTGGGCGCGCGCCTATTTGGGGCATCGATTGGGTAAGACGGACCCATGGACGGTCCTGTCAAGGGCTTCGTGGGGCCCACCATGATGGATTTGGTTTATCCATTCCGTCTATTAATTTTCATAAATATTTGTAGTAGATTATCCCAAATTTAAAGTAGATTAAAGGCCCAAGTTGACCACACCATAGAAAGTACATGTGATTTAATCTCCATGTTTCCTACCGTGTGGTCCACTTGAGCCTTCAATGTACCTGATTTTTGGTTTCATTCACTAAAATAATATTTCAAAATAGATGAACGGCTTAGATAGAAAACATATATTTTTTGGGGCCCTTTAGAGCCCCTTACACAATCTTTAAATAGTAACAGTGTGGCAACATTTTAGCTACGGATTAAATCCGTAGTAAATATAGCTACGGATTATATTCGTAGTAAAATACTAACATGGTCCGTAGCCTTTGCTCAATTTTTTGGTAGTGGTTACAACAGTTTTAAATCAATATAATATTTGTTTTCCTCCCTGTTCAGGTACTTGTGACCTCATGAACAGTCTTGGATGGAAAATGAATGACATGGTGGGCCCTCTAAATTTCTAATAGTGGGAATTATATCACCATTGTTAAGTGAGGTATGGTCTAGATGATCTCTGAATATGTCTTCTTTTAAAATAATGTTCTAAAATAATCTTTAATAATGGTTGACGGGTGTAGTTGGTCCGGCCCATTTGTGTGGCCCATGTAAGGTATTATGGGCCCACTAGATAAGGCCCGATTTGATGTATTTGGGGGCCCATTTTATTCGGCCCATTCGACTCAGCCTAGTCGACTCGGCCCATCGGCCCAATTGATTCATGTTTGACCCATTGGAGCGGCCCATATGATGTGGCCCATTGGGCGTATATGAGGCCTTTCTATGGGCCGACCTTAATGTATGTAAGGCTCAATGCGATGTAAGATTCCACCACAATGTATGTAATGACGTTTTGGCGGCTAAGCCTTAGGAGCAATGATGGTTTGACGTCCACATTGTTCGAATAATGTCGGTTAAATGTCCACATTATAACTCTCCCTAAGTCCATTGATGGGCCCATACTTGTGGTGTGTAGACCGTTTAGGCCCATCTTTTTATGAACGGAGCCCACCACCATATAACATGTTTGATATAGATCCATGATTCATGCTCATACGCATCATATGTATGCTTGATATGAGGAGTGACTGATCATAGCACACGCCCTCGGGCAAATTGTTTATGGGCTCCCTTATAAGCGGAGTTGCCCTACATGAGCACGTAGTATGCGCAGGATTGTTGCATGACTGGTGTTGTGATTCATACACTTGCATTTCCGTGTGATTGTGATTATTGTATGCCCTAGTGACATTAGGGCCATAGCCTCCACAGACACATCGTGGGTGACAGGATTGGATACCGAAAATACTGTTTCTAGCATCGAGGCGCCATAGATGTCCCTGAGTGAAAATTCCTAAACTCGATGGTACTAGAGGATAACTCCAACGTCGAGACCGAGTGGATACACAAGCGCGTGAAGGCCATATACCAGTAGGCCGTGTCTCCCACTATGTCGTGGTCGGTTGGGACGGGGTGTGACCTTACCTGCCTGAGTGAGGGAACAACTTCTAGGTTGAGTTTGACCAGCTTGAGGAATCGGTTCGCTATTGACGAGCCGGACCCGATATTGGCAGGCGAATAGTGAGGTCTCTTTCACTCTCCCAGTTGTGCATTCGGATAGGGGTGGCAAGCTGACATAGAGTGTACTGGACCTCAGTGATTATCCAGACTGAGAACCGTACTGATTTGATGCTCTAGTGAGGAACTGTACTGATATATGATGAGGATTGGCATGCTTGAGTTGAATCTCGCATCGCATGGCCGTGTTATGGTCGATAGCATTCATATCCTGCACCGCATAGCCTTGGTACGGTTGATTGCATTCATGTTCTCATTAGCACGATTCCGTATTACTCTGACCTTGCATTCTGAGCACGCTTATACTGCGCACACACTTACACCGCCCTCTAAGCTTTCCATAAGCTTATGCACGATTGATGCATGCAGGTGACGTCAGAACGCAGTCGTAGTCTCACCATAGTTGGAGAGTGCAGCCGAGCTTCTAGAGTTTTTGTTCATTATATTGTATTTTCCTTTCATACGCATTGTACTTAAAGTTTTTGATCATAGTAGATTTTGTGATTGTGTTCTTGTGGTTATTGTTCGTGGGTTATGCTTATTCTCATTACAAATCAAATTGATTATTAGAAATCCTCCTTGTAGCATCCCAAGATCAGAAGCTGGCGTATAGGTGCTGGGAGCCGAGAATGGGGTACTACGGAGGCTGTCGGCGCCAGGTTCGAAGATCGAAAAGTTTGTGAGCCCGATTTTCAAGTTCGGGGCGTGACAATAGATGAATAAATCACGAGCCCAAACCCAAGGTTTAAGTGATTGGGCAGATTCGTTAACTTCCTACAGTTAATTAACTGTATTTATGCAGTTCTTTACTGGAAACACTCACGTATATGTTAACATCGAGTGTTAAGGGTGTCAGTAAGTGACAACATAAGCTAATTAAAGTGAAAATTTTGAGGATTTTTGAAATCCAAAAATGAAAATTTGGGATGTTACAATTAGCTTATGAATATATTAGATCTTAAATAAACATCATGATGAGCCCTAGGAAGGTTTCAACAGTGGTGGGATCCACTTGAGCTTTGGATCTATCTCATTTTTGGATCATGAGCTAAAATGATCTCTCCAAATGGATGGACACTGTGGATACAACACATACATCATGGTGGGCCCATAGAACTTGGTGACTTCACTTCGGTAGTGTAGCTAATCCATGTTCGTTTGTTGGAAGCTGTGTTGAACCCGCAGGGATGTAGAGTTGGACATCAAGTAGAACTAAGTTGAGCTTGGCACAACTCTCAGTTCGGCTAGCAGCCAAACCCAACTCAAACTCGGCTCGACTCGGTCCTTAAGCTTGACTGTCAAGCTCGTATTGGTTCAGTTAATAGCTCAGGCTAGCTCGAGCTGAGTTTGAGTTTGAGCTTTAAAGTCAAGTAGGGTATCGAGAGTTTGAGTAGACAAGGGTTTCAGGTGGGTGGGATTGCAAGTGGTAACAGGGGTTCGAGCAGTGGTCGTGGCAGGATTCGAGTGATAGTTGTGGGAGGGTTTCAGCACGTGGCAACGAGTAGTGGTCATGGCAAAGTTTCACCATGTGGCATTGAGCGGTGGTAGCGAAAGGATTTCAAGATGATAGCTTGGGTTTTAGTGGTGCGGTAAGAGGTTCGTGGGTAGTGGGTTTGGGTGTTTGTCGTGGTTGAGGAGTTGGGGTAGTGGGTTCGAGTTTCACCAAAGTTGGAGGTGGCGACAATGGAGTTGGTGGTGCTTAGTTGGGGTTGGGGTTGAGGCTGGTGTTGGTGCGGTGGCTTTCGAGGATCCCAGCTATAGCAAAAGCGGTGGCGGTCGATGATCAAAATGATTGGGAAGGAAGAAGAAGAGAGAGGAGTGGGTTGCGCAATGACAAAGGGGATGAAGAGGCATTGGGGAATATTTTATATTTCTAATATGATAGTTTGTAAGACTACTTAAAAATAAAATATTTTTTATTTCTTTAAGATCGAGCTAAGTCGACCCTAACCGAATTGAGTCGAGTCATGCTTGGACCAGCTTAGACTCGGCTAAAAAATTTTCAAGCTCTAAAAATCAGCTCAACTTGACCCAAATACAATTTCGAGCCGAGTCGAGTTGAGTTTTTTAGGTTAAATCGAACAAGTTAACCGAGCTAACTCAGTTTGTGTCTAGCTATACAGAGATGTTCCTCACAAATCCACTCCGTCCACTGGTTTTGAAAGACCACAATAGGACGGGATTAAAAATCATGCAAATCTAAAACTCACGTGGGCCACGTTAATGCGAGAGTGGGAATAGAAACATCCACTGCTCAAACCTTACCTTGCTGGAGCTAATCATGATGTTTATATACCATTTTAAACCATTCACCGGGTCAACACCACTCAGATAAACCATACCACGACATATCATCATGATACAAAACTTTCATGGACCAACAAAGTTTCCAATGGTGAGCATTTAATCCTAGTGATTTTGTGTGGTATGGCCCATGTGAGTTTTTATTTTCCTAATTTTTAGAGACATGTCTTGATGTGATCTTGTAAAGCTGATGGACAGAGTGGATTTATCACGGGAATCCATGTAACCCAACACAACTTCAACAGGGGTAATGGAATATTTATGGGTCACAGGGCAATCTGCTTCCCTTTCCTCTTTTCTAGGGCCATCAATGAATCAGGTTGATCCGATGGGGCTTAGGGCCAACCCATCTTCTACGAGGCTTGACACTTCATCGGGCCTAGCTTGGCTCGTCTTGGGCCTGAGGTTGAAGTGTCAAGCCCAAGGGCTTGGTTTAGGCTTAAGTTTTGAGCTTGTTTCTTGATTAAGCTAGGCTTGGACTTAACTTTATAAAAACTCATCAATCCAACTCAAGTAGTTATTTTAAAATTTAAATTTAAACTAAAATTTTTCCTCTCTCTAAAATTCAAACTAAAAAATACCTCCAATCTCCTTTGTTAAAAAGGAGCTCTCTCTCTCTCTCTCTCTCTCTGTTTGTTGAAATTGGTGTCTCTAATCTACGTTAGAACATGTAATTTTAATCAATCGATAATACCCTGAATATATGAGTTTGGTTGCTGGACAATTTTTTGGTAGTTTCCATTGATCGACTATCTAAGTTTGATCAATCAGGATGATTTGAAAAAATTAAATTAACTCTTAGTCATTGATCTTGATGACCACATGTTTTTTTGACACATGATATATATATCTTACATAAATCTAGTGTTACATTTATTAGATTCTATGGTTGTTACAAGTATACGGTACATCCTCTAGTCTTTGAAAACATTAGATTAAATATAGTGGTCATTGGTTAAGGAGAGTTGTGTTTGGTGGATCTCAGTACCTTGATGAGCCATGACCGATACAGATGCTTATGGTATATATATATGTGGATATCAATCTTTAAGATGTACAATCATTCTATATGAAGATACTAACTTGGGCCAGAATGGAAGGGATCCACTATCAGAAACCAACTTCGTGTCACGGTGTCTTTTGTTTTTACCCTACACTAGGTGTGATTGTACCATGGATATGGGATCTTAGTGTGGACCCTTGAACACTTATTTCGATGGATTAAAATTCAAGAGCGAGGATCTTGGATTTGACTGATTGAGTGATTTTGACTCACTTCACGAGGCTTCATAAAGGCCATTGAAAGTGAGTAATGTTGAGTACACTCACCAGTTTTCATTGATTCTTGCATAGGCTAATAAGGGATCCATTAGATTACCCATGGGACTTGTTTAGGATAAGATTTGGATAGATTAATGACTCATGTTTTTTTAGGGCCGATCACTTAGAAGTTTTTAATTAGATTTAAAAAGTTTTTCAATTGTTAAATTTTATTTTAACTATTAAAACAATTTCGATTGCACTCGTGATGATCTGATGGCCTAGTTATAATGGTTCACTTCATGATTAATACAAGATTTGTATCATAGGTGGATGGTTTTGATAGTAGAGGGATTAGTTTGTAGACACGTGCATGTGAAAAATGAATTAATGGACTTCATTCACAGTAGGGTACATTGAAGTCCATATTATGGTAGATCACCATTTTGAATGCACTCCTCGAACCCCCAATTCTTCATTTATTCAAGGATTCTATTTTAGAGAGGTGCCACACTAAGAGAGAGATTGTATACCTTCCTCAATGAGACATTTAATTATAGAGAAAAAACTTCTCCTTCCATCATTTTCTTAGCAGTCTTTCTTCCTTCTCTATGTGGTCCACATATGTGAACAATTGTTGTTTTCCTTGACCCTATAAGAAGAAATACATTCTCTCTTATGTGATCCTTTCATTTAAAATAGATCAGGAGAGACTTCTATAGTTTAGAGATTGACATCAACAAATTTACTTTGTAAAGATCATCTACATGATTGATTGCATCCAGTTATGATTTCAACTATGTATATGATTGTTTTATTATTATTATTATTATTAAATGATGCTATTGCATTTGGGGTGTTCCTGGGGTGCGATCCTTTAAAAAACCTAAAACTATATGTATCCAGTGCATTTGATTGGAAAGAGCCAATAAAAATCACAATGACCAAATAATCATAACTATCTAATTAGTGACTATCAAATCGATAGTGAAAAGTAAAATATTCGAGATCTAAATTCAAAGGGAGAAACTATATGGTTAATTTATCTTTTCTATGCAAATTTTCAATTATGCTCCATTTGTCATTCGTCTTAAGGTCAGTAATTCAAATAGTTTGAATGCCGTATGCTTGGAGAGGAGTGCGATTTATGATACCTGGTACTTAGAAATTACTTAGAAATTGTATATGTGAGTGTGGAAGTAATTCAAATTAAACTATTTATAGATGCGCCATACACTTCAAATTATGCTTATATGATTATAAGATTTGCTCGAATACATAAAAAAGACAGGACGCTCTCTTTTTTAGTCAAGCGAGTGCTTTGGTTAGAAGATCTACTTTATAGTCTTCGCTGCGAACATACGCAAAGTGATGGGGTTTTCCTCCTCAGATCATAGGAGAGATGGAGCAGTGGGTGCAAAATTCAGAGTGGTTCACTACATTGCTCGACCGGTCGTGGGTGGTGCATGACCGGTCGTGGGTGGCGTTCGACTAGTCGTGGGTTCGAGTCCTGCCACGACTCAAAGTCCAGCGACTTCGAGTAATTATTCTCCAGGGTTCTCGACCGGTCGTAGGTGGTCTACGACCGGTTGTAAGTGGCTCTCGACCAATCGTGGACTCGGTACGACCAGTTGAGGTTACATAGATTCGTTCCACGATTTTGCACGGATTTCGTTTCACAAGTCCTTTCGCAACTAGGATGCGGAAAGGAATTTTCTAAAACTTTAAATGGGAGGTACCTAGGGCTTTCTAGGTACAACAAGAGGGTTTCCTAAAGCTTTACAGGGGATTTGCTAAAGTGTTTAGGGCTATCAAAGGTGAGAGAGAGAAAGCTTGGTTCTGCTCGTGGAGGTTATCTACTGTGCAATCTATATCTCAGCGCTTCTATGTCTTCGTAATCGGTGAGATCTCTCCGTTTTCTTTATTTCTCTTATTGTTTATCCACTCCTGCGTGAGTGAAGAAGGTTGTAACATTCTACTTCATAGTGGATTGTTGATCTGGACGAGGTCCCGTGGTTTTTACTTCTTTGAGGATTTTCCACGTAAAAATCTCTTGTGTGGTGTGTGGTTTATACTTTGATTTATTTCATTGCTTTATTATCCATAATTCTAATTTGTTTCGGGAGTCTAGATCCTAAGGTTTTGTACAAAGTCCCCAACACAAAGATCTTTACAGGAGAGAACTGTGAGAGGGTCTGAAACAAACAGCAGGATCCATCCGAAGCATTGCGTATTTTGCCCGTCACAAGCCTGGCTGGGTTCGAACTTCGGTTTTACTTTACCAGCGAGCCTTGGGCTCGCCAAATATTGCCCTATTTATACATAATGTCTCACTTGAGGAGTGCAATGGCCCCTTTTCTTTTAACCAAAAGATCTTAGAGTGACCCTCTTGTCAGTTGACCGTGGGCACGTCTCGATGAATGTGGATCGTTAGGGCACCGCTCATCTATCCACCTTAGCAAGCCTCACATGTAGGCATGGATTGCTGACTCCCTGAGTCAAATTAGACTCAGTGAGTCCAATCCGGTTCTGGTTAAAGCTCTGTAGGCCCAATGTATGTATTTTATGGAGGCCGTCCATCTATTTTGTAAGCTCATTTTGGGAGATAATCCAAAAAATGGGGCAGATCCAAATCTCAAGCCTATGGAAACAGTGGGTATTGAATTCCTATCGTTGAAAACTTCTTGCAGGCCACAGAAGTGTAAGCTGATTTTTATGTTTTTCCTTCATCCAGGCCTATGAGGGTTTCAATAGTTGGTGTTCAATCCCCGTTACTTCCTGTGATGTGGTTAACTTGAGATTTCGACTTACCTCATTTTTAGGCTCATACCATGAATGAATGGTGTAGATAAAACAAATATATCATGGTGGGGCGCCCCACAGAGCTTTTCCAGCTAATTAGTGGAGGGATGACTATGGAATCTGAGTCTACCTAGGAGATTTTCCCAAGGAGATCTAACCATTAGGTAGGCCACCACTTGAATAAGTTGTCAATTATTTTGTATGATGTTAAATGAATATATCTATGTTTTTAGAATATAGAGAACATGGATAGATGAAAAGGCAGTTAATCACTAATTCTACCAAGGACCTGCAGATGAGCCTCTAAACTAAGAGGATCTAAATCTGTTACAGAAGTTCAAGAAAAGGAAAGCCAATGCCGCAGCTTTGCAGATGATGGGCCAGGGGATCCCATAACCTTTTTTCGCAAAGAGCCCTTTCACAAAGGGAAAGAAGCTGAGCACCACCCATGTACTACACACCATCTCTCCCAACCCCGGTGGCCCACCAAAGACCGGTAGCCACTCCCCCAACAGGCCCACCACAAGTGCAGTCATATGCACTAACACAATGGCCGTCGCAGGCACGAAGATGGGTGAGGAGTCGAAGGTGAATCGTCCAGCATCCACATCAGTGCTACTATCTGCAGTACTTTGATCTTTACGTGTAACTTCGAACATCGTCTCCGATAAGCCAAGAAGCTTCAATATGACACCCAAGAATCCGAACAAACACGCAGTTGCTGATGTTATCTTCGACATTCTGTGATTGTTCCACCATGTGCGGACGGATAGCCCACATTGAAGATATTCCATCAGACCATGGAGGTTGTGCAAGATGAAAAGTGTAGCGGCGATGATCATCCAGGGATCAGATACCTGTATGCGTATGAACAAAAGATCAAACACTCATATGGGCCATAGCATATAGGTAATAAGTTGATACCACCCATGATTTTCATAGGGGTCCATCTGAGATGAAAAAGAAGAAGAAGAAGAAGTGTCTTAATTAACTGCCTGGATTCCACATAAATAACACTTTGGGACTCCAAGCAATTCAAAGGTGGGTGCCTCCTTAACTCGTTTGATGGTGAGAATCATATAAACATCTTGGTGGACATAAGAAGGTTTCAACGGTGGGAATCATGTAATCCACATTGTGGTGGGCCCCACCCAGTATCCTTGCGCAGGAGCTTCTTGTGAAAGGCTTTGGCAGGAAATCTGCGTCCGGTCCTATCGAGATGAACCATTAATAGGCCTGGCTCGGCTAGGCAAAATCAAAATGTAGAATAAGCCCGGCCCAAACAGTTCACGACGGGCCCAAGCCAGCCTCAGGCCCGGCCTATTAACAGCCCTATTTAGCCCTTTAAAATGCTGCAATCGCATAAACATGTTATGCAACTGTTGTATAATGATCATATATGTTCGAACATATGGTAATTACCATACGTTCAAACCATGTGGGGCCCACTGGTGATGTGCATATAGAACTGAAAGCATACATCTGGTGGGCCTCTCATATATGTGTGTGTGTGAGCGTGAGTGTGTATTAACTTGTTGTGGCCCACCTCAGTTCCTAAATGGCCAGATTTTCAGTGGGTCCCTTCATCCTGGTGGGGCCAACATGATCAATGTTTTGGATGACATATAAACAACAGGGTGAACCCCACGTTCCATAATGAGGTTTCTTTGGTGGGGCGTCCACCTCCCCGACGTCCTCACACCGTCCGTTTTGGTGTGGCCCACCTGGGTTCTAAAATCTAAGCTTAACATTGAGGGAGCATCTTATGAACGGGTTAGATGGAATTCACACATGACAGTGGGTCCTGGACACCTTTAAAGAACATGATCATCCCTCCAACTTGCTTACCTTAGGCAAGAAGGACGTGTTGGTGAGGAGACAAAATGCAGGCAGCGCAGCGTAGCACAGCTCTGGAATGGAGCGCAAGGCCCACACGTTGACCAAAACGTAGGCCAGGGATTGTCGAAAGCTGAGATTTTTGGAGAAGGTGGCCAGCAAGGGGCTGTGTTCGCCAACGAGGATTTCAAAAAGACCTGTGACCCACCGTTTCAGCTGCGAGAGGGTAGCGGGCCCACCCATGGGCGCAGACCCAAGGAACGCTGGCAGCTCGGGCGAACAATAGACTGAATGCCAGCCCATAGAGTGGATCTTCAGCCCTGTGAGGACGTCCTCAGTCGCAGACCCGTACACCCAACCAACCTGCAACCAAAGATTCACGGTGAGAAAAGAGTATTTGTTGCTGTCGACTCGTCTTGAGTCAACTCGGACGCAATTGATTTCAATCTCATTCTTCACCACAAGTCAGTGACTGTCTAGAGCTGGACACGAGCCGAACTAAATCGATTTTGGCATGGCTCGGCTCTTTTTGGCCAGCACGCTACCTCAACTCCAGTTGGGCTTGGCTTGGTCCTCGAGTTATAGTGGTCAGCTTAGCTTGGTTCGATCAGCAAGTCGGGCCAACTCAAGCTGAGTTCGAGCTGAGTTGAAATGGAAGTTACTAAGGATTAGAGCTAGGCATCGAGTCGAGTCAGACTGAGTTAGGGCTGACCCGACTCAATCCAGTCTTAAAAAAAGCTTGACCTAAACTCGATCCGACTCTGTACTGAGTCCAGCATGCCTAACTCGATCCGAGTCCGGGGTCTGAGTTGGACTGATTTGAACCAAGTTCGACCCCGTTAAAAATACCGAGTCGGATCGAGTTGGCCGAGTCAGATCAGGTCATCGGACTAGGTTACTCAACCATCGGGCTTGGGGAAGCACTTAAGAGGAGACACATAGCATTCTTATGGTGGGGATTGCATGATAAACGACCTCAATCATGGATCACTTTAGCTAATCTAATTGGAATCTGGTTAGTGAAATTTTACAATAATAAAAAAAGGAAAAATTAGCATGTGCTAATGTATAAAAAAAGCTTAGTTGTAAGTCATTCTCTACACAAAGCTTTGTAAGTCAATCTCCAATAACTAAAACATCATTACTTGCTATTGATCCCACGACCTACCGTTAGTAGGGTGGTGTAAAGGGGGCTTCAAATATCCGACAAAAATTCCACACGCTTGCTTTTTTTAGCTCCAAAATGGAGGACACGGTCAAATATATGTAGGCCCGTGATATATGTAGCTTATCCACACCATCCATCTGTTATCCCAGCTGAAAATAGGTCACAACCAAAGAGATAAGGCAGATCCAAAGCTCAAGTGGACCACACCACAGGATTTAGGAAATGAAACACATACCTTTAAAAACTTTTTCGGGCCGCTATTTCTTTTGGTGTGGGCCACTTGAGTGTTGGATCTACCTCATTTTTTTGGTTCATGCTTCAAAATATTACGCTAAACGGATGGACAGTGTAGATACATCATATATATCATGGTGGAGCCCACAAATTTAAACCAATTCTTTTGGACTAATTTTCCAAGCAGAAATACAAGTGGTGGGAGAGTAATAATTACTCATTTACTGGCATTGACATTGGATTTGATAAATCAAGCCAAGCTCAAGTCAGGCCGAACCGAAGAAAGTTTGAACCAATTTCGAACTCACAAAAACAATTCGGCTTAGTCCGTACCCATCTTTCAAGTCAAGCTGAGTCAAGTTCAACCGAGCCAAAGTGGAGCGACCTAACCGAGCTAGCTTGATTGTGTCCAGCTCTAGCCATTGTTGAAAATATGCCAGACTTGACAAACTCACAACTTGACCCTGGACTGACAACTCAGACTCAGGTCCAAGCGTGTCAGCCGAAGTCACCGATAATTGAAATCATGGTTGTAGAGTTATTGGATAATCCGGCAGAGCATGAGACATGTTTAATTTAACATTTTTATCTTTCTGCAACTAAATTAAATATTTATAAACGGCTAGATGTTAGAAAAGGTGGGCTCAAGTCTATTAGTTGGACCATGAATTATGGTCAACCTGATAAATAACTTCCAACTTTTATGTGCATCTGACATCCACCCCTTCTGAGTGGCTTCACCAAGGATCATTATATGCAAAAATCATCCCCATCCACTCCGCAAGTGGGTAACACTATATAAAATAATTTTTAGCCATTGATAAATAACAAAGTACAAATGTAATCCACTTGATGAATGAATGTAGCTGATTTTTGTACAAGGTGATCCTCCTAATGTGAATAGCTTACTGAATTCATTGGATGTACATGAAAGGTTCACTACAACAAAACCGCCGGTAGGAGTGTCCAACACAACCACCGGTAAAGGTCTCTGACCGCCAGTAAAATCTTTATCAACGCCACCTTTACCAGCACTTACCTGACCGCCGATAAAGCCTTTACTGGCAGTTTTATGGGCCTTTATGGGCAGTTTTAATCGCCGGTAAAAGCCAATTTTCTTGTAGTAGTTAGAAGTCATTTGCTAGGTGAACAGTTGATTATGGTCCAACTGGCTAGACTTGAGACCTTTTTAAGAGAAAAGGTCTCACCAGTTGGAGTATAATATTCTATGGTTCCACTTAGCGAATGACTTCCAACCTATTAACCATTATATATTGAATTGAGTAAAGACTCATTGGAGCCTTCCCTCAGCCCAACTTGGCTGAACGATCATGTCGGCCCATTTGGTGGGCCACACTTGGGTATATTTCAGTCCAAAAGCTTCATTCATTGGGCAATTCTACCATCTCTCATTGATGGTATCTGAAAAACTAAAGCAAAAGAATGCAAATTACTGACACTCAACCATGTAGTACTATGAATTCGTTCACCTCTTTACCCCAGCGAGTGTTGAACTCATATTGACAATCTGCAACCTCCTTGGCTGCCTCAAGAGTGGTCGAAAAATCCGACAGTCTAGATGATTCTTCATATTTTTCAGACACTATTCGAGCGACGGATTCTGAGAATTTCGTTGTGTGGCCAAATCCTTTCTCCAATGCATTTTTGTGTAATTTGCCTAAATGAGAGAGGAAAAAAAAAACATTAGCACAATGCTACCAAATCAAAACTTTCAATCAAGTAAACCTAAGCATGTAGATGGCTGTTGCTCATCAAAGGAGCAAACATTCAAATTGGATGTACACCAACGAGCTTTTTAACTTTATAGCCCTCTCTTTTGTACATTTTGGCCCAATTGATGAGCGGACCATATTGATATTTGGGTCAGATCAGTATCATTTTCTGGTAGACAGAATTGATGGCTTGGATGCATGTGCTCCCAGCTGGCATGTACGGCTAGATTTAAGATAAAATCTAATCTATTGTAAAAAATATATATATTTTTAAATGTCAGTTCAATTATCTTACCATTTATTGAATTGAAAATTAAACTTTTGGTTGCTTTACAATCTGGCAGCTGCCCATATATAACTTTTCTCCTGTGGAAGCATCCTGTCCCTGAATACATGGGCCCTTGAATTCCTGCTATTCCTCGAAGTACACACTGTATAAAGATAAATAAATAAAAGTATGCAATCCACTTAATTTTGAATATATATGAGCATCATCTTGAAATATCATCATAATTCTGATGTAGTTCTTCGGCTTTTATGATTCTAATCATGGGATCCATGTCTCATGGAAAGTACACAGTTGTAACAAAATAGCCACATTCAAAGCACAGATCATCCAATTGGCATGATTCTTCATCATGGCTTGTTTCTAACCATACTTTTGAATTAATGGTAAGGACTAATGATTGGGTGCCTCACGTGTGGTTCAAAAGCTTTACAGATGTTGCTGACCTCTTTGTAAAGCTGAGACACACATTAAATGCTAAATAATACATTTACGAAGAGGCTCTGTGGGACTCACCAGTTAAGGGTCAAATATTGCATATCAGACCCCAATTATTACATGAATTTACGAATATGGTATTGTTTAACTGCCCAATTTAATCGTGTTTATGATACAGGGTGTATTTACGAGCTTGGATTGAAATAGGATGTTAAAAGCATGGATTTAATGCTCATGAGTAACAATGGCAAGGTACGGACCCCAGGGGACCAAGATCGACAAATTTACACGCCAGAGATTCTAGAAAATCGAGAAACTGAAGCTCAAGCGGCTGAAAGTCAGCCAGAATGCAATATCATAGAGTTTCCACCATCTGTTCGGCTCGAAACTTCATACATGACCTGAGGATCATAAATGAACCATACATGTAAATTTTTATCCATTTGATCCCTCTAAAAGTGGCCCGAAAGATAGATCAGACCATATATTATTTATCTGGGGCCAATCTGACATCTGGATATGTCCCAATTTTATTTTCAACACCTTAAATAGGATAAAAAAGCAAATGGACGGAGCGGATTTCTCACAGGAATCATAGTGGACCCCACATGGGGTTAGACGTGTAAACAGTGAACTTGCACTTGCAGTGCACCGAACCGGAGAGTCCGGTCAACATAAGTTGATCCGTCTTTTATTTCTCCTCTGCGCAAGAACGGACAGCGTCTTTACGCTGTCCATCCATTTTTCACTAGTGGGCTCCACCCATCATCTCTTTGTAAGATCTGGACCGTCCATTGCGTCCAGAGGGGAGGTTTTACTCTCTCCTAGGTGTACTTCTGTTCACATGCATGCACAAACGTGTAAATCACAATCAAACGCAGGATGGACAGCGGAGCAGAAAGATCTGTGGACCACACCTAATCCAAGCCAAACAAACTATTTCCAAACTGTTTTTTGAGGGAATTTCAATGGACAGTGTGGATTTCATGCATGACGTCAATCAGTGGGACACTAGCCATCACAGCGTCGACGTACGCCGACTCGGTTGGCAAGCAGGGGCGTCGTCGATCACTAGTGGGCCTCCATGTTAGTTCAAAAGATCAATCCGAACCGTCTATCATGTATAGGGACTCAATCTGGTCAGAACCATTCTGACCTCTTTCAGCCATACAATGTTCACTATAGCGATCATAAGAGGACCGTTCAAATACCGTTGAAACAGAAATTCTTCCCTGGGGCGCATCAACGGACGATCAAAATAAACCATCTCCAGTCGAAATTCTGAGGAGAAGCTGATGGACGGTATGGATCTCTCAAATGACAGTTAAAGTGGGCCCCACCAATCATCTTACGCTGCTAAAGGTAGGTCAGTGCTCTACCCACTTCCACCGTCTTCAGTGACTATAAAGGGTGAGAGAGAGACAGGGGATCATCATCTCCTGAGCAGCCGTGGAAGTATCGGGTGCACGAGGAAGAGTTTTTTTTTCTTATCTTTTTATTTTTGTCTAAGAGATTATAGCTCGATCATATCCATGGCTGGCTAAACCTCTTAGAAACTTGTAGCGTGATTAGGATGGTTGCTTTGCTTTAATTCATGTTTTATGGATTTTCGTAGATTTTAATTTAATTATGAAAGTATACTTTTAGTTTTTAATGGTTTGTTGTGACTTAAATTACAATGGATCTACGATGGTTTTAAGTATGTTTTTCATTATTGAGATTGTGAAATTAGTAAGACCCGTTGTTCACCATCGTCTTATGGGCATAGTAGGGTGACGGAATCCTTCATAACTTTTACAATTCTCTCATGATTGGCTGTGAGATTGGTAAATTGTTGTTGTTTGTCATAGTCTCCTGGGCATGGTTAGGTGATGAAATCACTTCCAAATCTACACCAATCATATTTGTTGATGATTAGATCCATGAGACATTCAGAGATCTGACAAATCTCTTCTTACCAACTGGATAAGATATGACTTCGATTCCAGTTTTATCCTTGAATTATGCAAGGTCTTCCCAATTGTTATAAGTGGTTCCTCGGCACCCTAGTTTTCCACCTTTAAATTTACAAGTTTTAGATTAATATTGTTCTAGTCCCTTGGGATTCGACATCGGTATCACCGAGTTTATTACTACATCACAATCCTATACTTGGGGATTGAACAACACCATGATGTATAAGTTTTATCAATGCAATCCATTTACATTTTCTTACTGTTTAGGGTATGAGTATAAAAATTATGTATGCCCAATGGTCAAGTGGACCGCACCATAAGAAGTAACGCGGTAATTAAACTCATCATTGAAACCTTCTCAAGGCTTAGCATGACGTTTATTTCCCATTTAACATGTTTATAAGGTCATATAGAACTAGATTGAAAGAAAACATAAATATCAAATTGATCCAAAACTTCCCGTGGGACTTCTGCCACCCACGAGAAGTTTTTAAAGGTGAGAATTCAATCCCCACTGTGTGGTCCACTTGAGCCTTGGATCTACCTCATTTTTGGGTTCATATCATCTGGAAAAATGGATGAACGGCATAGATACAACTCATAAATCACAGTGGACCCCACACAGACCTACCTTCTTCCATGAAATTTGTTCAAGTAAAATCAATTTGACAATATTTCAAGCCGAGCCAATTGGAAAACTCGACCGTGAATGTGACTTGGTTGTTGACTTGACACAACATGGCGAGTCAACTCAACCCGGCCCATGACTTGCATGGGAATGGGATGGGGTCGGTATCAAATAAAGACAATTTCATTATTGAATATTTGAGTCATGAAATGACTCATCTGAGTCAGTCAGTCCAACTGAACCAGATGAACATGAGTCCATTTTCAGGCTTTTAAACTATGGTAGAGACTATAAGTTTAAGTGCCAATTGCAAACTTACTTCTTGTGGGACGACCATCTGATTTCCGAAAGGGTCGTCTTTGATGCCGCCGTAGAACACCTGTGGAAATTGCACGAACCCACTTTCTATTTCTTTATGATGGCCCAGGAAAAAGCACATTGCATGAAGGACAGCCTTTGGATTATTCACAAACATGTCGCAGTCAACATTCAACATGAAAGGCGCATTCGTCATCACTCCGGAGACCCTTGTCTATTCAAGGATGAAGAAAGAAAATTAGAAGATAAGCAATGAGAATTTTCCTATTGTGGCTCAAGTTCATTACTTTGAGACTCATGGTTTAGTGATCTAAGACATTGGTTTAATGAGCTAGATTTGAAATAGTCTAATTAATCCAAGAAAATAGCTCCAAAAGTTTCTTAGATTAGACTAGTTAAAATCTAGGTTTGAGTTCTACTACTGCTTTTCCAAAGGTCCGGACAGGCTGGGGCTCTGAGGGGCCACCATAATGTATGGGTTTCATCTACACTGTCCATCCATTTTTTTCATGTCATTTAAGATTATAATCCTGAAAATTAGGTATATCTAAGGTTCAAATAGACCACACAAAGGGGATTAAATGCTTACCATTGAAAACTTCTTGAGGGTATAGAAGATTTTTGATCAAGCGGTAACTTGTATTTTACCTTTATCCAGGTATATATATAACCTTACGAACAGTTCGGACGGAAAATAAACATCATGGTGGGCCCTAGAAAGGTTTCAATGGTGGGTATCATTAGCACAGTTGCTTCCTGTGGTGTGGTCCATTTGAACCTTGGATCTGCCTCATTCTTTGGACTCATAACCTAAAATTACATGGAAAAATGATCAAATGAAGGGACAGTGTGGCTGAAAGCCATACACCACGATTGCTCCTCAAAGCACGTACATGGGTAAAAAATCATTTTGGTTGATTGGTGGTCCACTTTTCAACATGGCATTGGGAAGCAGATTAGCTACTGAACCCGCCAGGAGAGTCGGCTACTGAAGTGACAAAACCATATTTTTTGGGCCTCACCATGATGTATGTTTTGTGTCCACACCATCCATCCATTTGGAGAGATCATTTTAGGGCATTATAAAGAGAATGAGGATATTAAAACTTTCCTAGGGCCCACCATGATATTTATTTGAGATCCAGCCTATTTATAAGTTAAAAAATACATGAAAGAAGGGAAAACACAAATATCAGCTTGATCGAAAACTCAATGGTCCAAAGAAGTTTTTAATGGTAGGCATTCAATCCCCACTTTTTTTTTGTGGTGGGTCCACTTGAGCTTTTGATCTACCTGATTATTTGGATCATGCCCTAAAAATAATCTCTCCAAATGTATGGACGGTGGATACAATCACATACTTAGGATGTAGCCCACAGAACGTGGTGACTAGGCTGCACTACCGTTAAGTTCATCCACATCCCATGGCATCGGCTGTTAATTCTAATTTTACATGGGGCAGTTAGGATGCGGAGATTGGCTACTAACAGGTTGGGTAGCGAGAGAGGACACGGATTGCATACTACCCCCGCCCGTCCCTAGCTCCGAACGGGCAAGTCTGCAGGCGGGCCCACCGTGATGTATCTGTACATCAAGCCATCAATTCCTTTTCTCGGATTATTTAAGGGATCAAAACAAAAATGAGGTAGATCCAACGATCAAATGGACCACACCAAATAATAAGCTTGGCTGCATTAAAATGCACAAAACATTAAATGTCAGTTGCATTAAATGCAAGAGTCATATTTGGTGTGGTCCATTTGATTGTTGAATGATCTGCCTCGTTTTTATTTTATTGCCTGAAAATAATTTGAGAAAGAGATAGACCACTTGGATGTACAGATACATCACAGTTGGCTCACCCGCAGACCTGCCCGTTCGAAGCTACGGACGGGCGGAGGTAGTACGCAATCCACGTCCAGCGAGAAGCGCTTCTCAAGTGATGTCACTAGGGGTGTACACGAGTCGATCCGAGTTGATCTGGGCTCAACCCAGCCCGGCCCGGTCATCAGCCCGAACCTGGCCTGGCCCGGTCACCGGGCCAACATGTCCAGCCTGAACTCGGCCCGGTCAATAATCAAGCGAGTTTGGGCCGAGTTGGGGCTAATTTCGGGCTGCTCCATTTACAAAGGGACGGACGACGTTCTCACTTCTCTGTCTCAAATGATTAGGATAAATATATATATATATATATATATATATATATATATATATATATATATATATATATATATATATATATATATATAAACGGCCGAGTCGGGCCAGGTTGGGTTGGGTTTTGGATCGAGTCGGGTCGAATTGGGATATGTTTGAACTCGGGCCGAATTGGGACATGTTTGAACTCTGTCCGAACTCAGTTTCAGGCTGAAGAAAATGGCCCGTTTTGGCTCGAACTTAGTTCCAAGTTGGGCCAAGTCGAACGAGTTAACTGGGCTAGCTCGGTTCGTGTACAGCCCTAGATGTCACCAAGTTCAGGAAGCCCCACCATGACGTGGTTAGCATACATGATGTATACACGCTCAATTCCAGAGTGTTGCGTCCGCCTCTCGGCTGCCTCATGGTGGGGTAGGATGCAATCCACGTCTGAAAAAAACAGATCTCTTGCTCTCAAACGTGTATCGTCTACGGCACAAGTGGTGTACTTGTATTTAATGTAGACCGTTCAAATCATGACCCTCCGTCATGCTTGTTTTGCTGTGAGTTTATTGTTCAACGGCCAATTCATGCTTATTTTACTGTGAGTTTTACCGTTTTCAACCAAAAACGTCTCCATGTCAATTACCAGAACGTTCATAGCTCCAGCTTTGAAGTGATGAGGTTGCTTTGGCCTCTTCTCTCTGGCCACATACACAAGATGAGGAATCCCATTTGATATCTTTTCCTTATTCTCCCGTATCACCTGCAATCCACGAAAACATAGAGATAGGAACAAAACACATGAAAAACAGAAACCTTTTCATTCCACACATGTGCCAGCCCCACATGTGTACACCCAGCCGCTGCACCAGCTTCTATATGTGTCCATGCGTCCACGTGGGCAAGCTTCTATACGTGGACCCCACCATGATGTATGTGTTTATCCAAGCCGTACATCTCTTTTGAAAGATAATTTTAGGGCTTGATCCCAAAAATGATGTAGATATAAATCTCAGGTGGAACACACCACGGAAAACAGTAGTGATTGAATGTTCACCGTTAAAAACCTCCTGGAGCCCACTGTAATGGGTATTTTACATCTAACCTGTTGATTTGGTCACGAAGACTTGGATGAAGGTTAAAAATATATATCAGCTTGATCCAAAACTTTTGTGGCCCCAAGAAGTTTTTAATGGTGGGCGTTCAATCCACACTGTGCGGTCCACTTAAGATTTGGATCAATCTCTTTTTTGGGCTCATGCCATAAAATGATATGGAAGAATGGGTGGACGGCACGGATGAAACACATACATCATGGTGGGCGCACAGAGTACCGCCAACTAGACATTGGCTAGCTAGTGGCAGGGTCAGTAGCCAATCCGTTTCCCAAGGTGGGCTATGGAATGCATGAAACAAATAAACGGTTATAAAAACTTTGGCCATCTGTTTTGTTTCGTACACTATATCTCACATGATGAGTAGACTGGCCCCACCTGATGGACGGCTCGAATGTTCCATTCGTGTGCTATGTTGGTACAAGTGGAAAAGTATGCATGGAGTATGGGCTGTACATGCAAGCATGCTTCGCAGACATTTTCAGTGGAATATATGTTTGTAGCAATGAATTATTGTAGAAAATCACTAAATCAAATCAATCAAATACCTTAACTATGCTCGGATGGTTTTGACGTTTAATATTCGAGAAATTTTCAAAATGGTCCATTAAATGATCAGGAGCCGACGATTTTTGGACTGCCTCTGTAATTTTCCGGTCAAGTTCCTCGTATTGGTCCTGAAATAAACACGTGTTAAAGAAAATAAACAAAGGATATTTTATTATTTTTAGAAACGCAGTACCCACCACCTTTAAGTTGATCGTTCCTCAATTATAAATAACTGAAAAATTATTACAGAAAACCAACTTAAATGTTTATAAGCATGGTGGGTCCCACTTCTCTCTTTATTTCTTATTTATTTATTTATTTATTTTTAATCGTAATCTGATAATTTTTCATGGTGGGTCCCACTTCGTGTCTTGATCAATCACCTTCATCTCTTTCCATTGACGAACAAAATCATCCGAAGAATGCCCGGCTGGCATTTCAGGTTCGGTCGAGAAATACATGAAAGGAGCTCGAACTCGAACACCGTATTTCTTGCAGAAGGGAACCCACAGCTTGGCGAACTCGCAAGCTTCAATCAATGAATAGAAAGTGATCGGTGATGCCCCATCGTCTGACACATAGCAAGCCATCTTGTGAGACGGGTAGTCGACGGCCAACAATGAGAGAACGGTGTTTACGGTCATGATGGGCGGTTCCAACAAAGGGTCCGCCGTAGTGACAAACATGTCTACCGGAGGAAGGTCTTGGAACCTATTAAAGAAGATAAGAACAAATTATGAAATAGTAAAATTGGAACATTACATACAATCCATCCATCACTTGGGTGTGTTTGGATGTTCAATCAAATTGGATTGCAATAATTCAATTCCACAAGAAGTGGATAATCAAAGTGTTTGAATTGCAATCACCATGGCTTCAGGTCCAACTTGTAACACACACACACACACACACACACACACACACACACACACATATATATATATATAGCCACAGTTGAGACAAAGCTTAGAAAGAACTTGACTGTCAAAGGGCTCTATCCAGTCATGACCAAGCCAAGACTTGGAAAGAACTGGTTATGACCCCAACTACAGTGAATTCCTCTACAATGAATCCAAACAAATTGTGATAAAATCAAATGGAGTGTCCAAAAGCACTCTTGTGATCATATTTACCTCTCTAAAAGTCGATCTGGATACGTTTTCTGATCAATGGGGTTCCATCTAGCGTTTGTGTTCAAGACCCAAATGAAGGTGAACCATGACTCACAAAGGAAGGCGAGGAGCCAAACGGTTCCATGGGTGTGAAGGTGCAGGACCCTGTAAAAGAGGAGAGAGAAGAGGAGGAAGAGGATGAGCAGAGTCAGTGCTCTTGGTAGAGTGTTCTTACGAGGAATCCTCTCATGGAGAGGGAAAGAGGTAGGGTTGGTCATGAAAAGAGGCTAAGATGGATGCAGTAAGCAGCTCTATTGTATTTCTGACCTTATATACATGTGCATGCCACAGGCACGCTCCCTGCATGCATGTTGTATGCGTCTGGTTGGCACGTGTGTGAGGTCATTAGTAGAGCCGTGCTTCACCCGGAAACGGATTGACTACTCCCCCTGACACCAGCCCCGTGGCTGATGGTTGGTGCTCTATGGCCCCACCATGATGTATGTGTTTCATCCATTTATAAAGATCATTTTAGGGCTTTTTCTAAAAATAAGAGGGATATAAATCTCATTTAAATCCTCCTAAGGCCCACTGTACTGTTTATCTGACATCTAATCTTTTGATTAGGTCATAAAGATCCAGATGAAGGGAAAAAACAAAGATCAGCTTGATCCGATACTTTTATGGCCCCAAAAAGTTTTTAATGGTCAACATTCATTCAACACTATTTCCTGTAATGTGGTCCACTTGATATTGGGATATACCTCATTTTTTGTATAATACCATAAAATGATCTATAAAAATAGATAGACGGCATGGATGAAACACATACATCATGGTGGGGCCCACAGGCCACTGAACACCAGCCATTGGCTGGTGGCAGGGGAGTAGCCAATCCGTTTCAGCTTCACCCGGGAGCTCTGTGGGGCCACCGTGATGTATGTGTTATGTCCAGGGAAGCGGACACCGAACCTCGGTGGTGATGTGTTGGGGTCCCCAAGTTTTGTGGGTCCCACTATGATGTATGTGCCATGTGTAAACTGTTCATCCATTTCAATAGATCATTCTATGACATCGAAAAAAAATAATTATAATAAGAAAAAAAGTGCGGATCCAAAGCTCGGGTAGACCGCACCAAAGAAAGAAGTGGAGATTAAACGGCTACCAATGAAAACTTCCTGCGGGCCATGAAAGTTTTGGATCAAGATGATATCTATGTTTTCCCTTCATTCAGGTCTATGTGAACTTATAAACAGGCTGGACGGGAAATAAAAATTATGATGAATATCATCATGGCCCCAGGAACGTTTGAACAGTGGTCCCCACTATTTTTGTAGTGTGGTCCACTTGAGTTTTAGATTTGCCTCATTTTTAGGACCATGCCGTAAAATGTTCTCCCAAAATAGATTGACGGTACGATGGATATAACACATACATCATGGTGGGCCCACATAATTTGGTGACGTCAACACATGGTGTGTGGCACACTACGGAATCTGCTTCCTCTTGAGTCCACTCTGTCCATCCATTGAACCAGCCTATTTTAGCGCCTTAGCTTCCAAAATCAGGCAGGTCCACCTGGCCTCTATATCGCTGCCGTAACCACGTCAGCAAGTTTTGTGCATTTGACCATGATGTATGTGTTGTATCCAGACCATCCATTCATTTGGCGAGCTCATCTTAAGACTTGAGATGAAAAATAAGACAGATCTAACTATTAAGTGGACCACACTGCAAAAAGCAGTCGGGGATTAAATGTCTACCCTTGAAACCCATTTTGGTGTCACAGAAGTTTTGGATCAATATGAAATTTATTTTTTCTATTCATTCAGGTCTTTTTGGCCTTATGAACAGATTGAATGTAAAATAAACATTATGGTGGGTCCTACGAATTGTTTACTGGTGAAAATGATTATCTCCTCTGCTGATCCTTGGATATGATTATTTTTTGTACAATGCTCTGAAATGATCTCTAAAAATAGATGAAGGGTGTAGATATAATAAATACAGCACTGTGGGGCCATGTAACTTTGATCTCCTTTGAACCGTTCCTGCAACCCGAGAGCTCGAGGAGCGTCGGTGCTCGTCTTCGCACGACACGTACCTACGGCAGCTATATAGCTGGTGTGTGGTACACCAGCTAATCCGTTTCCCTACTAGAAACAGCGGATGTGGGGCCCAGGAATATTTCAACGGTGGATGTTTCGATCCCAACTTTTTCCATTCGTATGATAATCCACTAGATGTGGGGCCCAGGAATATTTCAACGGTGGACGTATAATCCACTCATTCATTGAATCATGTACTGCAAAATGGATTGGCTGAGTTGTTATGACCCATGTATCATGGTGGGCGCTTCCACGTGAAAAGACTTTACTGGTCCACAGTCAACTTATACGTCCTATCTTTGACGCATGTCACTAGCGTTGTTGAATAGTCCGGACCATCTAGATTGTGGGCAGTGGCGGCTCAAAGAGATAGGCAGTTGAGGCAATCACGTAAGCACTATATTATAGCAAAATTAAAAAATTTTAATTACAAAGGTCCTATATTATAGGAAAATTAAAATTAAAAAGAAAAAAAAAAGTCTAGATTTTTTGAAATAAAACTTATTGAAAGGAGTATAAAATAAGAACATTTAAAAATTAATTTACAAATTTGAAATTGAAAATTAAAAACAAATTCTAAAAACTAGCACTTTCAATAATAAGAGTCTACCTACCTTATTGCTAATTAAGTTCTCCTAAAACCTACCTAGGACTACAACTACCAACCTTATTGCTAATTAAGTTTTTTTTTTTAATTAAATTCAAACGTTATTTTTAAAAATTAAATTCTAACTTCATTTTTCTAAAAAGCTCCATTTTTATGACTTGCCTAAGGATCCCAAAAATGTTGAGCCGCCCTGATGGTGAGCAGCCATTGATGGGACATTTTAATAATCGCACCAATCTGGTGAGGCGAACCTATATCTGATTTTTATCTGTTTAATACGAATCACTGACGCTTTTGGACCATCTGTTTAAAGGTTGATACTCGGATAGGATTATCGACAGATGTGATACATACGTGGTCAGCCACGTACTGCTGGGCCCCTCATAAGCTAATATCATCTATCCAGGAAGCTACATGAAGCCACCGTGGGTTAGCTGAGAAACGGACGGTCCAGATGTCAGTATCTCAACCTATTTTTAGGTCCATTCATTTCCAAATGGACCGCAGGGCTTACCTTGCGTGGGAGCGGACTAGGTGAGACCCCGCCTCACCCAAGACGGGCGGCACTTAGCGTGGGTTGTCATGGGGCCCACCTCGATGTATTTATTCTGTATCCGCACCGTCCATCTGTTTTCCCATATCATTTTATATCACAATCCTAAAATTGAAGAAGATCCAAATGTCAGGTGGACCATATCATACGAAACAGTGGTGATTGACTATTAATAGGCTACAAAAGTTAGGATCAAGCTGATATTTTTTTATTTTTTTTAATTTTCCCTCCATCCAGGCATCTTCTTCGTTTCTGGGGTCATGATATAAAAGGATCTAAGAAACATCGTCTCGGGTGAGGCTGGGTCACACCTCACACACTTAGTGGAATTTCACCACCTATGGGTACTCGAATCCTTGACCCGGTGTTGAAACTCCTGAAAGTCTACCACCGGAGCAAGAGTAAGGACCCAATCGGATCCTACCTTGCGTGGGTATAACAAGGGTTGATTAACTAACCAACTAAAAGATGGTGATGATTCATCCCCTCACATGGGCCACTAGTCCAAATATCCAGACCATGTAAATTGTGGGCCCCTTTATATGGGTAGATCATATATGTAAAATTACTAATGAATTAACCGTAGTTATCCATTTATGGTTACCAAATGGATGGCCAAAAGTAAAATAGTGAGCGGCCTAAAAGGAGCACTGCTTCGGTGGATCCCGGTTCCGCCGAGGTGGGTGGGAACCTGACCATTGGCCCGCCATGATGTATCTGACTACATCTGCCAACCATCCATATTGAAAGCTCTTTTTAGGGTATGATAAAAAAAAAGAGAGTGATAATTCATAATTAAAAAAATTCTTATGGGCCACAAAAGCTTCGATCAAGATGAATTTGTGTAGTCTTTTCATTTATGTGTTTGTGACATTATTATCAGGTTGGATGAGAAATAAACATTCATGTGAAATCTAGGAAGTTTTAACGGTGAGATTAAATCACAACTATTTCTTGTGGCGTGGTCTATCTAATATTTGGATCAGCTTCATTTTTATGATCATACCTTAAAATGAGCTGTCAAAATGGTTGGACGGTGTGGATTTAAGGCACAAACATCACTGTGAGCTCCACAGTCAGGTGTACCCCCACCTCCCTGGATCAAGGATCCACTGAAGCCGCTCCTGCCCCAACATGATGTGTGTTTCATCCATGCCGTCCACCCATTCTCACATACCATTTTATGGTATGATACCAAAAATGAGGTTGATCGAAATATCAAGTGGACCGCAAAGTGTTGACTGAACGCCCACCATTAAAAACTTCTTGGAACCACAAAAGTTTTGGATCAAGCTTTATATATATATATATATATATATATATATATATATATATATATATATATATATATATATATTTTCATTCATCCAAGTCTGTATGACCTAATCAAGAGGTTAGATGTCAAATAACCATTACAGTGAGCCCTAGGAGGTTTTTAATGGTGGACATTCAATCACAACTGTTTTCCATGCTATGGTACACCTGAGATTTAGATCTGCCTCATTTTGGAATCAAGTCCAAAAATTATATTTCAAAATGGATGGAATGCGTTGATAGAATACATGCATCATGGTGGGTCTAGATAGCACCGACCACTAGGCACTTGGCTGGTGGCAGCGTCACTAGCCAAACCGCGTCCAATACGTACACCAATTACGCTGGTAGTTTTCATCCAAATGGAAAGGCCTTGGAACCTTAACTGTGGGGCCCACTACAATGTATGTTCCTTAAGCTGTCCATTCGTCTTGACAGCTCGTTTTAAAGGTATAATACTAACAATAAAACAAATCCAAATCTTAGGTGGAATACACCACAGGAAATAAAAAACAAATCTTAGGTGGAATATGTAAGTGCTATAGTTTATATCCCTGTCTATTGTCAAATTTATGGTGCCAAAATCACTGTTATATAACTTGCATAAGTGAAGTTCTCTCAAAGATCAACATTCATGAACAAGCAAAGCTCACAAGTACAAAGATTCACTCAAAGATCAACCTTGACTACAAGTATTGCTCACAAGACAAGTCTCAAGAATGCAAGACTTCAAGAAGCGTACAGGGTCGTTCGTAAAGAACTCAAGACACTTTCAAGGTTGAGCTACATCAAGATTTCAAGATTGAACTACATCAAGATTTCAAGGCTAAAACTTCAAGGTCACTTGTTCTTAATGTTTCAATGTCCTTACTTCATGTTGAGGTTTGATTGACCTTAGGTTGACCTTAGGAGTAGGCCATTTTGGATACATAAGTCATATGTTTAAGTTACGTGAGTTTGGGCAGTTCTAAGACTTGTCCTAGGCTTTCTTCGACTAGTCTTAGCTTTGCTTTAACCAGTCTAAGAAATTCCTCGATCAGTCGTGAGTTTGTTACAAAATTCAGATATTTTCTGTTAGGCTTCGACTAGTCCAGGAATCTGTTTGACCAGTCGAAATTCAGGTTCTTCGACCAGTCGAAGGAGACCTTCGACCAGTCGAAGGTGACCTACCACCAGTCGAAGGAGACCTTCGACCAGTCGTAGAACGGTCAAAGCTTATCGCGCCCGATTTTTCAAATATCTATTAATTCTTCGACTAGTCGAAGAGCTCCCTAGACCAGTCGAAGACGTGATCTGCTCACCTATAAATAGAGCACGAATCTCAGAAGAATAGAGAGAATTAATTAATCCATTCAAGCCAATCTTCGTCAAACTTCTGAGAGATAATTCTGTGCTCCATCTAAGCTAAGTGTGCTTATTTAATATTCTCTTTCTTTAGCTTTATTTAATTGATTTTGTTTCTGCTATTCCAATCTAATTTGATAAGAGGAATTGTTATTCCCTTTCTTTGGAATCAAAATCAATTAAGGCAGCTATTTGGTTTAATTTAAAATCTATTAGAATTAGAACCATTGTAATTGAGTACTAGACATTGAACTTGGGCATTCAATCATCTACTCTGATTTGGTTCTACCGGGCTGCTACAATGAAGGAGATAATCAGGTATTTTACATTTAATTGTAAATTCATTTCTGTTTTGGTTTCTTTCAAGATTTGCCAGAAAAATCTTGTTGTATTGGTTATCTGAGGAGAGCCAGGAAAACTCAGAAGTGGAGTTTTTTTAATTGTGTAAGCCTACAGACAAAGACACAATTGTAAAGGTTTTGGGTGAACCTGTGAAAACCTATTTTGTTAGTGAACGCTAATATCCCCTGTATGAGGATATTAGGAGTGGAGTAGCATTTTGTGTGGCTGTTGTTTAACAGTTGGTGAACACACAGGCGAACCACTATAATCCCTTGTGTTGTGGTTGAATGATTTATACTTCTAATCTTTAATTATTTATTTGTGGGATATATGTATGGTGGTGAATGTTGTAATCATTTAATTCAAGCATTGTGGGAATTTTGTAATAGTTTAGAATTTATTTTCTGCTATTCCTTTATCAGCTTGATATTCGATTTCCTTTAAAGTTGTTCCAGCAAGGTTGCCCTGCTATTTTTATGGTGTATGGCTGTCCGCTGTCCCTAGAACAATACATTTGTGATTACAATTTATTTCAGTTCAGTTTGTATTTATTTCTGTATTCCTCTTTGGTTTGAGATTTGATACAAGGATCTTTCTAGAAATAAGGTTGTCCTACCATAAACTCTAGTTTTTGGTGTAAGGTTGTCCTTAGAACAACATTTGTATCAACCTCTCAAGATCTGAATTTTGAGGTTGTTTTACTTTCCTGCATTGTGATTTATTTTGGCTATCATATTCTTTTTAATTCTGCTGTTATAAGTTTTATTTGGCATAGTCCTATTCACCCCCCCTCTAGGACATATAGCTAGGCCTTTTCATGTGGTATCAAAGCCTGATAGCTCTATTTTAATTCTTGGATTTATTTCCTGAGCTAACGATTTAAGCTATTTTAGATGTCAAATTTTGATAGCCTTTCAGTCACTAGGCCTCTACCCTTTGATGGCTCCAACTATGCCTATTGGAAAGCCAGAATGAGGATTTTCCTCAAATCAATGGATGAGAGTGTGTGGCAAGCCACAGTGACTGAATGGAATCCTCCTATCATGGAAGTTACTGGGGTTGACGGTTCAAAATCTATGAAAGTCACACCATATTACCTATGGACCACACTTCAGAAAAGTGAGAGTAGTGCAAATGCTAAAGCACTAAATGCAATCACTTGCACACCATCACCGGATGAGTTCAAAAGAATCATTTCCTATGATACTGCAAAGCAAGCTTGGGATATATTAGAAATGACACACGAGGGTACTACAATTGTCAAAAAATCTAAAGTCCAACTCCTCACAACCAGATTTGAAGAAATTCATATGGAGGAAAATGAAACGTTTATGGACTTTTACACTAGATTGAATGACATTGTAAACTCAATGTGGGGTCTTGGCGATAAAATCCCAGAAAGTAAAGTGTGTGCAAACATATTACGCTCACTTCCTGAACGGTTCAATTCTAAAGTAACCGCGATCCAGGAACTTCATGATACGGATAATATGAGGGTAGAAGAACTAGTTAGTTCTCTACAAACCTACGAGTTAAACTTTAAAGCTCCTAAAGGTAAATCTATCGCACTAAAATCTTCTAAATGTAATTCAGAAGAAAATTCTGATTCAGAAGATGATATGGCTCTTTTAGCTAAGAAATTTTACAAGATTTTCAAAAGCAAGAAAAATGTTGATTTTCAAAAATCGAATGATAAAAAGAAGTTTAGACCCAAATCTCGAAAATCTTTGAAAGATAGTCAATGTTACAACTATCAAGAATATGGGCACTTAGCAAATAGATATCCTAAAAAGGACAAACCCAATAAGAAGGGTATATTGGTTACATGGGATGAATCATCTGATTCTGAAGCTTCTTCTGAATCAGAAGATTCTGAAACTGAGTCGGGCAATGAAGTTAAAGCTCTTATGACTCTAGCCAAATTCACATTTTTAGATAATGACTCAACAAGTGAAGAAAATCTGAGCAGTGAATGTGAAAATGAAGATGATCTTCAAGACGCTTACAATGCCCTATATAAGGAAAGTTGTAAAATTACTGTCAAACTTAAACTTCAAAAAGAAAAGTTTTCTAAACTCAAAGAATGTTTTGAAATCACTTGTCTTAGAAAAATCACAAATTTCATATTGTTTTGAAAAATCAAAATGCGATTTGGAATTCAAAAACTCCCTAATTGTTGATTTGAAATCTGAAATTGAGAAACTCAAAAATGAAGTATCTTCTCTTCTGAGTCTAAAGGACACATGGAAATATGCCCAAGGTGATCCAAAGTTAGGAAAACTTTTATCCGGATGAAGAAAATGTGGCAATCTATCCGGGTTGGGCTATGATAAAAATTTATCTCCTAAACAAAAGTATATTCCTCCTATGTTTGTGAAAGGAGAGTCCTCAAACTCAAAAGGGAAAAGTACTTATCAAGGTTTTTCTAGAAATTCAAAAACTTTTCAAAAACCTAGAAGCAGCCATGTCAACATTAATCAGAAACAAAATCCACTAGTTGAAAAGATAGTTGATTTACTCAAGGAGCTCTTAAAATCTAACTCTATAGGTCATTCTTACAACTATAAACAAAAGAAGACTAACTATGTTCCTAAACCCAAAACAGTTGTGAAATGGGTTCCTAAAGTTGCCTGCTTGGTTGCTCACACTACTTTCAAAGCAATAAGTCATTCAAAGTGGTACCTAGACAGTGGATGCTCCATGCATATGACAGGTGACAAAGCTTTATTCACGGATCTAAAAGATATGACTGATGGTTTAGTCACATTTGGTGATGGTAGCAACTGCAAGATTATAGGCCAAGGTACGTTTCAACTTTTTAATCTTCCTGTGTTTAAAAATGTTTTATATGTTGAAGGCTTAAAACATAACTTGCTTAGCATATCTCAAATATGTGATAATAACCATAGTGTTCGTTTCTCTAATCAAAGCTGTGAGATACTAAACAATAAGGGTTCTGTAATATTAACTGGACGTAGAACGTCTGAAAATTGCTATATTATTAGCGAATCCAGCTCATCTAATCAAACATGTTACATGGTCCATACAGACGAGACTGATTTATGGCACAAACATCTTGGACATGTACATTATCGAAATTTATATAGATTAAGCAAACGAGAACTTATAAGAGGTTTACCCAAACTTCAGAAATTAGATAAAATATGTGGTGAGTGCCAGATAGGCAAACAAACAAGGAACTCACACAAAAAGGTGAATTCAAATACCACATGAAGACCACTCGAACTCCTCCACATGGATCTAATAGGACCTACCAGAACAGAAAGTCGTGGTGGGAAAAAGTATATCCTGGTAATAGTTGATGACTTTACCAGATTCACATGGGTAGTCTTCTTAAGGGATAAATCTGAAACTCTTGAAGAAGTAAGAAAAGTTCTCAAAAGGATTCAAATTGAAAAATCTTCTCAAATCAGTAAGATTCTTAGTGATCATGGATCTAAATTTGAGAATAACAATTTTGAGAAGTTCTGTACAGACCAAGGAATATTACATGAATTCTCAGCTCCCAAAACTCCACAACAAAATGGAATTGTGGAAAGAAAGAATAGGGTGCTTCAAGAAATGGCTAATGTCATGTTGAATAGCATGAAGCTCTCTAAAAATCTTTGGGCTGAAGCAGTCCACACAGCTTGCTATATTATTAACCGAGTCTACACTAGCAAAAATAATAATAAAACGGCTTACGAATTGTGGTTCAATAAAAAGCCTACTGTCAAATACTTTCGAGTTTTTGACAGCAAGTGCTATATTTTACGAGATCGTGAAATTTTGGGAAAATTCGATACGAAGAGTGATGAAGGGATTTTTCTAGGATATTCCTTAAACAGTCGAGCTTATAGGGTTTTGAACAAAAGAACTAGTGTGATTTAAGAGTCCATCAATGTTGTCATTGATGATCACTTAAACACGCCAATCCCTAATTCAGATAATGATGAAGTTCTAATCATTGATAAACCCGATACTTCATCGAATCAGACTGATTCTGAGTTGAGGACTGTTAAAGATCATCCAACCACACAAATTCTTGGAAACCCTCTCACCGGTGTTCGCACCCGTAGACAACTTAAGGATATATGTAATTATGTATGTTTTACATCCCAAATAGAACCATCTAACGTAAAAGAAGCTCTTGCTGATGAGAACTGGATTGTTGCGATGCAAGAAGAACTTAACCAATTCGTAAGAAATGATGTTTGGTATCTCGTACCAAGACCTAAAGATAAACACATCATTGGAACAAAATGGATTTTCAAAAATAAGTCTGACGAACGTGGAAATATAATTAGAAACAAGGCTAGACTAGTGGTACAAGGTTATACTCAAATTGAAGGAATTGATTTTGATGAAACTTTTGTACCAGTAGCATGTCTTGAATCTATCAGATTATTTATATCCATTGCATGTTTTAGAAAGATAAAGATCTATCAAATGGATGTGAAAAGTGCTTTTCTAAATGACGATTTATATGAAGAAGTCTATATTGAACAACCAATGGGTTTTGAAGATCCCAAAAATACTGATCATGTGTATCGGCTTAAAAAGGACTTTATGGATTAAAACAAGCACCTAGGGCATGGTATGAGAAACTAACAAAATTTCTTTTAAGTCATAATTTTCAAATGGGATCTGTTGATAAAACTCTGTTTGTTAAAAAACATAATAATCATATTTTAATGGTACAGATTTATGTTGATGATATCATTTATGGATCAACTTGTACTGACTTGACTACTGAGTTTGTAGATTTGATGAAATCACAGTTCGAAATGAGCATGGTTGGGGAATTGACTTATTTCCTTGGATTGCAAGTAAAGCAACAACTTGAAGGAATATTCATTTCTCAATCTAAGTATGCTTTGAATCTAATCAAGAGATTTGGATTTGAGAATGGCAAGAATTTCGACACTCCTATGAGTACTACCCTGAAACTCTTAAAAGACTCTAATGGTAAAAATGTTGATTCAAAACTTTATCAGAGTATGATTGGTAGTTTGTTATATTTAACTATTAGTAGACCTGATATTTCTCTAAGTGTTGGTATTTGTGCAAGATATCAATCTGATCCAAAAGAATCTCACTTGATTGCTGTCAAGCGGATTATTAGATATGTCGCAAGTACTGTAAATCTCGGTCTTTGGTATCCTCATGAGACTAGTGTCCAATTAGATGGGTACTCGGATGCTGACTGAGCTGGTAATCTAGATGATAGAAAATCAACCAGTGGTGGTTGCTTTTACATTGGAAATTGTCTAGTTTCCTAGTTTAGTAAGAAACAAAATTCTATATCACTTTCAACAGCTGAAGATGAGTATATCGCAATTGGTAATGCATGTACACAGCTTGTTTTGATGCAACGAATGCTAAGTGATTATGGAATTAAACAGGATTCTATGTTATTACATTGTGATAATTCCAGTGCGATAAATATTTCAAAAAATCCTATTTAGCATTCTCGTACTAAGCATATTGACATTAGATTTCATTATATTTGGGAATTAGTAGAAGAAAAAGTTATATCTCTGGAATATATTCCTACCGAAGATCAACGAGCTGACATTTTCACAAAACCTCTCGATAAAAGCAGGTTCAAAAAGATGAAATTTGATCTTGGCATGTGCATTTTAAAATGATTATTTATGCCTACTTATATCATAGTGTATATATTTGCTAGGTTGAATTCCAATTTTTGAATAATTTGCAAGAAATATGAATTTTTGGACATTCTTCGACCAGTCGTGAGTATACTAGACCAGTCGAACTTCGACCAGTCGTAGATATCCACGACCAGTTGTAGATCTTAGGAATCACTTAAAATTTGGAGATTTTGCTTTCTTCCTCATTCAATTTTTTCTCTTTAAGGAGCCGAGCTTCGACTTGTCGAACCCATTGTTCTTGTTTCTTCAAGGTTAGTGTTCCATATACGTTTTTCTTGTAGATCTGTGTCTAGATTGTTTCCTTTTCTAGCTTGAAGCTTTCTATTTTGGATTTCATTGAGATTTGGGGTTTGGATTTTGAAAAATCTGTTTTGAGTAAACCCACTTCTCAATCCTTTGCAACTTCTTATTTCCTTGTTATCGTTGTTGCAAATGGCTTCTAGAGGTAGAAAAACTACTTCCCGTGGTCCTTCTTCTTCCTCCAGATCGACCATTATCACTAAGCATCATCTTCTTGTTCCCAATGACGATCCATCTTATGTTAGGGACATTAGATTACGTAAAGTTATTGTTGAACATCCTGTTGATGTTAATCATATTGCACCTTTTGACATCCTTCCTATGCTTGAAGCTGTAGGTTGGGTTAACTTATTACATTGGGGGGGGGGGGGGGGGGGGGGGGGGGCATACCGGTCATTGCCCAATCCATGTTTGCATGTATTAGTGATTTCTCACAGGATAATTTAACTTTTAAAATATCTAATAGAGAAGGGCTTTTTGACATTGATCGTCATTTAATTTCAACCCTTATGGACATTCTTGTGAATGATGAGGGTATTCCTATCGATAATTTGACTGATAAACCCTCAGTTTCTGAAAAACGTATGCTCACTAGAGAGTTGTGCAACATGGATGTTCATTGGACTCGTAAAGGGAATGCGCTTCCTGTAAGGTATTTGTTACCCAAATACAGAGTTCTCCACAAAATCTTTGTGTCTAATCTGTATCCTCGTTCGGGTAATAAAACTGACTTGACCTCGTTTATGGTTCGCGTTATCCATGCTATTGCTAGTGGTACTCAGATTTGTTTACCATCCTTAATCTGTCATTTCATTCTTCAGTTTAGACTCCATCCTGGTCATAGTGACATTCCTTTTGCCTAATTAATGACTGTATTGGCTACACATATGTTAGTCGATATGCCAGTTGATGAGGCACCTATCCATCATCTGATTTTCAACAATACTAATATCAATAAGATGAAGCTGGAATTACTTCTTGAACAAGGTGGTAGTGGTGGTCATGAAGAAGCTGGTGATGACATTAATATGGATGACATTTTTGAGGAACTGGATTCTGATTCAACAAATGATCCAGATTTTGAACCATCTGATGTTGATGCACGTCTGAGTGCATTGGAGGATAAAGTTGAGAATATAAATGTAAAGATGGAAAACATGTCTGTTGCTCATGATTTACAATTCAATTACATGCGCAAATATCTTAGGCGATTGAACAAGGCATGCACCAACTTGATCCTTCTATTCCTGCTCCATCATCTGGTTCTGGTTCTGATTAATTTATATGGAATTTCTGGTCTGTCATAACTTTATAACTTAGCACTAGGTTGACTGATTTGGAGTTGGATACTATCTTTGTTTTATGCTGGATATTTGTTCTATGTGAAACTATGCTGAGTATCTCTATCTCTGGTTTTTGCTATAATCTCATAACTCCTCATGTTTACTCTCATATATCCCTTTATTTAGTTCTCCTTTATTGTTGTTTCCTTTGTCATATTGTGACAAAAAGGGGGAGAATGGTTTGTTCTTAACGATGTGATTGTGAGAGGAGTAGCATTGGTTATGTTACTCAGGGGGAGTATGTTTGAACTAGATGAATGAACTGGTTGAATGTTGAATGTTGAATGTTGAATATTGAATATTGATTTGCAGGTAAGCCAGTTGATATTAACTGGTTCATGATTCTTTAACCAGTTATGTTACTTTATGTTTATCTTGGTTATACGTTTTGTCACTAATTTGACAAAGGGGGAGATTGTAAGTGCTATAGTTTATATCTCTGTCTGTTGTCAAATTTATGGTGCCAAAATCACTGTTATATAACTTGCATAAGTGAAGCTCTCTCAAAGATCAACATTCATGAACAAGCAAAGCTCACAACAAGCAAAGCTCACAAGTACAAAGATTCACTCAAAGATCGACCTTGACTACAAGTATTGCTCACAAGACAAGTATAAGAATGCAAGACTTCAAGAAGCGTACAAGGTCATTCGCAAAGAACTCAAGACACTTTCAAGGTTGAGCTACATAAAGATTTCAAGATTGAACTACATCAAGACTTCAAGGCTAAAAGTTCAAGGTCACTTGTTCCTAATGTTTCAATGTCCTTACTTCATGTTGAGGTTTGATTGACCTTAGGTTGACCTTAGGAGTAGGCCATTTTGGATACATAAGTCATATGTTTAAGTTACATGAGTTTGGGCAGTTCTAAGACTTGTCCTAGGCTTTCTTCGACTACTCTTAGCTTTGCTTCGACCAGTTTAAGAAATTCCTCGATCAGTCGTGAGTTTGTTACAAAATTCAGATATTTTTTGTTAGGCTTCGACTAGTCCAGGAATCTGTTCGACCAGTCGAAGGAATAGTGTCGACTGCATCTTAGACCAGTCGAAAGTCTTCGACTTAAAGCCCAGCGATGAAATTCAGGATCTTCGACCAGTCGAAGGTGACCTACCTCCAGTCGAAGGAGACCTTCGACCAGTCGTAGAACGGTCAAAGCTAATCGCGCCGGATTTTTCAAATATCTGTTAATTCTTCGACCAGTGGAAGAGCTCCCTAGAGCAGTCGAAGACACGATCTTCTCACCTATAAATAGAGCACGAATCTCAGAAGAATAGAGAGAATTAATTAATCCATTCAAGCCAATCTTCGTCATACTTCTGAGAGATAATTCTGTGCTCCATTTAAGCTAAGTGTGCTTATTTAATATTCTCTTTCTTTAGCTTTATTTAATTGATTTTGTTTCTGCTATTCCAATCTAATTTGATATGAGGAATTGTTATTCCCTTTCTTTGGAATTAAAATCAATTAAGGCAAGCCCTATTTGGTTTAATTTAAAATCTATTAGAACTAGAACCATTGTAATTGAGTACTGGACATTGAACTTGGACATTCAATCATCTACTCTGATTTGGTTCTACCGGGCTACTACAATGAATGAGATAATCAGGTATTTTACATTTAATTGTAAATTCCTTTCTGTTTTGGTTACTTTCAAGATTTGCCAGAAAAATCTTGTTTTATTGGTTATCTGAGGAGAGTCAGGAAAACTTAGAAGTGGGGTTTTTTTAATTGTGTAAACCCACAGAGACACAATTGTAAAGGTTTTGGGTGAACCTGTGAAAACCTATTTTGTTAGTGAACACTAATATCCCCTGTGTGAGGATATTAGGAGTGGAGTAGCATTTTGTGTGGCTGTTGTTTAACAGTTGGTGAACACAAAGGCGAACCACTATAATCCCTTGTGTTGTGGTTGAATGATTTATACTTCTAATCTTTAATTATTTATTTGTGGGATGTATGTATGGTGGTGAATGTTGTAATCATTTAATTCAAGCATTGTGGAAATTTTGTAATAGTTTAGAATTTATTTTCTGTTATTCCTTTATCAGCTTGATATTCAATTTCCTTTAAAGTTGTTCCAGCAAGGTTGCCTTGCCATTTTTATGGTGTATGGCTGTCCCTGGAACAATACATTTGTGATTACAATTTATTTCAGTTCAGTTTGTGTTTATTTATGTATTCCTCTTTGGTTTGAGATTTGATACAAAGATCTTTCTAGAAATAAGGTTGTCCTACCATAAACTCTAGTTTTTGGTGTAAGGTTGTCCTTAGAACAACATTTGTATCAACCTCTCAAGATCTGAATTTTGAGGTTGTTTTACTTTCCTACATTGTGATTTATTTTGACTATCATATTCTTTTTAATTCCGCTGTTATAAGTTTTATTTGGCATAGTCCTATTCACCCCCCTCTAGGACATATAGCTAGGACTTTTCAGAATACACTACAGTAAAGAAAAACAAATCCAAATCTGATAATAGTGATTAAATACCCACCGTTAAAAACTTCGTAGGGGCCACTGAAATGTTCATTTTCCATCTAATCTATTCATAACGTCAAAAGATCTGAATGAAGGGACTACAGAAATATCAGTTTGATTGCATGCTTTTTTAACTCATAAGAAGGTTTTTTTTTTAATGATTAATCACTACTATTTCTTGTGTGTGGTCTACTTTAAGATTTGGATCTACCTCATTTTTTAAATCATGCCCTAAAATGAGCTGCCAAAATGGATGGATAGCCTCAATAGAAGGCACATACATCATGATGCCTAATGTAGAAGCATGGAGACTACACAAATACATATAGTGGTCTCTCAACTTAGATTCAATGGATATTTCCCGGGGTTATGGGATTTAAAAGGGTTAGGTGTTATATGATAGGACACTAGCAGGTGTTACCCTGATCATGAGGCCACCTTAATGTATGTGTTGTATATCCATGTCGTCCTGTGGCTTTTTCACCTCACAGTCCATAGAATGAACCATATTCAAATCTTAGGTGGACTATAAAGTAAGGATTAAATCAAACCCTTAAAAACTTCTTAAAGACTATAACAACTTTTGATCAAGCTAATATCTGTGATTTCCTATCATGTAGTTCTGTGTGACCTAATCACAAGTCGGATGGCACACTACAACGGACCTTATGATGTTTTTAATGACGGACGTTCAATTAACATTGTTATGTGGTGGGGTCTGCTTGAGATTTGCCTCATCCATGAAGAGCATCTTTAATGCCGAAGTGGCTTACTGTGATGTATTTGTTTATCCACACCGTCCATCCTTTTTCTAAGATCGTGTTAGGGTATGGGCCAAAAAAGAAGCGGATCCAATGCTCTAGTGGACCACACCAAATAGTAAGTTTTTGTTGCATTAAATGTAAGAGTCATCTCTGGTGTGGTTCACTGGACCATTGGTTCTACCTCATTTTTGGGTCATATCCTAGCATGATCTTAGAAATGGATGGATGGTGTGGGTAAACAAATATGTTACGGGGAAAACGGACTGACCTATGAGCAAAGGTCAAGTAGGAACCTTACATGCTAAACCAAGCAAATAATAAGTATTTCCGTCCCCCTCTCTCCAACATCAGAAACTGCCTTCGAATTCGATATAGTCAGCTCTGATGAAGAGATAGAGAGGGAAGGAGAGGAAGAAGAAGCTCAATCACCATGCGAGTCCGCTTTTTACTAAGAGTCCGTGGCCGAGGAACATGCCCGCAAGAGTGCCACCTCCGTCAATTCCAAGATCTCCAGAGTTCGTCAGGAACATTCCATTCCTTTGCCCGACAATGATGGCGACAACAATGAGGAAGACGACAATGACTGCGGTGCATCTCAACTGGACAAGCGACTCTGAAGCCGAGAAGGAGATGAGGTTGAGCTCGATGTCCCGCCAGCAGGTCGGTATGACCCAGGTTAGCATAGCCTAGGTCGGCATGACCCAGGCTGGCATGTCCCAGGTCGACACGCTTTAGGTCTGCGTAGCCTGCCTCTGTTCATTGCCGATAGCATGCGCAACTCCCGCTGAGGTTTCGTATGCCTCAGATCGCCCCCATGTTCTGGAACCACCAACCCGGCCGAGAACCTGGAGTCCTTCAGGGCTTGGATGGAGTTGCACAGTGCATCAACCGCTGTCACGTGCTGTGCATTTTCACTAACCCTAGCAAGAGCAGCTTGGAAGTGGTTCCAACAATTGAAGCCGCAATCGATAAGCTCTTTCAAGTAGCTCAGGAAAGCCTTCATCACCAACTTCATTTGGGGGAAGGAAAGCCTCAAACCAGCTTCCCACCTCCTCAATATAGTTCAGAAAGAAGGCGAGCTGTTGAATGATTATATCAAGCATTTTAACTTGGAAACAATGCAGGTGCAGACGCAATCGGAGGAGATTGCTCCGACTACCATGATGAGAGGCGTAAGAGAAGGAAGGTTTCACTTCTCACTCAACAAAAACCCCCCAATGATGATGGCCGACCTTCTCAATAGAGCAGAGAAGTACTCTAATGTTGAAGAGCTCTTCAACCTACGAAAAGCTGCTCAAAACAAAAGGAAGCTCGGGCAGAGATTGACGACCTAAAGAAGAATCCGCCTCGGCTAACGATAACAAGAGAAGGAAAGACAATGAGCTGCCAAGGAGCCAATGCCCGAACTGACGATCTGACAGCAGGTTCATCTAGTATATCCCTCTCAACACGATGCCCGAGCAGGTCCTCATAGAGCTCCGAGATAAACAGATCCTCGAATGGCCAAATAAGATGAAATCCAACGTAAACAGGCAAGACAAGCGAAAATACTATCACTTCCACCGAGACCACAACCACTGAACTGGTGACTGTTTCAACCTGAAGGAGGAAATTGAAGCACTCATTCGCAATGGGCACCTGCGTAAATATATCAAAAGAAGGAAAGAACGAGCTGACCCGAAGAATGAGCAACCCATCAACAATGAACCAACCGAAAAAATTTGCACAATCTTCGGCGGACCTGCCGGCGGAGGCAACTCGAACCGAAGTCAGAAAGCTCACGCTAGAAGTATCAGTCGCTCTATCTCGGAGCATCAAGTCCACGTCACCTGCAGGCCCCTAAAAGAGCAGAAGGTGACACCTTACGATCTAACCTTCACCAAAGAGGACGCCCGATGAGTTCACTATCTCCGCGGTAATGCGCTTGTGATTAATATGACTATAGCTAACTGCAAAGTATTTCAGATTTCGATGGATACTGGAAGCTCGATTGATATCCTCTTCATCGAAGCATTTGACAAAATGGGACTCGGATGGCCTCGACTCCAAGTCGTCAAAACTCCCCTACTTAGATTCACGAGAGATAAGGTCACATCAAAGGGGTCAATCCAACTCCCAGTCACCATTAGAGAAGGGTAGAACCAAGCGACGACCATGATCGACTTTTTAGTGGTGGATTACCCCTTCGTTTACAACGTTATTCTTGAGCGACCTTCACTCAATGCTCTTCGGGCCATGGTGTCGACGTATCATCTCGCGATGAAGTTCTCCATCGAACATGATATTGACTGGTCAGGGGAGACTAGCAGGAAGCTTGGAAGTGCTATTCTATAGCACTGATGACCCAACACTAGGAAATGGCCATCACTTCTCTCGATCCTCGAGAAGACTCAATTGAGAGAGGAAGCTCTGTGGAAGACCTCATACTCATCCCACTCAACGACTCTGACCCGACTTGAACAATGCAAATCAAGTCATCCCTGACACCATTGTGAAACGAAGTCACACTACAAGAAAAATGGGCAAAGGCTACGGACTAGATCCGTAGCAAAAGGGCTTTTGCTACGGATCTAGTCCGTCCACGTCCGTCGCAATTGGTGGGGTAGCTAAAGGTCTAGCTACGGATTATATCCGTAGCAATAGATACCATTAGCTACGGATTTTGTCCGTAGCAATAGACACTATTAGCTACGGATAATATCCGTAGCAATATACACCAATAGCTACGGATTATACCCATAGCAATAGATACACATAGCTACGACTTATATCCGTAGCAATTTTCACTACAGATATAATCCGTAGCAATAGATGCCATCATCCGTAGCAATAAATACCGATATCTACGGTATTTCCAGCCCTACATAAGGGGAGCTACGGATATTATCCGTAGCTATAGATACCAATAGCTACGGATATAATCCGTAGCAATATATAGTAATAGCTACGGATTATATCCGTAGCTATATAGCAATAGCTACGGATATAATCCGTAGTAATATATAGCAATAGCTACGGCAAAAAGCTGTAACTTTGCTACGGATTATATTTCGTAGCTATTTTCCCTGTTTCCATTGCAAGAACCTGCTATATTGATAACTTATCTAAACTTAATGCAATCAGAGAAAAAAAATTGATGCATTTATTACAATAGCAATCAAATCTACAATGCATCCTACATTCACATTTCTAAATAAACAATACTTCGCTTTGCTCTACCTATCAAAAGAATTACAATTAAGGCGTGCCCTCATGCAGAATTTTCTTTCTTCAGACGGTCAAGTTCAGCAAGCACAGAAGATAGAGCTTCTTCTTTCCTTGAAACTGCATATGTAACTTCTGTAGACTTCGACACAAAATCACTTTCAAGTTTTAAAACTCTTCCCTTGAGGAAATGAATTTCATCATCCACTGACTTCTTTAGCTTGTCAGCCTGTATAAAACAATAATTGTAGACACAATCAAACAAGCATGCCTTTGTACACATCTCAAAAGGAAGAAAGACCAACAAAAAAAAAAAGAGCTAGAAAAAAACAATCATATATAAATAAATAAATAATGTACCTACAAATTTTCTAAACTATAGCAAAATCCATAGGTTAGGTTATCGGTTATAAGTTTAGGTTATAAGTTATAGGTTAAGGTTTAGTTTATAGGTTTAGGAAATCGGATTCGGGTTCAGGATCGGGTTTAGGTTTGGGTTTTCAAGTTTAGGTTTAGGTTTAGGTTAAGGAGTTGAGATTAGGATTAGATGTAGGTTTAGGTTTAGGGATTTGAGAATACATTTAGGTTAAGGTTTAGAGAATTGAGAATAGGTTAAGGTTTAGGTTTAGGAAATCGGATTCGGGTTCGGGATTGGGTTTAGGTTTGGGTTTTCAAGTTTAGGTTTAGGTTTAGGTTAGGGAGTTGAGATTAAGATTAGGTGTAGGTTTAGGTTTAGGGATTTGAGAATACATTTAAGTTAAGGTTTAGGGAATTGAGAATAGGTTAAGGTTTAGGTTTAGGAAATCGGGTTCGGGTTCAAGATCGGGTTTAGGTTTGGGTTTTCAGTTTAGGTTTAGGTTTAGGTTTAGAGAGTTGAGATTAGGATTAGGTGTAGGTTTAGGTTTAGGGATTTGAGAATACAGTTAGGTTAAGGTTTAGGGAATTGAGAATAGGTTAAGGTTTAGGTTTAGGAAATCGGATTCGGGTTCGGGATCGGGTTTAGGTTTAGATTAGGGAGTTGAGATTAGGATTAGGTGTAGGTTTAGGTTTAGGGAATTGAGAATACATTTAGGTTAAGGTTTAGGGAATTGAGAATAGGTTAAGGTTTAGGTTTAGGAAATCGGGTTCGGGTTCAAGATCGCGGGTTTAGGTTTGGGTTTTCAGTTTAGGTTTAGGTTTAGGTTAGAGAGTTGAGATTAGGATTAGGTGTAGGTTTAGGTTTAGGGATTTGAGAATACATTTAGGTTAAGGTTTAGGGAATTGAGAATAGGTTAAGGTTTAGGTTTAGGAAATCGGATTCGGGTTCGGGATCGGGTTTAGGTTTGGGTTTTCAAGTTTAGGTTTAGGTTTAGATTAGGGAGTTGAGATTAGGATTAGGTATAGGTTTAGGTTTAGGGATTTGAGAATACATTTAGGTTAAGGTTTAACTTATAGGTTTTGGTTTGGGTTATAGGTTTTGGTTTAGGTTAAGGTTATAGGTTTTGGTTTAGGCTATAGGTTTAGGTTATAAATTTAGGTAATTGAAAATAGGTTAAGGTTTACGTTTAGGAAATCGGGTTCGGGTTTGGGATCGGGTTAAGGTTTGGGTTTTCAAGTTTAGGTTTAGGTTTAGGTTAGGGAATTGAGATTAGGATTAGGCGTAAGTATTGGTTTAGGGATTTAAGAATAGGTTAAGGTTTAGGTTTAGGAAATCAAGTTCGGGTTCGGGATCGGGTTTAGGTTTGGGTTTTCAAGTTTAGGTTTAGGTTTAGATTAGGGAGTTGAGATTAGGATTAGGTGTAGGTTTAGGTTTAGGGATTTGAGAATACATTTAGGTTAAGGTTTAGGGAATTGAGAATAGGTTAAGGTTTAGGTTTAGGAAATCGGGTTCGGGTTCAAGATCGGGTTTAGGTTTGGATTTTCAGTTTAGGTTTAGGTTTAGGTTAGAGAGTTGAGATTAGGATTAGGTGTAGATTTAGGTTTAGGGATTTGAGAATACATTTAGGTTAAGGTTTTGGGAATTGAGAATAGGTTAAGGTTTAGGTTTAGGAAATCGGATTCGGGTTTGGGTTTTCAAGTTTAGGTTTAGGTTTAGGTTAGAGAGTTGAGATTAGGATTAGGTGTAGGTTTAACTTTAGGGATTTGAGAATACATTTAGGTTAAGGTTTTGAGAATTGAGAATAGGTTAAGGTTTAGGTTTAGGAAATCGGATTCGGGTTCGGGATCGGGTTTAGGTTTGGGTTTTCAAGTTTAGGTTTAGGTTTAAATTAGGGAGTTGAGATTAGGATTAGCTGTATGTTTAGGTTTAGGGAATTGAGAATACATTTAGGTTAAGGTTTAGGGAATTGAGAATAGGTTAAGGTTTAGGTTTAGGAAATCGGGTTCGGTTTCAAGATCGGGTTTAGGTTTGGCTTTTCAAGTTTAGGTTTAGGTTTAAATTAGAGAGTTGAGATTAGGATTAGGTGTAGGTTTAGGTTTAGGGATTTGAGAATACATTTAGGTTAAGGTTTAGGAAATTGAGAATAGGTTAAGGTTTAGGTTTAAGAAATCGGGTTCGAATTCGGGATTGGGTTTAGGTTTGGGTTTTCAAGTTAGGTTTAGGTTTATGTTAGGGAGTTGAGATTAGGATTAGGTGTAGGTTTGGTTTAGGGATTTGAGAATACATTTAGGTTAAGGTTTAGGGAATGAGAATAGGTTAGGTTTAGGTTTAGGAAATCGGGTTCGGGTTCAAGATCGGGCTTAGGTTTGGTTTTCAAGTTTAGGTTTAGGTTTAGGTTAGAGAGTTGAGATTAGGATTAGGTGTAGGTTTTCAAGTTTAGGTTTAGGTTTAGGTTAGGGAGTTGAGATTAGGAGTAGGTGTAGGTTAGGTTTAGAAATTTGAGAATACATTTAGGTTATGGTTTAATTATAGGTTTGGTTTGGGTTATAGGTTTGGTTTAGGTAAGGTTATAGGTTTTGGTTAGGCTATAGGTTTAGGTTATAGGTTAGGTTATTGAAAATAGGTTAAGGTTTAGGTTTAGGAAATCGGTTCGGGTTTGGGATCGGGTTAAGGTTTGGGTTTCAAGTTTAGGTTTACGTTTAGGTTAGGGAATTGAGATTTAGGATTAGGCGAAGTATTGGTTTAGGGATTTAAGAATAGGTTAAGGTTTAGGTTTAGGAAATCAAGTTCGGTTCGGGATCGGGTTTAGGTTTGGGTTTTCAAGTTTAAGTTTAGGTTTAGGTTAGGGAGTTGAGATTAGGATTAGGTGTAGATTTAGGTTTAGGGATTTGCGAATACATTTAGGTTCAAGTTTAGGTTATAGGTTTTGGTTTAGGTTAAGGTTATAGGTATTGGTTTAGGTTTAGGTTTAAGTTTTAGGTTTAGGCTATAGGTTTAGGTTATAGATTTAGGGAATTGAGAATAGGTTATGGTTTAGGTTTAGGAAATCGGGTTCAGGTTCGGGATCGGGTTTAGGTTTAGGTTTAGGATAGGGAGTTGAGATTAAGATTAGGTGTATGTTTAGGTTTAGGGATTTGAGAATACATTTAGGTTAAGTTTTAGGAAATTGAGAATAGGTTAAGGTTAGGTTTAGGAAATCAGGTTCGGGTTCGGGATCGGGCTTACGTTTTTGGATTTGAGAATGGGTTATGGTTTAGGTTTAGGAAATCGGGTTCAAGTTCGGGATTAGGTTTAAGTTTGGGTTTTCAAGTTTAGGTTTAGGTTAGAGAGTTGAGATTAGGATTAGGTGTAGGTTTAGCTTTAGGGAATTGAGTTTAGGTTATAAGTTTAGGGAAAAGTTAGGTTTAGGTTATAGGTTTTCGAATTTGGGAATAGTTTTAGGTTATAAGTATAAGTTTAGGTTAGGTTATAGGTTAAGGTTTAGGGATTTAAGTTTAGGTTATAGGTTTAGGTTTAGGTCTAGGTTTAGGTTTAGGGAATTGAGTTTAGGTTATAGGTTTAGGGAAAGGTTAGGTTTAGGTTATAGGTTTTGAGATTTGAGAATAGTTTTAGGTTATAAGTATAGGTTTAGGTTAGGTTATAGGTTAAGGTTTAGGGATTTGAGTTTAGGTTATAGGATTAGGTTTACGTTTAGGTTTAGAGATTTGAGTTTAGGTTTAGGTTTAGGATTAGATTTTGGGATTTAAGAATGGGTTCGGGTTTAAGTTATAGGTTTTGGTTTCAGTTTAGGTTATAGGTTTTAGGATTTGATAATGGGTTCGGGTTTAGGTTATAGGTTTTGGTTTAGGTTATAGGTTTTGATTTAGGTTATAGGTTAACGGTTTAGGTTAAGGTTAACGGTTTAGGTTTAGGTTTAGGTTATAGGTTTTTGGATTTGAGAATAGATTCGGGTTTAGGTTATAGGCTTTGGTTTTGGTTTAGGTTATAGGCTTTGGTTTTGGTTTAGGTTTAGGTTATAGGTTTTGATTTAGGTTATAGGTTATAGGTTTAGGTTTTGGTTTTGATTTAGGTTATAGGTTTTTGGATTTGAGAATGGGTTCGGGTTTAGGCTACAGGTTTTGGTTTTGGTTTAGGTTATAGGTTTTGGTTTAGGTAATAGGATTTGAGAATGGGTTCGAGTTTAGGTTATAGGTTTTGATTTTGGTTTAGGTTATAGGTTTTAGTTTAGGTTATAAGGTTTAGGTTAAGGTTTAGGTTTAGGTTATAGGTTTTGGGATTTGAGAATGGGTTCGAGTTTAGGTTATAGGTTTTGGTTTTAGTTTAGGTTACAGGTTTTGGGATTTGAGAATGGGTTCGGGTTTAGGTTATAGGTTTTGGTTTTGGTTTTGGTTTAGTTTTAGGTTATAGGTTTTTGGATTTGAGAATGGGTTCGGGTTTAGGCTATAAGTTTTGGTTTTGGTTTTGGTTATAGGTTTTGGTTTAGGTTTTGGTTTTGGTTTTGGTTTTGGTTTAGGTTATAGGTTATAGGTTTTAGTTTTGGTTTTGGTTTGGATTTAGGTTATAGGTTATACGTTTAGGTTAAGGTTTAGGTTTATGTTATATGTTTTTGGATTTGAGAATGGATTCGGGTTTAGGTTAAGGGTATGGTCCCTGCAAATACAAATATAAACATGGCCTGTCCAAATGGCCAGGCCCTTCCAATGCCGTCCATAGGAAATGGACAGCTTCATCATGGTCATAACAGCGGTTCCCACCTTCCAGGGACCCCCGCTCATCCGGATAGCTCCGACGCACATCCGGGTCTGCTCCATTAATCTCAAGCAAATACATAACACATGGCCTGTCCAAATGGCCAGGCCCCTCCAATGCTGTCCATAGGAAATGGACAGCTTCATCATAATCATAACAGCGGTTCCCACCTTTCAGGGACCCCCGCTCTTCCGGATAGCTCCGACGCACATCCGGGTCTGCTCCATCAATTTCAAGCAAATACATAAATACGGCCTGTCCAAATGGTCAGGCCACTCCAATCATGTGCATTCTTAACAGTGAATGTGCACTAAAGAGTATCCAACATCTGAAACATAATTTTCAAGAAAAGTACAATGCATTTTACGATTACCCTATAAAAGAAATCCATGCATAAGCATTATTTGATAACTTTGCATTTTACGATTACCCTATAAAGAAATCCAAATGGCCAGGCCACCCATATTGTTGTCCATAGGAAATGGACCAAGAGGAAGATCAAGAAAAAACTCATGCCAAGCATTTTTAATGCGACGAACTTTCATACTTTTTTTTTTCTATCTAATGGACAACAAGAGTTATTTTTCTTTTTCTTTTCTTTCTTCTTTTTTTTTTTCCTTTTTAATACTTGTTTTTCTTTTTTTTTTTTTTTGGTGATAGGAAGAGGAAAGGAAATAATCCTTAGTCTAGTTTTTTCTTCTAAAAATTGTCCTTCCTTTATAGTCGGCGTTAGTTTCTATACAAGGTAAGAAAATTGCTCGATCCACACGTGTCATCAATT
>JAJHSJ010000017.1:21669623-21891352 GCA_021015155.1 Magnolia officinalis
CATAAGAACTGTTTTCATAGCTTTTGTTATTACCTATGCAACAGCCTGTTTACAAGCAACGAGATATAAAAGCCCAAACTATATTTTACTTAACTAAAATGACACAAAACTGAATCATGGAAAGAAAAGCTTTTGATAGTGATACTTACATTCCATTGGATGGGGAAACATTCGATGATTTAAGTCACTGGAAAAAGGTTGAACACATTATATTCCGTTCTAAAAATTTACAATTTAGCTAAAGAAGAAAAGATTGCTCTAAATACATACATCAATACCTTGCTAGGATCGGAACCTTCACTAATAACCTCCCCCTGCTCCTTATATAACTGAAGAACTTCCACATCTCCATCATCATATAGTATCTTTGAAGCAAATATCATTCAACAAGTAAGTCTTCAAGAAAGGGGACAGTTTGGACATGGATAATTAAGAGAAGTACACAAGTCTCATAGTTAATTACCACATGTTTCTTCTTTCCTGGGTTATAAGGTTGCACAACACCTTCATAAAACCTGCAGGTAAGAATGGTAGAGTTTACAAATTCAATCGTCTTCACTGGTTCAAGATTAGTGATAAAAAATACCTGCGAGACATTCACACAATGGTCCTCATCATCAATTGAATTTTTTTTTTTACTGAAATAAGCAATGATACTAATTTTATGAAATCAATAGAAAACAAAACAGGAATATAAAGGAAAAAGGAAAATAACTAAGGTACCTGCACATTGATGGTTCATCCTTTTGGTACATAAAACTCTCGTAAGGTACCTGCACATTTATTATAAAAACTTTTAGTAGCAATTAAGAAAAATAACTAATAAGGAAACAGGAATCTAAAGGAAAAAGGAAAACACAATCAAATAAAATAAGAAAGCACAAATTACAAATAATAAAAAAAATCAAAACTTACAGATTTGCAAGAATTATGAGAATCTTGTGTAGGAGTGTGCCTCGGTCTCAAAATGGAATACCTATCTTGGCTTCCCTCCCCCACCTTTCGTTCGTGCTGGAGTCCACCTATGTGAGAGTGTCCATTGTCATTAGCGTCAGAAGTAGCAATAGATGGTTCATCCTTTTGACCCTCGTAAGATGCGTGCACATTTGTTATAAAAAGTTTCAACGGCAATTAAGAAAAATAACTACTAAGGAGGGAGCCTTGAAGAGACCCTAAACTACTCAAAACATTGTCTGTATACTCAACTGTATGGGTATAATCAGCAATATGGTTTCTACAGATGACTCAAATATAGAATACAATTGTATATTAACCGCCAAAGGCGTCTAACTGAACCAATGAGCCCACAAGTCAAATGGTCCATTAGATGGGCCACCATATGAGATCTAAGAGACCCACGAATAATGCTCCGAAAAAAAAATAAAAATAAAATGCACTTTCAAAAAAAAAAAAAAAAAACACACATTAAAAAACTGAAACTTACAAATTCGCAAGGATTTGTAGTGTGGTTTTATAAAGAAAAGGTTGCGTAGAATGGCTATAATATTCTTGACCGTTCAATCAATGCCACATGGTTAACCTATAAAGTATAACTAGAAAGGTTCTTGGGAAGTCTCTCATCTTCTACTCAATAGCTTAGTTATTGCTTAAAGAGGAGGCTGGCTCATTCACAAAGTGAGTGCAGACTTACATATGCATGTTCTATGTTTAGAGAAGAAAGTAGGCCGAAAATGCGCTATTGATTCCTATATGAAAGGAGTGTACTTCCAAAACACACTATCACAGCACTATGTGTTATAAATGCTCACGGATCAAGAAGCAGAATAGTAGAGAGTTAACCTAGGCTTGGCTTTTGTAGACACAATCATGGGGAGTTCTCATTAAAAGAAATTAGAGAGGACCAGTTTGGACCAAGCATGCTACCTGTCGGGCCCCAAACCCAAGCAAACCAAGAAGCAATGAGATTAACCAAAGAGTCCAAACATGACCTCAAATCTCACAATCACATCTGTCTACACTTTCCCAATCACCAGACAATGCAAAAGAATGTGATTAATGGATTCTTCAGCTTTATATCATAAAACACACCTGTCTGAAGTGCTTAAACCACACCTCTGAAAGTTATCCATGGTCAGAATTTTCTTACAGCAGCTAACCAGGCTAAAGCCTTCACCTTTAAAGGAAGCACACCCTTCCAAATCCTTGAGAATACAAATTCCTTCCGTCGAACCCCCTACCAAGAGCTCCAACAAGAGATTTCAAAGAGTAACTCAGCCTTGGGAGCTGAGAGTAAAAATTCTACAGCCAGAACTTGTAAGTGGAATTTAAACAAATTGAAAATAGGAGAAAAGGCGAGTATACAAAAGATTTCATCATCTTTCAGATTCCTTCTAAAGGTGACATTCCACACAATAAACCTATCTGTTATATCAAATGGGTTTTGAGACTGTTTAACTACAAGACAACCGTTGCTCTTAATTGATCAAATCTAATGTATCCCATGTATTTAATTGCTCTTAACTACATGCCTATTCAACAAGCAGTCGAAAAACGCAGTGATATCACTAAATGTCATGATCAATCCAGCATCTAATAAATAGCAGCCTCACAATTGAGAACTCTGCCAGTAGCAATTGCATCAGCAGGTCCCCAGCACTCATAACATAAGCGCTGATGTCAGGTGGGCAGCCACTCATTAAACTATTGCCAAGCTACATAAGATTTTCTGTACCAGCCATCAATAGCTGGGACAAGCCTGTGATGGAGGATGGAGATGGCGATGGTTGTGTTCAGCTTCATAGTCGGAATATATGTAATATTCAAGACCATTGTAGAGCTGAAATTAGTTAAAGAGGCCAGCCCACGATGCATTTGACACCTCACTATCTTGCAACGCAGTCGAGTGGCACAACACAGATTTGTATGGCATATGCAAACAAAGAAACACTGGGATCCAAATCAATGAGAACTTTAACATACAATTGCATCTTATCAGAAATCATAGATCTTTTCCAGGGAAAACAAAGTTTCAATAGACCAAGTTATGATCATTGATACATGACGAGTAGTTTCCAGGCTGCAACATATGAAACAGATGACAAAATATTTGTCCTGATAACATAGCATGTACTGAAAAAATTACATAGAACCAAAGGATCATAGTAGAACTTACGGAAGAAGGCCCTCTTCCAATGGCTCCCACGTGTCAGTTATATCAGTAGATCCAATTAATGTGTTTTGATGGAAACCTACAATCCTTCTCTGAAAATGAAATGCATTTTATTTATGCATAGAGAAGAATAATTTTGAGAGAGATGTCACAAAATCACGCTAATATAGAGATTAAGCACTTGATAGAACAAAATGAGTAAAAAGTTTCTAGGGATAGCAGTGTTTTGAGTATTGTTATAGTATCGGCCGATATGGATGTATCGTACCCATATCAGCCTAGTACGATATGCAACACAGGTCTGTATCAGCTCCCATTTTCGACATTTTCACCTTTTTTTCTTCTCCTTTTGAATTTCTACAGGTCAGGGATTGTTTAGGCTTAAAGACAAGCTTTTTTGCCTCAAATCAAAGGACTAAATGTTGGGTACTTGATTTGAGAAATTTTATGAAGGAAATTTAAAAATAAATAAATAAGTACATAAATAAAGGATCGATACCAAGACCTCAACTGGCAGGCTGGGTACTTATAACAATAGGTACCAGCCAATCATTCCGCTAGTAAAATAAGGAGAATATAAGATACAAGATAAGTATTGCTTAAATACAATGAACAAAAATAAATACCTCTCACCTCTTCTCATCAAACACCAAGAGAACCTATATGGGAAAACCATCCCACCTCTAGTGGAGAAAACCCCTCCCTCTTCCTAATATAAGAGATGACTGTTCTACACTCTAGAGCGAAAATACCATCTCTTAACCTTTCATAACATGCCTTAACTTGACTAAGAAATCATAGGTGAAAAGACCACCTTGGCCTTCAAGAGATCACCTCAACAAGGAAACACACCTAACACGCAAAAAATCCATACCCAACACAACTAAAATGCAAGGGTGCAGTTTTGGTAGATCCCAGATCCACCAACGTTGGTGGATCCCTAGCTGTGGGGGCCACTGTGATGTATGTGCCCTACATCCACACCATCCTTCCATTTTAAATGAGGCAGATCCAGATCTTAGGTGGACCATACCACAGGAAACAGTCAATTGAACCCCACCATTAAAAACTTCCCACCGGAATGTTTATTTTCCATCCAACTGTTGATAAGGTCACAAAGACCTGGATGAAGAGACCACACAAATATCATCTTGATCCAAAACTTTTATGGCCCATGAGAAGTTTTTAATGGTCGATTGCCCGTGTTTCCTGTATTATGGTCCATCTGAGATTTGGATATATGCTTCTTTTTTGAGATCATGCTCTAAAATGAGTCTTCAAAATGGACGGACAACCTAGATACAAGGCATATACATCACGGTGGGTCCCACCGTTAGGGATACCACCCATCTCCTGGATCCAGGGAGCCGTGCCCAAAATGCAAATACTCCCTCAAGTAAGAACCCTAATGCATGAGCAAAAATAGATCTGTTAAACAACAAAATGAAAAATCACAAAAAATCTACAACAACATCACAATAGAGATTACAGAGTCATTTTTTCTAAAAACTCAAGATAAAATAAAAAACAAAATAATACAAAAAAAAATGATTATAGATTTTGAGATGTACAAAAATCGCAAAGAAATAAAAAGAATCACTAAAAAAAAACTCTAGATCGTCCAACGAGCCATAACATCAAAATCCCCAAATTTCTAGGTCAGATATATATATAAAATATAGAGAGAGACGAACCATTTCTTCTTTTTCCTTCTCCTCCTCCTCATCCTTTCTTCGGGTAGGAGATTCACGGCCGCCACAATCGAGAGAGAGAGAGAGAGAGAGAGAGAGAGAGAGAGAGAGAGAGAGAGAGAGAGAATGAGAGTGATGGAGCAGAGATCGGGAGGGAGAGAAGATTAGGGCTGATTACGGAACGAGAGAGAGAGAGAAAGAGAGAGAGAAAAGAGAGAGAGAGAGAGGGATGGAGGACTGAAAAATGAGAAATGAGTAAGTTTGGGCGCGGCTCTATTTGAGTGCGCGCCCAAATTTCTTTTTTAATTAACGGACGGACGCAGAAGCTGCGATCAGGGATCCGTGGCCCCACCATGACGTATTTCGTTAATCCATTCCGCTCAATAATTTTAATAAATTATTTTACAATATGACGAAAAATTTCAGGTATATAAAAGGCTAAAGTAGACCACACTATAAGAAGAAACAGTAATTTAATATAAAGGTTTCCTACCGTGTGGTCCACTTAAGCCTTAGATCAAGCTGATTTTTTTTCTCATCCTCTAAAGTAATATTTAAAAATATATAAACGGCTTAGATAGAACATGTAGTTTTTCTTAGGCCTCATAAAGCCCCTTACAACACTATTAATTATTAATGTTGTGGCAACTTTTTACCTACGGATTAAAACCATAGCAATTCTAGCTAAGGTTTATGTCCGTAGCAAAAAAGTAACGTGGTCTGAATCCTTTGCCCATTTTTTTGGTAGTGTCATGAGCCTCCTTCGACGATTTGTCGATGTATTCGCATGGTCTCATCATGACATACCCAGCATCCGCCCGAAGGTTATGGTCAATAGGTTGAATGTCGACCCAGACTATCAACCAATCCGACAGAAGCGAAGAGCATTCAAGCCCGAACGGTACGCCATAATCGGAGACGAAGTTGAAAAACTCTTCAAGGCCTACTTTATCAAGAAAATCTACTATTCGGACTGGATAGCCATGTCGCTTGGTTAAAAAGTCCAATAGGAAGTGGCGGGTCTGTGTTGATTACACCAACCTAAACAAAGCTTGCCCCAAGGACAGCTTTCCTCTCCCCAGGATCGACCAACTCGTCAACCGCACGGCCGGACATGAACTCCTGAGCTTCATAGACGTCTATTCAGGCTACAATCAAATCACTATGCACCCTTATGATAGGTAGAAGATGACTTTTGTTACAGATAAAGGACTCTACTACTACAAGGTCATGCCTTTTGTATTGAAGAATGTCGGGGCTACATACCAAAGGCTCGTCAATAGAATGCTGCCTGTCAGATCCGACACTCCATGGAAGTTTACGTCAACGACACACTTGTTAAAAGCATTAAGGCTGTGGACCACATCTCCTGCCTCAAAGAAATGTTTATAATCCTACGAGAATACCAAATGAAATTGAACTCGAGCAAATGCGCCTTCGGCGTAAGCTCAGGAAAATTCCTCGGATTCTTGGTCAGTTAGAGAGGAATCGAGGCGAACCCTGATAAAATTCAATCTCTACTTGACATGAGCTCGCTTATGATGACAAAAGAAGTCCAATGCCTTACAGGAAGAATAGTCATCCTGAACCGTTTTGTATCTTGAGCTACCAAGGGAAGCAAAAGACAGAGTGAATAGAAGAATGCGAGCTGGCCTTTCAGCAACTCGAGCAGTACTTGGGATCGCTACCATTGCTTTCTAAACTGAGGCAAGGAGAACCATTACCGCTATACCTAGTATTTTCAACAACGACAGTTAGCTTGACCATCATCAGAGAGAAAGAAGAGAAACAACTACCAGTATATTACGTCAGTAAGGCCCTGGTATCCAACATAGAAAAGTTGGCCTTAGCCCTTGTCATATTGTCATGAGGCTTATGGTCGTACTTCCAAGCTCATACCATTATCGTCTCGACCAACCAACCTCTCCGTCAGGTATTCCAGAAACTCAAAGTATCAAGAAGACTTACAAAATGGGCAATCGAGCTCAATGAGTTCGACATCAAGTATCAACCCCGGACAGCGATCACAGGCGAAGCGGTGGTTGACTTCATTACTTAGCTCATACCCGAACACAACCTGGATCTGGTCGTGCTGGGTCATGCCGAGCTGGGATCCAGCCCTAACATCTAGCCCGAGCAGCCGAACATCAAACGACCGACATGGATGTTGCACGTTGATGGTTCATCCAATTCCAAAGGCAGCAGGGTCGGTATAGTCGTGGAGGCTCCTAACCAAACATGTACACAATATGCCTTAAGATTTGGGTTTCAAGCATCAAACAATGCAGCAGAATACGAAGTGTTATTGGTAGGCTCAAGCTAGCAACAGCCATGGGAGCCCAACACTTGGAAATTTGCAACGACTCACAGCTCGTCGTCAACCAGATAGCTAGTGAATACCAAGCTAAAAAAAGAGTGAATGAAATCCAATTTGCAAAAAGCACGAGAGCTTATCAACAAATTCCCGAAGTGCAACATCAGCTGATCCCCATAATAGAAAACTCTAAAGCAGACATGTTGGCAAAGTTAACCTCGGTAGTCGAGGATGATATCCCAAAATCAATCTCGATCAAGGTTCTAACTGAACCGAGTATCAACGAACCCGATCCAGGTATGGTTCTCTTGATAAATTCATAGCCGACCTGGATGGACTCAATAATCAACTACTTAAGGAGGAAAAGCTACTTGAAAGCCGTCTAGAGGTGCGTAGGCTTCGAGCAAGAGCAGCTCGCTATACTATGATCGGGGACATTTTGTACAAAAAGAATTCTCTCTCTCCTACCTTAGATGTCTTCACCCTTAGGAAGTAGAATATGTCTTAAAGGAAATTTATGAAGGCATTTGTGGAAACCATTCCGGCGACCTGGCCCTCACCCACAAATTCATCTGATAAGGGTTCTTCTGGCCGACCATCCAAACGAACACTCGACAATACACTTGGAAATATGAATTCGCGATGATACCCTGACAGCCTCCCGAGCAATTAACTCCTATGACTGGACCATGGTTGTTCTCCTAATGGGGAATCGACATCATCGGCCCCTTACCAATTGGTAAAGGGCAGACTAAATTTGCGGCCGTCACAATCGACTATTTCACCAAGTGGGCCAAGGCCAAGCCCCTGGCCAAGATCATCAAGCAAAAAATTATGGACTTCGTCCGGAAGAATATCATATGCCGGTATGGAATTCCCCACACAATCATTTCGAACAATGGGAAACATTTGACAACAAGCAATTTTGAGGTATGTGCAAAAATCTCGGGATCTGGAATGTCTACTCATCACCCTGGTACTCGCAAGCTAATGGACAAGTCAAAGTAGACAAGATCATAAGAACCATCTCCGAACGAAGCTCGAAAAGGCCAAATGATCATGGGCAGAAGAGCTCCCCCACTCCTCTGGACATACCGGACTATTGCCCGTACGACCACGGGAGAAACCCCTTTCTCCCTAACCTTCAGCACTGAAGCAGTTATCCCAGTTGAGATCAAAATCCCAACTGCTTAGACTTGCTCCTACGACGAACAACTGAACGCCGAGCATATGACACTGGATCTCGACCTTATCGAAGAAAGAAGGGAGCAAGCCCGGGTCAAGGTTGCAGTTCGGCAACAGTAAGTCACCCGTTTTTATAATTCTAGAGAAGTTCGGAGCTAGAGATTTAGTCCTTCGAAGAACCTTCTAGAACACCAAGGAACCCAGCTCAGGAACATTGGGACCGAATTGGGAAGGACCTTACGTGGTAACAAGCATTAGCCGACCAAGATCATACCAATTCAAGGACCTGGAAGGTTGACTCTTGCCACATCCATGAATGTTGAGCATCTTAAAATCTACTACACATAGGCCTGGCCTGAGCGCAACATCTACTTTCTCGCTGTATTTAGTCTACAATACTGAAACCATTGCAATAAAAATCCTGAGGTTGGGACTAGTTCGCTCACTACTTCCATGTCTACAAACGACCCATCTACAAGAAATCTACTAATGGCTTCCTACAAAATAAGGGAAGAAAAACCCTCACTAATGGGCCGACCATTCAAGAAGAGGTCAAGCCATGAACTATCGCCACTACTTGGGCAGCGCGATTTTCGGTAAGGACGATACTCTTAAAATATAGAAGTCTTCAACCCACGAAAGTGCTTGACCAAGAATCATAGATTCATATGGTAAAAATGACTAAGGGCTCAACCTCGGCACAAAATGACGACGTACCCATCACAAAACCTATCGATCTACTCAAAATGATCAGTGCAATGAACAAAAAGTATCTTTCCATTAAGAATAATTTAGAGGGGTACATTGCAAAAAAGCTAAAAACTACAAAAGGGGAGAGGAGGGAGTCACGATGATGTGGGGGGCTACTCTGAGGGTGGGTCCTCTAGAGCTGCCTCGGGATCAGAGTTGACCTCCTCAAAGGCCGAGAGGTGAATCTCTTAATGCGCCCTTTTGATGTCCTCAAGGCTCTTCTTGTACTCGGTGCCATATAGGACGTTCATATCCTCCGTATACTCCTTGAGGACTTAAATTCTTCCACAGCTGTTGCCCGAGCCAAAGAGATAGCTACTTGGGCCTCCTTGATCTTCACATGAAAGGAGCATTTCAGCCCATTCAGGTCTGACTTCCACCAAGCTCCTCTCTCCAAGGCATCGATAAGAAGCTTCTTCGACACCTCCAGCTTAGTCATCGAACCCTCTGCCTAAGCTTTCAGGGCAACATTCTGAGAATGAAGCTGATTGATCTTTGACGAAGCCGCCCAGCTTCAGCGTAGTACTGCCCGGCCTCGATGTGGAGTCGGTTGGCCTTAGCCACCTTCTTCAGCAATGCCGCCTCCGCCTCTTTACACTCCGCCTGAAGGCGCGACATCTTGAGACGTTGGTTAAGCAAGGAAGGGGCATACTACAAAAGAGAAAATTTATAATATCAGACCAAAACAAAAAAAAAAGAAAGGAAGTAAGGCTGTCTCAAGTAAGGTAAACCTACCTTGAAGAAAAGCCTCACCACCTGGCTTATAACTCCATCCGACAGCATATCCATCGTACTGGTAAAATTGGCATCAGAGATGTGCCAATCCACCTAAGGCATACGTCCCTCTAACGTGGCACGATCCAACCTAAGAGGCCTCTGCAATTCTCCGACGTGGCTACTGGATGGGCCCTTCACCTGAGGTGAAGGAAGTTTGGTCTCCGTCTCCATGACCACCCGGGCCCCAGCAGCCTAAGCTTCGACAAGCAAAGCCAACCCAACGACCACCTCAGCCACCTCAGAAACAGTGGCAGTTGGAGCTGAGGTTGGCATGTCATCCACAACCTCCCGAATCGTAAAGGATGAAGGATCGACCTTTCCTTTGCTTTTGGTGGTCGGCTTCTTCCTCTTTTAGGAAATATTGATAAGAGAAGGTGTCTTGTGTAAAAAAAAAAAAAAAAGAAGAGCAAAAAATCCACGAAGTACGCTAAATCCCGAGCAACCTACTAAAAAAAGCTATACCTGTCAAGACTAGATTAAGACCTGATTTGATTAGAAGCACGGGCGTGATGAGATCCCTCCAAGATCTCAAGCCAACGTCTACCGACCTAACTCCAGCAATCCGAGCAAGAGCTTCTACACCCACCACAGTGGGACAACTGCAAAAGAACACAAGTCAGAACAAAGGTAATGACCAAGCAAAACAAAGCATAAAATAGCTAAGTCTGGACATACCAACCTGGCACAGAGAAGGAGATTGGGACCCACGAATGAAGCCTGGATATCCATGAAGCCTCCCACTCCCCCGACACCCAGAACCACTTATTTTTCTAGTTCTTATTCGAGGCCGGGACATCTGTGATTAAGGCCTTGCCGGATCTCCGCCAAGAGGAAAAATAATACCAACCCTTATGAATAGGGTTAGATTTCACCTCTTATATGTGGAGAAGCTCATCCACGGTCAGCTCGGGCTAGTCAAGCTCGGATAAGAGGATGAACGACCCTAAGGGTGCACACGGGTCGGTTCGATCTAGTTATGGGGTGAAACCGGAACCGAACCGTTCCCTACATTCTACAAATTTTGGAACCGGACCCGGATCGTTAGCACCCTAGAACCGAACTGGAACCGGACCGTGAAAAATGGATTGGTTTCAGATTAGTTCCATGGTTCTAGCGTTGTTTCGATTTTTCAGATGTTCAGGAATCCACCATTAAAGAAGTCAATAGCTTCTCCTTCACATGTATATCGAACATACATATACAAATTTTCCATGAGAGAGAGAGAGGGAGGGCGCCGCACGGCCGCAAAGCTTGGGTAGGGCCTGGGTAGGGCACCACAGGGCCTAGGCAGGATGAGAGAGAGAGAGAGGTTAGAGGGAGGGCGCCGCACGGCCTATGGACCTAGGCTGCCGGTGATTGGGCAGGGGCAGGCTGCTGGTGATTGGGCAGGGGCAGGCTGCCGGTGATTGAATAGGGGCAGGCTGCTGGTGATTGGACAGGGGCAGGCTGCGGTGATTAGGACGAGAGAGAGAGAGAGAGCAGAGGGAGGCGGCAGTCGGCGAGAGGGCAGGGGTAGGGTGCTAAAGGAACGAGAGGGCAGGGGTAGGGCGCTAAAGGAGGTTGATATATTTAGGGTTTCAAAAAAAAAAAACTAAAGTTTGGATCGACGATTCAGATCTATGGTTCGGATCAATGGTTTAGTTCGGTTCTACAGGGCCTTAAACCGAAACCGATCCGTAACTAATGGTTCTGAAAATTTTGGAACCGGAACCGGACCCGGACCGTTAACACCCTAGAACCGGACCAAACCGGACTGATCCAATGGTTCCGGTCCGGTTACACGGTTCCACCGGTTCGATGTGCACCCCTAAATAACCCCACCAATGCCCTTTAGGCGTTTGGGATCAGCTGCCCAGGGGCTAAGCCCAAGTGTGTAAGCACCCGCCTCACTATCCTCTGGAGGGAAAGCCTAAGACCGGACTGGAGGGTGACATAAAAAATGGCTACCTCGCCCTTAGGGGGCTCATTAGGAAGCTCACCTAGTAAGGGAGTTCAAAGTACCACAGATAGAGCTGGGCATCGGTCTGAGTCGGATCGGATTGGGACCAACCCGATCAGATCCGAATTTTGAATACCTTGACCCGAATCCGATCAGATCCGGGACCGAGTCCGGGTCACCAGACCCAGATCGATTCCGAACCTTACACTGTGTGATCCGAGTCTGTGTCCGACTGGTGCAGTTCCCGCGAGTATTCTGACTCGACAAAAGGTTTGGATTCTACGTATATGGCACGCAGGTGCGCAAGTTAGTGAAAACCCTTAGGTCCCAAAAACCCTTTTCTATGAAAACCCTCCCAAAAACCCTTTTATGTGAAAACCCTTTTCTGTGACACGCCGTCGCCTGCCTCTCTCTCTTTCTCTCAAACCCTAGAAAAACCCTTGGGTGTGCCGATTCCCAAACACCCCCACTTCTCTCTCCCCAAACCGCCGGACTACCAATCGAGAAGAAATACTTAGAAGAACGTCCAGCATCATCCCCGCCGTTCATCGATGGCGATCAACGGCCCTAATTTAGAGTGCCGGATGTACAAAGCCAAGTACCCAGAAGTCGACATAGCCGTGATGATCCAGGTGAAGAACATCGCGAACATGGGCGCGTCCGTCTCCCTCCTTGAGTACAATAACATTAGGTATGATCATATTCTCAGAGCTTTCACGCCGTCGAATCCAAATGGATCAGATTTTGGTTCGGTTCGATTTACACTTACCCGAATCCGACCCGAATACCGTTCGGATCTGCTCGTTCCTGCTCGATCCTAACCGGTTCAAGCCATCGGTTCTGTTCGAATCGGGGCGGATAGGGTCGGATCCTCCGGATCGGGTCCATCTTACACACCTCTAACCACAGAGTCTGGAATGTGATACCCTGACCTTATCCTCACCAGGTCCGCCTCCATCAACATAGATCCAACTGGCCCTCTTTCCCCTTCCTCCGACGAGGATTCGCTAACCTCTTCCACCACCGGGAAAGTCCCCTTCACCTCCTCCGGCCGCTCTGCAGGGGACCGTTCAATTGCCCGTGACACATGAAAATCCCTGTCGCTCATCATCATCAACGGTGATGGTCGGTTGATATGGGGTGAAGGCCATTTACCCCACCATCACGACCAGGAGTACCCTCCCGCGGACTTGAGGTTTCCGTCATGTCTGTGGGCCTAAATAATGCTAGAAAACCTAGAAGAAAAAAGGGGAGAAGGCTGAGAATACGGGAACAAAGCTCACCGGGGAAGAAGGTCTCTAGAGATTGCTGGAGTTCATGCCAAGAATCGTCTAAGTGCAGGAAAATGGGTGAACAGGCAAAGTGATAGTGTGAAGTGAGCCCTGTTCGATTAAGTTTTCCCCCTTTTATAGTGAAAACATCCGTACAGTATTAAATGTCGCATTCATTACGGCAGCCAAAACGACTCCTTGATACCCACTCCCGGACACGTGGAACTTCGTCATTCGCCGTACGACTCCATGATCGAAGCGTGTACCATGCGTCATCGCCCAACTAGTCGGATGCCCAAAAGCCTTTGTGACGGCGCATGTGACCTCTAGCATACCGTCTCAAGTATCACATGTAATGATTGTAGATACGCTCCGAATCCTGTGCACATCGACTAAAATCGACATTAATGAAGAACCGACTCGACACCCCAGGTAACAACAATCCGACTTTACCGAGTTCGACCTACTTCTCAAGCCTGCTTCGCAAACTTGAAAGTAGGGGGGCTTACTGTTATGGGAAAAATGGACAGACCTATGGGAAAAGGTCAGGTCGAAACCTTACATGCTCAACCAAGCAAATAATAAGCCCTTCCGTTCCCCTCTCTCCAACATTAGAAACTGCCTTCGACTTCGATACAGCTAGCTCCGATGAAAAGATATAGAGGGAAGGAGAGGAAGACGAAGCTCAGTCACCATGGGAGTCCGCTTCCTACTTAGAGTCTGTGGCCGAGGAACATACCTGCAAGAGCGCCACCTTCGTCGATTTCAAGATCTTCAGAGTTCGTCAGGAATGCCCCGTTCCTTTGCTCGACAATGATGACGACGATGATGAGGAAGACGACAGTGACTGCGGTGCATCTTAACTAGACAAGCGACTCCGAAGCTAAGAAGGAGATGAGGTTGAGCTTGACGCTTGCTAGCAGGTCGGTATGACCCAGGTCGGCATGGCCCAAGTCAGCATGTCCTAGGTCGGCACACTTCAGGTCAACCCAGCCTACCTCCTATTAAGGCCCAATTGCATCCGCCTGAGATCTTAGTCGAAGATCTAGGAAGCTTATTTTGATAGAGATCCGCCTGAGATCTTTGGAGGATATCCGCAACACGCTCGGGATCCCGAAATCTTCGCCAAGGATATCGAAATCCAAATCCCTCTACAATACTCACCAAATAAATAAGGAGATCTCCTTTACGTCACCACCTCTCCTAAACTATAAATAGAGACGCCTCTAATGGTGAATGGCAAGCACAATCTTTAGTCTTATGCCCTCAATACTTAACTAGACCTAGATTCCTTTCCCAACTTAGGCATTGAAGGGTCCCCTGCTCTAGCCAGGGTCTTGCTTGTCCATTCCTTGTGCAGGTACGTAGGTCTAAAGAGGGCTAACCATATTTCTGCATCAATAAAATACATCATGGTGGGCTCCCCCAAAGATCTAGTTAACCGCTTAAAGGTCCGACCGGAGGTTGGAGGCAATCCACTCATAGATAAAACACATACATCATGGTGGGGCTTTTTGAGGCACTGACATCAGTTTGTTTGCTAAACTAGCCAATCTAAGTCCCAAAATAACATACTTTGTGTTAACAGCAACACTTGGCCCAATCAAATCCACCATGTCATGGAACCATTGACTTAAATATACCAAATTTTCACCCATCAAGGCTACTTTTTTATTTTTTTTTTCAAATCAAAATATATTTATATAGAGGGAACCATGTACAAAGACCACAACCACTTTCGGCTGCCTGAAGAAAAAAAAAAAAAAAGAACCCGAAAAGCTTATCATGTAGGGAAAACAAAAAATAAAGCTAAGGACAGGCTAGGGCTACGTTAGACTGACAAAATCTCCTCCTTAAGGTTACCAAAGCCCACTTTATCCAGAAAAATCAACCTCCTGACATGGGGAGGAAGGTCCGAATCAAGGCTACTTATATGCACAAGTTCTGCCCACAACCAACACAATCAATGCGGACATGTTCTTCAAATCTTCACTATACATGTGACTGTTCTGCCATATGGTTGGGCCAGGTTCATGTTTACTAAAAAATGAAAAAAGAGAAAACCTAAGCTGAAAAGATCACTAGGAGCATAACCACTGTCCACTCATCATGTCCAAACCCACATGCCCTTTCCTAGAGTTAGGCCCAAATGCATGCGTTTAGCCATGTAAACCCTACTTTTATGGAAAGGATTGAGTCTGACTCCTACTTTAAGTGTCTGATCGGATCTGTGTGGGGCTCCACTATGATGTATCTGTTTATCCATGTGGTCCATCCTTTTCTAAGATCCAATGATCTAGTGGACCATAAAAAATAGTATGCTTAGGTTGCATTAAATGACATTAAATGCACAAAGCATTAATGCATTAAATGCAAGAGTCATATCTTCTGTGGTCCATTAGGGCATTGGATCTGCCTCATTTTTTATCCCATTCCTTAACACGATCTTTGAAAAGGGATGGACGGTGTGGATAAACATATACATCATGGTGGGTAACCACATAGATCTCAATGGACATTTAAAAGTTCGACGGCTTCTACTTTTATATCCGTGGTGTATATAATGATGTTCATGTTGTATTCACATTAACTAAAGAGGGTAAATAAGAAACTTTTAATATAGGTCAGAGGTATTTAGGAAACAGTTTCTTCTTCTTTTGATCCTTTTTGTAACTAGTGTTCTATTATTTCTCATATTAGTTGAAAACCATATTGTAACTAGTACTCTACTGTCTAAAGCTATAATCATGGCCACCATCATAGTCAACTCTACGATTGAACTGCCCAAAATCAAACTGATCGCTGGACATAATTTCAAAAGATGGAAATAGAAGATCAGTTTTGCACTGGAAACATTAAAGATCTTTTACATTCTTTTAGATTTATTGATAATTAATTTAGCCAATGAAAATGAATTTAGAGATTCTATTAACTATAAATACTATATTCTGAATACCTCGTTAAATGATATATGATATTTATGTTTTCTATGAATCTACTAAGAACATTTGATATGCACTAGAAAAGAAATATGTTTTTGAAGATGCAGTATTTAAGAAACATGACATCATAAATTTCCTTCATTATGAAATGACAGACGATGAACCTGTCATGAACCAGATTCATGATTATCAGAATTTAGTACATGAACTGATGATCAAATGAATGAAAATGGACAAGGTATTACTATTAGGATCGCTGATTGAAAAACTACATCATTCTTAGAAATAACATAAAAACCAAATGAAATCTAAGAAAAATAAAATTTATTTAGAAAACATAATCGTACATATATGGATAGAGAAGGCTAATAGAAACAATGACCAAATTAAAAATGCAAACGGATCAGTATTAGAAGCTAACTTAGTAGAAACAAGTCAGGCACAAAGTAACAAAAAGAAAGAGAGTTGTTACAACTATGGAAAGCCTGGACATACTCTAAGGAGTACAGGTTAAAAAAGTAAACAAATGACCAATTCAAGAAAAATGGGCCTAATAACTACTGTAAAAAGTTTGGACATTATGTAAATAAATGTAGGCTTAAGAAAATTAATAAAAAATCTCGAGTCAATCTTGTTAGAGCTAAAGAAAATTTAGACATGGTTGTCATTATAGTGTTCTAAGTACAAAGGATGAAGAAAATGATGAAATAACAAACTGTTTGGTCCTACTTAAAGTAGGTTCATTATGACCAAATGTGCACCGAATAGTCTAGCAAGAAATAGTGATTTGAAGAGTTAATTCAACTTGACATTAGGTTCGACTGAAGCTATGTTTGGTGCCAATGAAAGAGAGTTTGGTGCGACTTAAGGGAGACAAAGACTTCAGATGAATATTGAAGAAATTCGATTACAATTGAGAGACTAATTTGATGTGACCGAAGGCCACAGTTGGTGAGATTGAAGTATAATAAAAATGCATAAATTTGAAGTTGGTTCCAAGTCCATGCAAGTTTTTCCTATTTAAATGAGTGTTTTAGGTTATCCCAAGTCAAATTAGGGCTTGGGAGAAAGACCTAGGGGTAGTAGAATTTCTATGAAGCTGTCAGCCTTCTTCTTCCCCTCAAATCTAGCTTATCTTTTTAATTTGTTTTTTTTTTTTTTTTTTTAAGTTTTTCTTCTAAAATGTTAGTCATGTTAGGTTAATCTCTTAACTAAGGTTAAGGGATGAAGCTTACAGTTCAATTACAGTTTTTAGTTTATATTTAATTAAATAACAATGAGTTGAATGATGATAAGTATATTAAAATATATTTAGATTTTACTTTAAAGTCGTTGTGTTGTTTCATCTTTAATCCATTGTTGACTCTGGGCACGTTAGATGCTTAGAAGTGTAATGACAATGCTTAATTAGAGAATAAATCAATCAGTAAAATTCTTTGATTTATTATAGACTTCGAGCATAATAGATACTTTAAATTCTCTGCGATTGATGTTGAGTACTTCATGAGAGAATTGCTCGATTGAATTCATATTCTTATTGGTGTTTATGATCGGTTTAACAGAATTTATCTTCCGATTGGATATGATAGGACTTTGATTCTAATTGAGTAATACATTGAATCAATGAATGAGATATTGTGATCGTTATGAGTGAATTTCTAGACCCTTAGTCTTTTATTTATTTGTTTTAAAACTCTTTCCTTAATCGCTAGATTAAAAACCCAGATCAACCTTTACTGTTAGACTAGTTTTAGGCCATGTTCCCCATTTTCTAAGGATTCGACCTTGGTCTTACTGAGTTATTACTACATCGCAGCCCTACACTTGGGGTTGTTAACCCTCGGGTTCAAACAATAATTTTTAAAAATGAAAATAAAGTTTGTAGGTTAATAAAGTCCTTGTATGGTTTAAAACAAGGTCTTAAGTAATGGAATGAAAAATTTGATAATGTTTTAAAGTCAAATGGATATCTAGTTAATGATGTTGATATATGTATATATCGAAAATACTCTGGTATTGATGGTGTCATAATTTGCTTATATGTAGATGATATGTTTATCTTTGGAGCTAATGTTAAGTTAGTCAATTTAACTACTAACTTTAATATGAAGGACTTAGGAGGAGCAAGTATGATATTAGGTATTTAGGCAATTAGAAAAGATGATAGCATTATTTTGTCTCAATCTCATTATGTTGAGAAAATATTAAAAAAATTTGATTACTTTGACTTCTTACTTGTTAGTACACCTTACGATCATATTGTGCTTCTCAAGAAGAATATATGAAATAGTATATCTGTGCTTGAATATTCTCAAGTAATTTGTTGCCTAATGTATCTGTTGAACTGTACTAGACCTAATTTTGCATTTGTAGTAGGTAGGCTAAGTAGATATACATATAATCTTAGATATAATCATTGGAATGCATTGAATAGAATATTGAAATACTTGAAAAGTATTGTTGCATATGACATTTGTTATATAAGTTATCCTCCTGTGTTAGTTGGATATAGTGATGCCAATTGGAGCAATGATTCGGATGAAATAAAATTCTTAAGTGGATATGTTTTCAATTTTAGTGGGGGTACAATATATTAAAAGTCTATTAAACAGACTTGCATTGCTTGGTCGACTATGGAATCCGAGTTTTTCACCTTAGAAAAGACAGGATCAGAAGATGAATGACTTAAATATCTATTAACAGATATACCCATGTAGTTAAAACTTGTGTCTGTTATGTCTATTCACTATGATTGTTAAGCAGCTATTGTAAGAGTCAAGAGTAAAATATATACTGGTAAAAGTAGACATATTAGACTCCAACATAATATTGTGAGGCACCTGTTGAATAATGAAGTTATTTCTGTTGATTTCGTACGATTAGAAAAGAATCTTGTAGATCCTCTGACCAAAGGAGTATTTAAAAGATTAGTTATGAAAACATCAAAAGGAATAAGGTTGAGCTTAAACGAATGAGCTACCAATCTTGGCAACCCAACGTATATAAGTGGAGATCCAATGCGATATGTGAAAATTCACACGTATAGTGTAATGGGATTACCACGGCTGCACTGCGGAACCTATGCGAGGCTAACGAATATAGTTATATCTTAGATTAATTATCTGCCTTTTAAAAATTATGCCTTTTAAAAACATAATTATTTGCTTAAGATAATACGCAAATTAAGCTAAGTAAGACAATTAACTCTAAGGCTTCCAAGCCAATAGAGGGTTTAACCACATAGACCACAAATGATATGCCAACTAAGCAACTACTCTATAAACATGATAGTGTATATGTGTGTGTGAGATATGCTAACTATTAACACCTTGCATTCATGTAATCAGGCATACATATAATTAAACATTCACCACACAAGCATAATTAAAAAAAAGTGCTCAAGTAACAATCATAAACACAAGCATGTATAATGGTTCAGTTTCCCTACTCCACTCCCGGCAGATGCACTCTAACCCATGAGTGTACCGGATTTCACTATTGGAGGTTTTAAATTAGGTTTACCTCTAACCTTTACAATCATACATAATAACTAACCCCCACAAGAGACTTTACATGATTTTTTATAGGCTCATCATGAACCTCGATCTTACACAAGAACCTACTAATATACACTCCCGTCAGAGACTCCCGCAAGAGACTTTAGTTAATTTTCCTTAGGCTAATCAACAACCTCAGTCCTAATCGAAGGATCTACTTTTACTCCTGATAGATGCTCCCACAAAAAATAACATGTACACACCTACATAAGGACTTTAATTTAGGCCCCACACAAGAGCTAATGTCCTATATAAGAACCTGATCGAGTTTGCCAATTCAAACTTTTACACTTAATTCTAAACAAGGAATGAGTGTATACAAACTCTTTCACATGACAACTTAGTTGTCAGATTGAGTTCCTTTTGTAGCACCTTCTCAGATTGTTTAATTGATGCTCTCGTGTGCTTTAATCAGCTCCCCTTTACTCCATCGATCATGATGTCGATGCTTTGTCAAAGCTTTAAATCCAAGATCAAACACTTTATATGTGATGCTCCGATGCGGTGACCAAGGTGATGGGAGGTTAGGTGGAATCTCCTACAACTAATGGAAAATTGTAAAGCCTGGGAAATTCTACTTTGATAGACACTTTAGAAATTCCTTGGGTTTGCCAAGATAAATTGTGTTTAAACTCTAGAGAGGGCTTAAGATAATAGTCTTCTCGTGGATGAGCTTGTAATGCTGATCGGAGTGAAGAATCACTAAGAAGAGAGTATGGATCTCAATGGGATAGGGCTAAGATGTTTGGTAGAGCTTGGGATACACTAGGGGCTCTAAAATGCCAAAATTCCTCATCTCCACAAAGATCCAGTTGCTAGATTTATAAGAAAAATGATCCAACGAATATATAACGACTAGTCTTTAGTCCCACTGAATGGAGGTTCGGTCAAACTAATTTGAAGTTCGGTCGAACCGAATTAGACAAGAAAGCTATTGGACAGATTTAGGCCCTTTTAGTAGCACTAAAGTGGTCTTCGATTGCATCAAACTTAGTCTTCGGTGGGACCAAATGTGACACTCGGTTGCAACCGAATTATCTAGAAGTCTTCCTCACCTTTCTGTCTTATATTCACCATTTTCGGTTGGTCCAAAGGTAGGTCCGGTGGGGCCAAAGGTTGTTGAATTCGTGCGGTTTTTCTAGCAACCTTAGACCTCTAAAGCCAATCTAAACATGGTCAATTTAGGATCTTAGGCTTAAGGGATGATCCATAAAGGTTTTACCCATTGAGTTCACGATCATCAAGCGGTTTAGTTTATTCTGGGTCAAGAGTTAGGGTCACTAAGGCACCGTGTTTACCTGTTCTTTGCTCCTTAATGCCTCCACCTTCACTTTATCTTCGGTCTTCAGGTTCTAAGGGCTCAACCGACTACAAGACACAAGGACTCACGTGATTGATAAATAAGATGTAAAAATCATTGCACTAACAATAAGTTTAATAGGTAAACAATAAGACATTAGGAGACCGTGAAGCATTGCAGAGAACTTGCTCTTCCTATGGTATAGGCAATGCAAGCAACAACGTGTGAGAGGACGAGTTTTTGAACTCTTAATGAATTCATAATCAAATATGGTATTTTATTCAATTGTTGTGTACACTTGATGGAATTTATCTATATGAGTGTGGAAGCGGGTCCACTTCTTATTAGAATATATATGTCATTTCTCTAGAGCACTTATGAAAATTCCATAAAGGTGCATTACCAAAAGGCACGAAACCGCAGAATCAGTTGTGGTGGAAAAGTTGTGTGAGTAACATCTATAATTTTTTATGATTAAAAGGTCAGGTTAAAGACCGATAGTCACCTGATTCCTGTAAACCTATCCTACTTACTCTAAATGTCGATTAAAGCCGGATAAATATCTACACTTTTACATAACTCTCCTATTTTATACAGAAGTGTTTTAAATTTAAAACATGTAGGAAATTGTTATATTTTAAAATTATTTTTAAAAATAATTTTGTTTCAAAATTTAAAGTTTTTCCTCCATGTTTCTTTTTTGAAAGTGTTTTTTATTTTTAGTGTGGCTCTTTTGTTCCACATCGAAAAGAACCAAAGAAATCTCATCGAAAGAGCCATGAAGGAGGAATCGCCATTTAGGTTGGACAATCTCTTTACAATGCATGCTTGTACGTACTGAGTTGAGGTGAGGAGAGCTGACCCATGGCCGTGGCCCCGTGACTTGTGCGTGTGTGCGCCGCACTGATCCGGGTCTATGTGTGGACAGAGAGTACACTCACGCTAACGGTTTTTGTTTCGCACTCCGTGAGTATATTCACACCTATTGGTGTTGTGCGAAATTTAAACCAGGGACGCATCTGTTCGGGTGGTCACACTAGTTGGGTTCAAACCCAATGGACCTAATCTATTTGAAATGGTGCTTTAAGCACTTAATCGTGGTATATATATACCTACTCCTTTTTCAAAAATCATTCAAACCAACAATTTCTTTATTTGTTTCTTCAAAAATTCTTCTCTGGTTGAGTATATTATGTTGTCGAGTCAACTCACTTCGGTAAAGTTCTGCATTCCGGTTTGTGCCCGTGTACTGCGAATGCACCATTGAGACTAAGTCATAGTCGTTGTATCTTAGATGCCATCGGTTCAAAATTCCTGTTGCACTTGGGATGCAATTCAAGAATGATAGATTTGGTTTCAAACCGACTGACCCAGCCATGCTTCAACTCAAACAAATAAGCGATCTTTTATTATTATTATTAAAAAATTTTCCTAAATATTATCTACTATTTTCATCATATTATTTCCAACAATAACGTGACCTGCTACAAGGGGATAAAATTATTATAACCGAATGAACCAAGGGGTAAATATGACTTTTTACATGCTAACGCTAGAGCTGGGCATCGGTCCGAGTCGGATCGGATTAGGATCCATCCAATCAGATCTGAATTTTGAGTGCCTTGATCCGAATCCGATCCGATCCGAGACCAGATCCGAATCACCTGACCCAATCCGATCCTAACTGTCCATTGAATGATCCATGACCGAGTCGGATTCGGTCTAGATTTGGGGTTTTCCTAAAATCTACAAATTTGTGAAGTAAAACCCATTTTCTTCTTGAAACAGCAAACCCATTTTCTTTTCTTTTCTTTTCTTTTTGAAACAGCAAAACCCATTTTCTTTTCTTCTCTTTTCTTTTTGAAACAGCAAAACCCATTTTCTTTTCTTCTCTTTTCTTTTTGAAACAGCAAAACCCATTTTCTTTTCTTCTATTTTCTTTTTGAAACGGCAAAGGCAAACCCATTTTCTTTCTTCTCTTTTTTTTTGAAACGGCAAACCCCATTTTCTTTTCTCTTCTCTTTCTTTTGAAATGAGAGAGAGAGAGAGAGAGAGAGAGAGAGAGAGAGAGAGAGAGAGAGAGAGAGAGAGAGAGAGAGAGAGAGAGAGAGAGAATGGAGAGGGTATGAGGATGGAAGGAGGAGAGGAATACTTGAGGAGAGGGGCTTTGTGTTTGTGAATCAGCTACTGCTGCTGCTTCTTTCTCTGATGTTGGGAAAATGGAGAAATGGTGTATCCACGGCCAAACCCTTCAAATGATGAAGGCTGAGAGCAAAAGGTTAGATGTCTCCCTTCTCTTTCCTCTCTTTCTCTCTCCTGACTTCCTCCGCATGGGATATAAGAACCATAAAATATTATTAATATATTAGAGAAAGAGAGAGAGTAAAATACGGATCGGATTTCGGTTCGGATCGGGCGATTTTGATGCTTATTCGAATTTGATCCGAACTGCATTCGGATCTGCCCCTTTGTACCCCGAACCTAACTGATCCAACCTACTGGTCTTGTTCGAATCGGGGTGGATCGGGGCGGCTCGGGTCGGATCCGCCGGATCGGACCCATTTTGCACACCACTAGCTAACGCCCTCTTCAGTCACGCACCATCAGTAAAAAAAAAGTCCGTGGAAGTGTGCTTTGACCGAATATGCAGACAATATGACTTTTAACATGCTAAGAGGTCTTTATGTATTTTAAGAACAGGCACTCTCTCTTGGACGGTCCAAATGGCAGATTAAAAAAGCTTAATTTTTCAAAGGGTAGATTCCAATGTTAGTTCGGCACCATTTAAAAACGTGGTGACTCAAATTCTCCTCACATTTGGGATCAACATACAACTATCCTTACCACCCAAAATTTGGCTCCTATTGTGGAGGGACCATGTCTTTAAAACATACTGATCAAGCAATCCTAACCATCCATTTAATGACTATTAAATTAATGGTTAAACTAAACAATGAGTGATCCAGATTCGAAAGGGAAAATTAATGGTTATCAAATCAATGGTTATTATTAACTTCTCAATGCAATATTCCCTTACGATCCATCTAAATTTAATTCCATAATTTGAACCGTCTGGATTGCTTCACACGTATTATCATATGTAAGTTTAGGGAGACGCCATTATTCTGTAAAAGGTGCAAAACTAACAGGGGCGTATACCCCATTTTAAATGTAAGAAAGAGGGAACATGGGCTTCCCATGTGCTTAGAGTTGTTGGGTCAATCAAAAAGGGGTTTTATAAAAAGTCTGGCCTAAATGATCAAAAGCTGAAACCTGCTGTCTGTATCCTAGTCCAAAATGGGCCCCACAAAAAGCCTTTTTGGACGGCCCATTTTCACGAGGCTGCGCCTTCTGATGATAGGAGGGGCCTAACTAGGTTGTAAGATCACAACCATTCATTCTCTGACCTTTTTTGGTTAAACCATTCATTCTTTGAACCAGCTGTTTGCTGGACCCACTTGGGTCCACCACATAAATATTCTGGTCCACTGAAACATGTGTCTCATGGAAACGGATTGGATACCCTCCCTGCCACTAGCCCGGTGGCTAGTGGTCGGTGCTCTGTGGGCCCCACCATAATGTATGTCTTTTATCCATTCCATTCATCCATTTTTAAAGATCATTTTAGGGCTTAATAACAAAAATGAGAGGGATATAAATATCATGTGGACCACACAAAGGAAAACAATAGTGATGGGATATCCACCATTAAAATCCTCCTAAGGCCCACTGTACTATTTATTTGACATCCAATCTATTGATTAGGTCATAAAGACTTAGATGAAGGGAAAAAAAAAAAAAAAAAACAAAAGCTTGATCCAAAACTTTTATGGCCCCCCAAAGTTTTTAATGGTCTACGTTCAATCAATACTGTTTCCCGTAATGTGGTCCACTTAAAATTAGGCTCATACCATAAAATTATCTTGAAAAATAGATGGACCGCATGGATGAAACACATTCATCATGGTAGGGCCCACAGAGCACGGACCATTAGCCATTGGCTAGTGGCAGGTGAGTATCCAATCCGTTTCCATGTCTCAATGCCTGAGAACTATATATATATATCATCAGAGAATATTTTGTTGATACAAACATTTTACTTAGTTGGACTTTTATGTGAAATCCATCCAACCAGACCATTCTTTCCACGTGTGGCCTCCTAATGGACGGTCAGGATGGCGATCAATTCAAATAGTGGCCATCTTCGGACACCACCTATTTCAGGTTAGGTCCCTGCTCCCACCTACCACGTGTCAGGTACGTACTGGAACGTTCCATGAGAGGTGATATCGAGAATCTACCGCTAGAATCTTCCAATGATGTGCATAGTCCATAAATGGTCCAGATGGGCTCACCAAATCAGATATTTGAGTCCAACAAATTGCTTGGGAGAGGGATCAGTCACTGTGGCAATGGGGCCTACTTTCTTGTGGAGAAATGGAAATGGCCGTTGCGGTGTTTGGACGAATGTTTGCAGTGACGCATGGAGTGACGTTGGCATTTTGTCAAGATACGCAGGTTACCATGTGCGTCCGCCACAAACTATTAAATCATGTCAGAACGTCCATAAATGAACAACAACGTGATTCCAGAATTCCAGGTGGCTAGTCGTTGGTGCTCTGTGGGCCCCACCATGATGTATGTGTTTTTATCAACGCGCCGTCCATTCATTTTTAATAGGGGTTGAAATAAAAAATGAGGCACATTTAAAACTCAGGTGGACCACACCACCGGAAAACAGTAGTGAATGAATATCCACCGTTAAAAACCTCTTAGGACCCACTGTAACGTTTATTTGACATCCGATCCACTGTAATTAGAAACCTCCTAGGTCGTAGAGACCTGGATGAAGGGAAAAAAGAAACATCAGCTTGATCAAAACTTTTGTGGCCCGCAAGGAGTTTTTAATGGTGGGCATTCAATCAACACTGTGTAGTCCACTTAAGATTTGAATCTACCTCATTTTTAGGATCATATCATGAAATTATCTGAAAAAAATGGACGGATGGCATGGATGAAACACATACATCATTGTGGGGCCCACATGGCACCGACTACTCACCAATCCTTTTACAAATAGGTTGGAGAAATTTGGAATGTGGACCCCACCTTTTATGCAGCAATACAAACTTAGTGTGGGAACTTAGACCTGCTCGCACGGACAACGAATTTGAGGACGAAAATACCCCTCCTTTCACATAAACGGACTGGGTACTCCCCTGCTACCAGCCAATGGCGGATGGTCGGTGGTCTGTGGGCCCCACTATGATGTATGCTTTTCATCCATGCTGTCCATATATTTTTTCACATCATTTCATGGTATGAGACCAAAAATGAGGTATATCCAAATCTCAAATGTACCACATTACAGGAAACAATGTTGAATGAGTGTCCACTATTAAAAACTTTTTGGGGGTCATAAAACTTTTTGGGGCCCCCACTGTGATGTTTGTGAGAAATCCTCCCCATCTAAGTTCATTCATAGGGTCACAAAGACCTGGATGAAGAGGAAAAAACAAATTTCATAATGATCCAAAACTTCTATAACCCCTAAAAGGGTTTCAATGGTAGACGTTCAATTCCCCATTGCCTTTTCAGTGTGGTTTACTTGGTAGTTAGATCTATCTTATTTTTCATCTCAAGCCTTAATATGAGCTCGCCAAATAGATGGACGGTTTGGATATAACATAGACCTCGTGATGGGACCCACGAAAGAAATGTGATTTGTGAAAGTTGGGCTTCCATATTGCTACGGATTCTAACCGTATCCATAACCATAGCCCTTGCTTTTTCGATATGTCCTTTGATATATATCGAAGGTTGTAACGCCCTGAAAATCGGGGGTCGAGCATACACTCGACTCCCGAGTTCCCGAGTGTCGCTTATAATCGATTTTCATTAACATGAACATGAAGCACAAACACATTTGTCGACTGAAATGAAAGAGAACTAGCACACACACACACACACACACATATACATGTCCAAAAGAGTGAAAGGGTCGCACATGGCGTCACCCAACAAAATTACAAAAGAATAGTAGGTCCAAAAAGAATAAAGTTGAGCCCACTGCTCAGCGATCCAACGTGCCATCTACTGGTCCGATTAGGGCCCACTCATCAGCTGGAAATAGGAGAACTCGTCCTCCTCCTCGAGGCTCGCATCACCAAGCTCCACGTAATCCTCGTACCTGCTACTATGGAAGAGTCTGGCTGGTGTTTTAAAACACCGTCTTAGAGTGAGAGTGAGTGATCAACTCAGTTGGTGCTATTAGTCTTAAGTTGTAACAAGCATCAATTATATGAATTTAATGAAAAATAATCATTCATAAACACTTAACTAATCTTATTAATGAGTATGCATGACAGATGATATGATGTATGCCCTCACCACAACTCTCCCTCGAGCGACTCTGTCTAACGATCGCGTATGACAACACTCTCTCAGGGCGACCTCGACTGCTGAGTTGCCAACCTAGCTAATGCAATGCAATGATAATGTTAACCGGATTCTTAGTTAAGTCCATTCATCCAGCAGGTTGGGGAATCTATTACACCCCACGTATCAAATGCTCTGAACTACTTGCGAGGCTAAGGCCTCCTAACGTGTGAGGCCGAGACCCCGCGGTCCTTGATCCCGTCGGGTTCTCCATCCCCAAGTTCAAGCACATGGGGAGTGCCAAGAGAAGGGATCGCTCGAGGTCACTACGGGGAGGCGCGACACCCGAGCGTAGGTCGACGGCTCGGACACATTGTCTCATTCCACCATGCCCGGCTCACGAGGCAGTGAACCTGTTTCAATTTGATTATCGATGAGCTACAACGGTTGTAGGGTGTTCCAAGTTCCATACATATGTAAACAAACAAGGTTAATAATCACGATTGGTCAGTGAGTAGGCTAGACCACATGAGTCAGGTGAGCAAGCGACGGACAATATCGAGTGCAGGAGGCCCATGTAGTCGAACTACTGCCGCCCATGCGCACCCGCCCAAATCCATGGGTTTAGCCTTAGGGTAACCCTACCAATAAGGCTACCGTCTCTCCTCATATTTTCTAACTAACCCAAGGGTTTGAGAACGGTTCATAACATGTCAACACCAAGGTTATCAACAACCATAAAGTATCATGTTCACATATATCTCAACATATGATTCAAATACTCCTAACGAGCAAGCTACAACATCATCATTAAGGTGCAAGTGAGTGGTGTGGATTAGCTAGGGAGGAAGTTAAGCACTTCCTACACCTTAAGGGATCAAATACACATGAGCAATGAATCCTACACACTAGGAAACAAACACATATGAGAGAAATTAACCAAACATGAGCATGTAATCACCCATATGCCGAATCATGTAAGAGGCAATATCAATCATCAAATGAGAACCAAACATGCAAATCCATACAATTCCCACAACATACCATTCCTAGGTTTCCTCTAGAGTCTTCAATACAACATTCTAAAACAAACAAAATCATTAAACTCATGGTATAATTGGTGCTAGGCCACCTAAGGATAATAGTCCGCACCTATGATTTGTTGAAATCTTGGAAATGACTTAGAAATACCGAACTCGGAGTCGATTAGCCGGAATCCCTAAAGCAAAGCATTGCATGTTAGAATCTCACGCAAATCCTCCCTCAACATGAGAAGTTTTCAAGAAGATGAGAGATTTACCTATCAAATCGGCGAAGAGGGTTCTCTCAGTTGTGGATGATGGATTTTCTTGAGGGAGAGGTCGGGTTTTGCAAGATGGGAATCCCTTGGGCCCTACTTTGATCTATGACCCACCTTTACTCTCCTTCACTCTCCCTTCCTCTCTTCTTCCTTTCTTCTTTCTCCCTTTTCTCTCTTCTCTCTTTCCTTCCCTAGGGCAAATTCGTATGGGAAGAGGGGTGTCCAAAAGAAACCCCTCTTATAATGTCAGATTTGGTGCAAATGGCCCCAAGCTTCCACAATTTCTCAAAATAGACCACTAGGACTCCCTATTAGAGTTGGGGTGGCTCTAACACCCTTCTGGCCACCAAACTTGGTGTGTAGTTGCCTTATGACCTGATGAGAGGTCATGCAAAGTTTGAGAACAAACGGATGATCGAGTATGGGGTTTGAGCATACGGTTCTGATCTTTAAATGGTCCTAAGGAACTCATTTCAGTGATTGGGGTGGCTCTGGTGGCCCTCTTGCCATGAAACTTACAGGATAGGTGACCCATGGCCCGATGAAGGGCCATGCAAAATTTGTGGACGATTGGATATGGGGTTTGGTCGCACGGGTCTGATTCGCGATCAACAGTCGCCATGCCACGATCGGGACCCAGATTTTGTGGGCGAGCGTAGAAAAATACATTAGACCTTCATCGTAAATTTGGAAAAAATCCGACGGTTGGAAAGTTTGGTATCTCGGTTTTATTTGCAAGTGCCAAATTTCAATTCTGGCATTGGTGTGGTGCATTTGGCAGGTGCCAGATTCTAATTTTGGGTGTCCATTGGGTTCGTGGTCCGTGATGGACAACAAGCCCAGTGAGATCTATGCTTTCTCAAATTTTTTAATTTTTTCTAACCCTTCTCGGTCGCTGGGTGGCCCACACGGGCTGTTGTTAAGTGTAAACAGGCCATCCGACTTGGCGGCCCGTACTTTGTCCCATCATAACTAGACTGGTCTACCCCAGTATAAACTAACATTGAGTGCTAATGGTTATTAAGTGATATTATAAGTTAATTAATAAAAAAAATCTTAAGGATTTTTGGAAATCCAAAACAGTGAAAATCCGAAATGTTACAAAGGTATTTCGATATGTACTTCGATATGATCGAAAATGGTCCAGAACTGTCTAGCAAGTTTGCCTTAAAAATCCTGCAATTTTCGATACATATCGAAGAGTATTCGAGATGTATCGAAGGTGATTATACCTATAGCTACGGATTATAACCGTAGCCTTAACTGTAGTCTGTGCCAGTCTATGCAATTTTATTTATTTATTTTTTATTTACATGGAGAACTTTATTCTGCCTGCAATTTTTTCTAATACATATTTATATAAATATGTATATATAAGCATATAAAAAAAATTTTCTCTCTGTTTTTCATTTCTTTCTTTATTCATTTAACAAGAATATCTTCTCAACCAAAATTAGTAACTTGATGTACCCTATATGATTTTGGGGTAGGAGAAGATACTTTATCCAACCAACCTGGTTATTTTTCAAGATTCCATTAGGTCGATGGTCGAAAATCCATTTCATTCACTTCGCGTTAAATTTCAATCAGTTCGCGGTCAATTTCATTCATTTCATTTACTTCACGATCAATTCCATGCATTTCACGGACAATCCCGGTGATTCCCCTTCACTTCACGGTCAATTCCATGCATTTCACAGTCAATTCCCTTCACTTCACGGTCAATTCCGTGCATTTCATGGTCAATTCCCTTCATTTCATGGTCAAACAGAAATTGAGTGAGGCAAACTAGAAATTGAGTGGGGCAAACATGAAATTGAGAGGGGCAAACTAGGGTGCATCATTGTCCAAGAATCTTATGGTCGAAACGCATCACGGTGGGGCCCACACAGCTCGACCTCACTTGAGCTTATCATGAGGTTGAGCGCATAGTACCTTTTCCCATATATATATATGGAAAAAGGTGCAATGCGCTCGAGCTAACGATAAGCTCCCGTGAGGTCGAGCTATGTGGGCCCCACTGTGATGTGTTTCGACCATCAACACCATGCATTTGATGGGTACCCTTTAAATTATGGGATATCCCAAAAATCAGCCGTATACGGAACTCAAGTGGGCCATACCATCTAAAATTATGTGAAGACACCGTTAAAACATATAAAAGCACTTGGTGGGGCGCACCTGAGTTTTGCATACACCTGAAACTTGGTCTGAACCCTCATTCAAGTGGGACACACATAATGGATGGGCTGGATTTGCAAACTACATCTCGGTGGACCCTCAAAAATGGTTATGAATGTTTTAATGGTGCACGGCCCCTCCCCACTTCTGTATGTGGTGTGGCCCACACAAGTCACGGATTGACTTGTTTTTTGAGACCTAGCGTCACGATGGAGTGGTGCATCTGACTGATGGGGTAGATGTTCGAAATGCATCACGGTGGGGCTCACATAAACTCGACCTCATGGGGCGTTAAAATTAGCTCGAGTGCATTGTACCTTTTCCCTATATATATATATATATATATATATATATATATATATATATATATATATATATATATATATATATATATGTGGGAAAAGGTACAATGAGCTCGAGTGTATTACGGTCGTCCATGAGGTCGAGCTGTGTGGGCCCCACCGTGATTCCTTTCGAACATCAACACCGTCCACCAGATGCACCATTCTATCGTGGGCCTGGACGACCCAAAATGAGCCATATACGGAACTCAGGTGGGCCATACCATCTAAAACGTTAAGTATACATGCCAAAAACATATAAAAGTACTGGTGGGACCCACCTGCAATTTGGATGCAGGTGAAACTTGGTCTGAACCCTCATGCAAGTCGGACACACATAATGGATGGTCTGGATTTGCAAACCACATCTCGAAAGGCCCCAACAAATGGTTATGAATGTTTTAATGGTGCACGGCCCCTCTCAACTTCTGTATGTGGTGTGGCCCACAAAAGTCACGGATTGATTTGATTTTCAGCCGTCCCGGCCCACGATGGAATGGTGCATCTGACTGATGGGGTAGATGTTCGAAAGGCATCACGGTGGGGCCCACACAGCTCGACCTCATGGGACGACCGTATACACTCGAGCTCATTGTACATTTTCCCTATATATAGGGAAAAGGTACACACACGATGGTACTGTGCGATAGAGCTCACTGTAAGCTCCCATGAGGTCGAGCTGTGTGGGCCCCACCGTGATGCGTGTCGACAATCAACACTGTGTATTTGATGGGTCCCCTTTAAATTATGGAATATCCCAAAAATCAGCCGTATACGGAACTCAGGTGGGCCATACCATCTAAAATCATGTGAAGACATGCCAAAAACATATAAAAGTACTTGGTGGGGCCCACCTGAGTTTTGAATGCTGTTGAAACTTGGTCTGAACCCTCATCCAAGTGGGACACACATAATGGATGGGCTGGTTTTGCAAACCACATCTCGGTGGGTCTAAAAAATGATTATTAATGTTTTAATGGTGCACAGACCCTCTCAACTTTCTGTATGTGGTGTGGCCCACACAAGTCACGGATTGACTTGATTTTTGAGACCTAGGCCACGATGGAATGGTCCCTGCTCCCACCTACCGCGTGTCAGGTATGTACTGGAACGTCTCACGAGAGGTGATATCGAGAATCTACAGGTACGTACTGGAACGTCTCAGGAGAGGTGATATCGAGAATCTACAGCTAGAATCTTCCAATGGTATGCATAGTCCATGAATGGTCCAGATAGGGCCCACCAAGTCAGATATTTTAGTCTAACAAGTTGCTTGGGAGAGGGATCAGTCATTGTGGCAATGGGGCCTACTTTCTTGTGGAGAAATGGAAATGGTCGTTGCGGTGTTTGGACGAATGTTTGCAGTGACACATGGATGGAAGCGGATTTCGTACCGAGTAACTCAGTACCCTTAGAGTACTGAGTAAACAGTGTGGGGTCCACTGTTATTTATTTATTTTATCCACTCCGTTAATCCATGTTAACAGATAATTTTAAGGCTTGATCCCAAAAATGAATCAAATTAAAATCTCAAGTAGACCACACCACAGGAAACAGTTTGATTGAACCTCTACCATTGAAAATTTTTTGGAGGTCAAAGAAGTTTTGGATCAAGCTGATGTTTGTGTTTTCTCTTCATCCATGTCTTTGTGATCTTATAAACAGGTCGGATGATAAATAAAAATTACTTTAGACCCTAGGAAGGTTTCAATGGTGGAAATCATTATTCCACACTGTTTCCTGTGTAATGGTCCATTTGAGCTTTGGATTTACTTCAATTCTGGGATTTCGTTGGCATTTCGTCGAGATAGGCAGGTTACCATGTGCATCCGCCACAAACTATTAAATCATGTCAGAACGTGCATGATCTACGTGGCATAAATGAACAGCAACCTGATTCCAGAATGCCGGGTGGCTAGTCGTTGGTGCTCTGTGGGCCCACCATGATGAATGTGTTTTTATCAACGCCTTCCATTCATTTTTAAAGATCATTTTAGGGTTTGAAATAAAAAATGAGGCATATTTAAAACTCAGGTGGACCACACCACCGGAAAACAGTGGTGAATGAATATCCACCATTGAAAACCTCTTAGGACCCACTGTAATGTTTATTTGACATCTAACCCACTGTAATTAGAAACCTTCTAGGTCGTATAGACCTGGATGAAGGGAAAAAAAAAAGAAACATCAGCTTGATCGAAAACTTTTGTGGCCCCAAGAAATTTTTAATGGTGGGCATTCAATCAACACTGTGTGGTCCACTTAAGATTTGAATCTACCTCATTTTTAGGCTCATATTATGAAATTATCTGGAAAAATGGACGGGTGGCATGGATGAAACACATACATCATGGTGGGCCCACATAGCACCGACCACTAGCCAATCCTTTTCCAAATAAGTAGAGACGTATGGAGGGCTGCATGAAATGCACATTGATTACACGGTTCAATTATACTATTGCTGGCCAAAAAATGGATGGTTAGAAAATGGTCAGTGGTCCATTTTCAACAGGAAAAAGTTTAGACGGTTAAGATCCTCTGATCAGTGTGCTTTTCATCCATGCTGCTTCCATGCTAGAATGAACTGGAGATTTTGTGTCACACGTGCTAATACAGTGCACTTGCAAATTTTAGGTCATTTCTCAAGCTGGACATACCTGGATTCAATGAACCAGATGTCCAAATGGATTGCCAATGTGAAAGCGGAAGCCCCATTGTAAAATATTAATAAACAAGGATGGAAACAAAAAATACCCATCAAAGACATGTTGATCAATGATGCATCGAGGGAGGAGTAGGCTATTCATGCTAGAAAAAAGTGTCTCCAGTCAAAATTCTACATTTATATTTCTAAATCTCAATTTTAAAGAAACTCTAATTAGATGACTTTAATATATATCTCCTATATTATAATGATAATGAGGTTGTGATCGCCCTTGTGTGAATTGTGCCCCTCACTTTTTCGACGGTTCCTTCAATTTTTGCGCTTGATTAGTAAAAGTATGGCATTGACTCAGATATAAAAATGTGCTTAGAATGGAGTTGCCACTAGCTAAATAAAATTCTAAAGTCTACAACTAGCTAGAATCGTATAATCCCTTGAAGGCTGGTGTGAACAGTAGCCACGGTGTGTGAAATGTAAGCAGGCACACTCGACGGCTCTTAGAATGGTTTGGGCGCTTTTGTGTTTTTAGTTGAATTGGCTATAGTTGTTTTTTTTTTTTTTTTCTCCTATATTGTGCAATGTTATATAGGTGATTTTTTTTTTTTTTTTTTAATATATGGAGTCCCCACTAGCCAAAATAAGCTTGAAGAATCTATAGTTGGCTAGATGTCATATAACAATTTCAGATTCGAAAGATCTTAAGATTAATGATTCCAGATGACTCTTGCGGTGGTAGATTCATAGGTAAGGGCCTCAGTTATGAAAAAAGAAGGGGTTAGACACCTTTTCCATATGCACATTGTACGGTTTCTACTTTAAAAGGTTTATCGTATTTTTAGAGATTTTAGTTAAACTTTAGTAATATTATATCTGGCCTTTCTCACACTACCAGAACAACGGGTAAAGGCTACGGATAAAATCCGTAGCCATAGACATATGGCTATGATTTTAGTCCGTAGCACGACCATAGTCGTAGGTGCCGTAACAATAGGTCTGGAACCTATGCTACGAATTTAATCCGCAGCTATAGGTTCCAACAGCTACGGATATAATCCGTAGCAATTATATCTATAACGAAAACTTCAAATAGCTACGGATATTATTTGTAGCTAAAAGTCCATAGCAATATGCCAAATTTAATAAAGGTTACACCTGTCAGATTAGTGGCTACGGTCAATATCCGTAGCTAATTTGTACATTAAAAAATTATATATAATCATTTGTTCATTTATTTACCACCTGTACAATCATTCATTCATTCAATTACAATCAATTACAATCGTTCATTCAATCAATTACAATTACAATCAATTACAATTACAATAATGCTGAAAATACAAATCTTTGGCTTCATTAGAGAAATGTGCTCGACTTCACCATGAAATTTCAACAGCTTCGTATATTCCATCATCATACAAACAGTCATGTCATTCATAAATTAGAATGCCCATTAGGGAAAAGAAAGACAAAGTGAAAGAAGTGCATCATGTATAACCATTTTTTTCTTAATGAATTAAAAAAAAAAAAAAAAAAAAAAAAAAAAAAAAAAAAAAAAACCTCAAAGAAGAATGAAATTGACACAAAAGAAATGGTCTCACCATATGATTATAGGTTTTGGTTTTGGTTTAGGTTAAGGTTAGGCTATAGGTTATAATTAAGTTTAGGTTATAGGTTATAGGTTAAGGTTTAGGTTATAGGTTTTGTTTTAGGTTAAGGTTATAGGTTTAGGTTTAGGTTTAGGTTATAGGTTTAGGTTTAAGTTATAGCTTTTGGGAACTTGATTATAGGTTAAGGTTTAGGTTTAGGAAATTGGGTTCGGGATCGGGTTTAGGTTTGGGTTTTCAAGTTGAGATTATGATTAGGTGTAGGTTTGGGTTTAAGGATTTGAGAATACATTTAGGTTTTAAGTTTAGGTGTAGGTTAAAGGTTTAGGAAAGGTTATAGGTTTAGGTTTAGGTTTTAGGTTATAGCTTTAGGGAATTAAGAATGGGTTATGGTTTAGGTTTAGGAAATCGGGTTCACGTTCGAGATTGGGTTTAAGTTTGGGTTTTCAAGTTTAGGTTTAGGTTTAGGTTTAGGTTAGGGAGTTGAGATTAGGATTAAGTGTAAGTTTAGCTTTAGGGAATTGAGTTTAGGTTATAGGTTTAGGGAAAGGTTAGGTTTAGGTTATAAGTTTTGAGATTTGGGAATAGTTTTAGATTATAAGTATAGGTTTAGGTTAGGTTATAGGTTAATTAAGGTTTAGGGATTTGGTTTTAGGTTATAGGATTAGGTTAAGGTTTAGGTTTAGGTTATAGGTTTTGGGATTTGAGAATGGGTTTGGGTTTAGGTTATAGGTTATAGGTTTAGGTTAAGGTTTATGTTTAGGTTATAGGTTTTGTGATTCGAGAATGAGTTTAGGTTTAGGTTATAGGTTTTGGTTTTGGTTTAGGTTATAAGTTTTGATTTAGATTATAGGTTATAGGTTTATGTTAAGGTTTAGGTTTAGGTTAAAGGTTTTTGGATTTGAGAATGGGTTCGGGTTTAGGTTATAGGTTTTGGTTTTGGTTTAGGTTATAGGTTTTGGGATTTGAGAATGGGTTCGAGTTTAGGTTATAGGTTTTGGTTTTGGTTTAGGTTTAGGTTATAGGTTATAGGTTTAGGTTTAGGTTATAAGTTTTTGGATTTGAGAATGGGTTCGGGTTTAGGTTATAGGTTTTGGTTTTGATTTAGGTTATAGGTATTGGGATTTGAGAATGGGTTCGGGTTTAGGTTATAGGTTTTGGTTTTGGTTTTGGTTATAGGTTTAGGTTAAGGTTTAGGTTATAGGTTTTGGGATTTGAGAATGGGTTCAGGTTTAGGTTATAGGTTTTGGTTTTAGTTTAGGTTATAGGTTTTAGTTTAGGTTACAGGTTATAGGTTTAGGTTAAAGTTTAGGTTTAGGTTATAAGTTTTTGGATTTGAGAATGGGTCGGGTTTAGGTCATAGGTTTTGGTTTTGGTTTAGGTTATAGGTTTTGGATTAGTTTATAGGTTATAGGTTTAGGTTAAGGTTAAGGTTTAGGTTATAGGTTTTGGGATTTGAGAATGGGTTCGGGTTTAAGTTATAGGTTTTGGTTTTGGTTATAGGTTTTGATTTAGGTTATAGGTTATATGTTTAGGTTAAGGTTTAGGTTTATGTTATAGGTTTTGGGATTTAAGAATGGGTTTGGGTTTAGGTTATAGGTTTTGGTTTTGGTTTAGGTTATAGGTTTTGGGATTTGAGAATGGGTTCGGGTTTAGGTTATAGGTTTTGGTTTTGGTTTAGGTTATAGGTTTTGGGATTTGAGAATGGGATCGGGTTTAGGTTATAGGTTTTGGTTTTGGTTTAGGTTATAGGTTATAGGTTTTAGTTTAGGTTATAGGTTATAGGTTTTGGTTTAGGTTTAGGTTATAGGTTTTAGGATTTGAGAATGGGTTCGGGTTCAAGTTATGGGTTTTGGTTTTGGTTTAGGTTATAGGTTTTAATTTAGGTTATAGGTTATAGGTTTAGGTTATAGGTTTTGGTTTAGGTTTAGGTTATAGGTTTTAGGATTTGAGAATGGGTTCGGGTTTAGGTTGTAGGTTATGTGTAAGACCCACATCCTAGCCTGTACCATTCCATAGGCTTCCGCGGTCATTCCGGTCGAATTTCGGCGACTCACGATATGTAACCGGCGTCTGCGCGCGATCTTGAGACAGATCCTATCAGTCTGAGTCAGCTCGACCCGAGACTTATACCAATGCGATCGTGCCATCGCCGCGGTTCCAATGCCGCGTCTTGCGCGCCGAGGCGATACCCAGGCCAGGAGATGTGGGCCACGTTCAGTTCGAGGAAAATGCCGCGCTTTACAATCCCAAGAGAATGTCCCATCAATCATGTCATAAGTCAAGTACTCCATCCCATCAAGTCAAGTACAAGCACCCATCCCCCTCTTACATCACCCCTACCTAAAGTCAACTTTCCCATCACCTCACCATCTCTCTCCCATTACTCCTCTCCAATCATCTCTCTCTCTCTCTCTCTCTCTCTCTCTCTCTCTCTCTTTCATTCTCTCTCATTTTCTTCCAAGCAATCCCTCCATGGAGCAACCCACGTCCATGTCTCCCATGAGAAACCATGTGCGGCCCACTTCCCACCTCCTATCTCCACCATCCTAAGAACATCTCGACCGTTGAAATAATCCCCATGGAGCTCTAGATCATGTTGGTGGTGGAAGGAAGAGAAGATCAAAGGTGGGTGCTTCTCTCTCTTTTTCACTTTTGTGTGATGTGTGGCCCACTTAGATGGACCCCACCTTGATGTATGTTATATCCAAACCGTCCAAGTCTTGTGGACCCTACCTTATGATGGTGGAAACACACAAGTATCAGATTGATTTTAATCAGGTGGGCCACATTCATGTGGGACCCACCTTGATGAAATGCGAGCCATGTCCGTGTGGGACCCACTGTTTAATTCATGCCGTCTAGTGTCCAACGCTGGTGGCTAACGTGAAGTGCGTGTATTGACATGGGTGTGTACTAACAGCTAACAAAAAAACGGGCGTTTTTAGCCTTTTTGGGGTGGGCCACTCATGCAGGTTCCACCTCGATGTATGTATATAATCCACGCCATCCATTCCGTTAAAAAGCCCATTTTAGATGTTGGGCTGAAAAATGAGGGCAATCTAATCATCGGGCGGACCATAGTTTAGCAAATAGTGTCTCCACCATTGAAATACTCCCTGATTTTTTCGGTGTGCCAAAACCCATCTAATATTGAGCTCTATCTGTTTGTATTAGGCCATAAGATCCAATGCCTAGGTTGGATTTGCTTAAGGTGGGCCCCACCTGCCAAAAACCACTGGTTTTCCCATTAAAAAAAAATAATAAAGAAAGAAGGCAGCAGCAACTGCTGCTGCCGCTGTGAGTGGGCGGACGGACGAACGGCTGGGCCTCACGGCCCCAGCTGTGGGTCCCCATCGTGATGCGTTTTGAGCATTAACATCGTGCATTTGGTGGGCCACCCTCCTGGCTACGGCCCGCCCAAAAATCAGCCGTATACGGAACTCAGGTGGGCCATATCATCTAAAATCATGTGAAGACATACCTAGAACATATAAAAACACTTAGTGGGGCCTACCCGAAATGTGGCTGTGGGTGAAACTTGGTCTGAACCCTCAGTCAAGTGGGACACGCATAATGGGTGGGCTGGATTTGTGAACCACATCTCGGTGGGCTCTCTAGTCCACGTGACCTTGTAAACAGGTTGGGTGGCTAAAAAATATTACAGTGGGCTCCAGTCTCACCTCTGGTACGTGTGACCCCACCAATAGGTTGGATGTCAAACAAATATTCAGTGGGCCCTAGGCCCACCCCAGGTCTGACTGACCTAATGAACAGCTTGGATGGAAATAAATATTAGGGTGGACCCCCATGACCCAATCAAGGGGCTGGATGAAAAAAAAACATTATGGTGGGCCCCATGATTATGTGACCTTATCAACAGTCTAGGTGGCAAATAAACATTATGGTGGGCCTGGTTCGGTGGAAAATAAACTTTATGGTGGGCCCAGGTCTGTATGACCTCATCCACCGGTTGGTTGGAAAATAAACATTGTGGTGGGCCCCACATGGGACCCACTGATGTATGTATTGTAATCCACACCCTCCATTAGTGTGGGCCCCACCATGAGGTATGTACTTCATCTATGCTGTCCATGCCTTCCATCCCTATGGGACCCACCATGATGCACGTATTACATCCAATCTGTCCAACCAATTTTGAAGATATTTTTAAGGCTTAAGACTAAAAATAAGTTAGATCTAAGATCAGGTGGACCACATTATAAGAACCAGTGGGTTTGAATGTCTACTATTAAAATTCTTAGGGCCACTAGATTTGGACCAAAATGATATGTGTTTTTCCTTTAGATCCAGGTCTGTGTGACCTTATGAGCAGATTGGATGGGGAATATATGTTATGGGAGGTCTTGGGAATTTTGGTGGTGGGAATCATTATCATCATTTATAATTGGGTGTGGCCCATTTCATATACTTAGGGGCCCATTGGTGTAGCCCACTTGATGTACTTATGAGGTCCATGTGACTAGGCCCGTCTTGATGTATTTGTAGCCGTTGTTGAGGCCCACCTTGATATATATGAAACTCATGTTATGAGGCCCATTATGATGTATTCAAGGCCCATGGGTCGAGGTCCAATAAGACGTACATAAGGACCATTTAGTGTGATTCCACCATGGTATATGGGTTGATCTTTATAGCGGGCTATACCTTGGGAGCAATGTTGGTTTGAAGTCCACATTGTAAGGATAATGTTGGTTAAATGTCCGCATTGTCACTCTCCCTAAGGCCCACCGATAGGCCCATTCTTGTAATGAGTAGGCCCACCTGTTGCGTATTTATGGCCCACTACTGCGGTCCATTGATGCGGCCCACTTGATATGTACATGGCCCATGGGCTAGGCCCAATGTGATGTATTCGAGGCCCATAGGTAAGGCCCATTGTGATATTCTAAGCTCATTTGACTCGGCCCATTGATTCGGCCCATTGGATTCAGCCCCTTTGTTGTTAGCCCATTTGATGCATGCTTAACCAATTGGGGTGGCCTACATGATGCAGCCCATTTGAAGTATATGAGGCCCAATGAGATGTATGTGAGGCCTTTGTGTGGGTCGACTGTGATGTGTATGAGGCCCATTAGTGCGGTCCATTGATGCAACCCAACTTGATGTGAATGAGGCTCATTAGTGCGGCCCATTGATGCAACCCACTTAATGTGTACGAGGCCCATTAGTGCGGCCCATTGATGCAACCCACTTGATGTGTACTTGGCCCATTAGATGTATATGAGACCCATGTATAGGGCCCGTATACTGTATATTTGAGGTTCATTTGCAGGGTCCACCTGTTATGTATATGAGACCCATCAATGCAGTCCACTTGAGGTATATTGAGGTCCATGGGTCGTAGCCCATTATGATGTATCTGAGGACCATGGGTTGTGGCCCATGGTGATGTATATTAGGCCTGTGTATTCGGCTCATTGTGATGAATATTAAACCCTTGTATGAGGCTGCGGGCCCACTGTATGTTCGACCCTATGTAGGCCACTCCTTGGGAGCAATGATGGTTAAATGTCCCCATTGATGTGTGAGGATGGTTAAATGTCCACAATGTGACCTTCCCTTAGGCCCTTTGTTAGGCCAATTCTGATTGACGTGATCGATTTTCCAACCCTGATTATCGATCGATCCCGATTGTCCTGACCAATTACCAACTCTGATTGACGTGACTGATTTGCCGACTCTGATTATTGATCGATCCCGATTGTTGTGACCGATTTATTGATTCTAATTCATCGTGGCCGATTGTCGATTATCGATCGAGGCCGATTACCGATCCTGATTTGTCGTGGGTGATTGTTGATTATCGATAAAGGTCGATTACCGATTTTGATTCGTCGTGGCCGATTGTCGATTATCAATCGAGGCCGATTATCGATTCTGATTTGTTGTGGCCGATTGCCGATTATCGATCGAGGCTGATTACCGATTCTAATTTGTCGTGGCCGATTGCCGATTCCGATTGTCGGGCCCAATGTGATGTATATGCGGCCGTATTTGAGGCCCAATGTGATGTATATTGGGGCCTAGGTGATGAGGCCTATTGTGATGCGTTTGAGGGCCAGGTGATCGAGCCCATTGTGATGTATGTTAGGCCTATGAGAAAGGCCCATTGTGATGTGTATTAAGCTCTTGAGTGAGACCCATAGTGTTGTATATTTTGCCCTTGTTTGAGGCCATGAGCCCACTATATGTTAGGCTCTTTGTGGGTCGTTCCTTGGGAACAATGTTGGTTAAATGTCCACATTGTTAAGGTCGATTGTCGATGCCAGATTATTGATACCAATTATGAGTGTGTGACTGCATAGCATCATGATTCATGCCCATGCACATCATCTGCATGTTTGTTATGAGATGTGGTTGACCATTGCATATGTCATTGGGCAGACTGTTATGAGACTCCCTGATAGGCGGAGATTGTCTCACATGAGCGCACGGTATGCGTAGGATTGATGCATGACTGGATTGTATGACTCATGCATCTTACATTATGATTACTGTAAGCCCTAACGACATCGGGGTCGTAGCCTCCACAGGCATATTGTGGATGGCCAGATGGGACACTGAAAATGTTTGGTTCTAGCATACGGACACCATAGATGTCCCTGGGTGAAAATTCCTAAACCACCGGGCCAGGAGACGCCGCAACGTTGAGACCGTGTGGATACATGAGCCCCTGAGTGCCGAATACTAGGAGGTCGCGTCTCCCACTGTATCGTGGTCAGTTGGGAGGGGGTGTGGCCTTACTCGCCCGAGGGTAGGGGGCAATATTAGACTGAGTATGACCGCTCGTAAATGGGTCCGCTATCGACGTGCCGGATAGGTATTGGCAGACTATTGGTCAGGTGGATAGTGAGGTTTCTTACGCTCACTTGGACTGTGCTGCTGGGAGAGGGACAGTGCCATTTGGAGTGGACTAAACCCCGATGATAATCCTAGAGATGAACTGTACTGATATGTGGACTTATTAAGCAGGATTTGCGTACTTATTCATTCATTCATTCACTATTCACTTGGGCCGGTAGTGCGCAACTATTTATTATGTGAACTTTCGCATGGGCCAGGATTTCGGTTGGGGCGCGCGACTAATCTGAGATCAGGAGTTTACTACATTGAGTCTGACTATCCAAATTTAGGTATGGGACTGGTTTGGATAGAAGTCCCTTGTGATGGACCTCATAGCCTGCGATACTACGTACTATCTTCTCGACTTCACACTCCCACATGGTCATTCCATTTGCACCGCATATTGCATTATATTCGCGGCATATGGCATTTTGGGTTACCTGTGTTTCTACATTTATATGGTTTAGATACGACATCTGATATTTGGCTCTTTATGACTCCTCATTTGAATAGTTGATCTGTATCGTGTATTCTGATATTGTTCCTCATTTGTATAGTTGAACTGTATTACGTATTCTGATATTGCTTGACTCATGGACATGTCAGTATTTTCTCTTACTCTAATAATATATGATTCATGACCTTGCGCCTATTTCGACATTGTATGATTATGATATTACGTTGAATACTTGACACTTACCTTGTGCGCACACTTACACCACCCTTTAAGCTTTCTATAAGCTTATGCATGATAGATGCGTGCAAGTGATGTTAAGTTGCAGCAGTGTTGAGTTTGGAGCGTGTAGCGGTCTTCTGGAGCTTAATTGTCGACTCTTTTCCAGCATTGTACTCAAATGATTATATTAGTGGATATGTGATGATGATGTTGCCTTTGTGAATTGGGTAATCTTGTGGTTATGCTTATTACAAGTTAAATGTACAAAAAAAATCCTCCTTGTAGGAACCCATGATTGGAATCTGGCGTATGGACGCTAGGAGTTAAGAATGAGGTACTACAGAGGCTGTCGACACTAGACTCGGCGATCGGGATTCCTGTGCATCCGATTTTCTGGTTTGGGGCATGACAGAAGTTGGTATTAGAGCATAACTTGGGAATACCTGAGGATAACATCGCATATCCACTGATAGATACCCTACACTATGATTGTGGAAAACTTAGAATGGTTAGATTCCCATGTTCAGAGAACTTAGAGATTTTCTGATATAGCTCCCTGCCGTTGAGATTATGAGGCTGCATATTATTTTCATTTTGATCGTCTTTGATCTGGGATTCAAAGATTAGTAGGGTCACTATAATGTTGATGATGCATCTTGGAGGGCGAATTGAGATTAGATAGCGCTATCTTCATTCTTTTGTAGATTGATTGAGTCTTGACATATATACTTTATGATGTTTCTCTTTCCCTTGTTTGTTTTATAAATTTTGAGGATGAAATTTTTATTTAGAGGGGAGAATTGTAAGACCCGCATCTTAGCCCGTACCGTTCCATAGGCTTCTACGGTCATTCCGGTCGAATTTTGGTGACTCGTGATTTGTAACCAGCGTCTGCGTGCGATCTTGAGACAAATCTTGTCAGTCTGAGTTGGCTCGACCCGAGACTTATACCAATGCGATCGCGCCATCGCCGCGGTTCCGATGCAGCGTCTCGCGCGCCAAGGCGATACCCAGGCCAAGAGATGTGGGCCGCGTTTAGTTCGAGGAAAATGCTGCGCTTTATAATCCCAAGAGAATGTCCCATCAATCATGTCATAAGTCAAGTACTCCATCCCATCAAGTCAAGTACAAGCACCCATCCCCCTCTTACATCACCCTTACCTAAAGTCAACTTTCCCATCACCTCACCATCTCTCTCCCATCATCTCTCTCTCTCTCTTTCATTCTCTCTCATTTTCTTCCAAGCATTCCCTCCATGGAGCAATCCACGTCCATGTCTCCCATGAGAAACCATGTGTGGCCTACTTCCCACCTCCTATCTCCACCATCCTAAGAACATCTCGACCATTGAAATCATCCCCATGGAGCTCTAGATCATGTTGGCGGTGGAAGGAAGAGAAGATCAAAGGTGGGTGCTTCTCTCTCTCTCTCTCTTTCACTTTTGTGTGATGTGTGGCCCGCTTAGATGGACCCCACCTTGATGTATGTTATATCCAAACCGTCCAAGTCTTGTGGACCCTACCTTATGATGGTGGAAACACACAAGTATCAGATTGATTTTAATCAGGTGGGCCACATTCATGTGGGACCCACCTTGATGAAATGCGGGCCACGTCCGTGTGGGACCCACTATTTAATTCATGCTGTCCAGCGTCCAACACTGGTGGCTAACATGAAGTGTGTGTACTGACATGGGTGTGTACTAACGGCTAACAAAAAAAAAAGGGTTTTTGCCTTTTTGGGGTGGGCCACTCATGCAGGCTCCACCTCGATGTATGTATATAATCCACGCCGTCCATTCCGTTAAACAGCCCATTTTAGACGTTGGGCTGAAAAATGAGGGCAATCTGATCATCGGGCGGACCATAGTTTAGCAAATAGTGTCTCCACCATTGAAATACTCCCCCATTTTTTCGGTGCGCCAAAACCCATCTAATATTGGGCTCTATCTGTTTGTATTGGGCCATAAGATCCAATGCCTAGGTTGGATTTACTTAAGGTGGGTCCCACCTGCCAAAAACCATTGGTTTCCCATTAAAAAAAATAAAAATAAAGAAAGAAGGCAGCAGCAACTGCTGCTGCTGCTGTCAGTGGGCGGATGAATGGACGGCTGGGCCTCACAACCCCAGCTGTGGTTCCCCATCGTGATGCGTTTCGAGCATCAACACCGTGCGTTTGGTGGGCCACCCTCCTGGCTACGACCCACCCAAAAATCAGCCATATACAGAACTTAGGTGGGCCATATCATCTAAAATCATGTGAAGACATACCTAGAACATATAAAAACACTTAGTGGGGCCTATCGAAAATTTGGGTGCGGCTGAAACTTGGTCTGAACCCTCAGTCAAGTGGGACACGCATAATGGGTGGGCTGGATTTGTGAATCACATCTCGGTGGGCTCCCTGGTCCACGTGACCTTGTAAACAGGTTGGGTGGCTAATAAATATTACAGTGGGCCCCAGTCCCACCTCTGGTACGCGTGACCCCACCAATAGGTTGGATGTCAAACAAATATTCGGTGGGCCTAGGTCTGACTGACCTAATGAACAGCTTGGATGGAAATAAATATTAGGGTGGGCCCCCATGACCCAATCAAGGGGCTGGATGAAAAATAAACATTATGGTGGGCCCCATGACTGTGTGACCTTATTAACAGTCTAGGTGGCAAATAAACATTATGGTGGGCTTGGTTGGGTGGAAAATAAACTTTATGGTGGGCCCAGGTCTGTATGACCTCATCCACCTGTTGGTTGGAAAATAAACATTGTGGTGGGCCCCACAGGGGACCCACTGATGTATGCATTGTAATCCACACCCTCCATTAGTGTGGGCCCCACCATGAGGTATGTACTTCATCTATGTTGTCTATCCCTTCCATCCCTATGGGACCCACCATGATGCACATATTACATCCAATCTGTCCAACCAATTTTGAAGATATTTTTAAGGCTTGAGACTAAAAATAAGTCAGATCTAAGATCAGGTGGACCACATTATAAGAACTAGTGGGTTTGAATGTCTACTATTAAAATTCTTAGGGCCACTAGATTTGGACCAAAATGATATGTGTTTTTCCTTTAGATCCAGGTCTGTGTGACCTTATGAGCAGATTGGATGGGGAATATATGTTATGGGGGGCCTTGGGAATTTTGATGGTGGGAATCATTATCATCACTTATAATTGGGTGTGGCCCATTTCATATACTTAGGGGCCCATTGGTGTAGCCCACTTGATGTACTTATGAGGCCCATGTGACTAGGCCCGTCTTGATGTATTTGTAGCCGTTGTTGAGGCTCACCTTGATATATATGAAACTCATGTTATGAGGCCCATTATGATGTATTCAAGGCCCATAGGTCGAGGCCCAATAAGATGTACATAAGGACCATTTAGTGTGATTCCACTATAGTATATGGGTTGATCTTTATAGCGGGCTATACCTTGGGAGCAATGTTGGTTTGACGTCCACATTGTAAGGATAATGTTGGTTAAATGTCCGCATTGTCACTCTCCCTAAGGCCCACTGATAGGCCCATTCTTGTAATGAGTAGGCCCACCTGTTGCGTATTTATGGCCCACTGGTGCGGTCCATTGATGTGGCCCACTTGATATGTACAAGGCCCATGGGTGAGGCCCAATGTGATGTATTCGAGGCCCATAGGTAAGGCCCATTGTGATATTCTCAGCTCATTTGACTCGGCCTATTGATTCGGCCCATTAGATTCAGCCCCTTTGATGTTAGCCCATTTGATGCATGCTTAGCCAATTGGGGTGGCCTACATGATGCGGCCCATTTGACGTATATGAGGCCCAATGAGATGTATGTGAGGCCTTTGTGTGGGTCGACTGTGATGTGTATGAGGCCCAATGAGATGTATGTGAGGCCTTTGTGTGGGTCGACTGTGATGTGTATGAGGCCCATTAGTGCGGCCTATTGATGCAACCCACTTGGTGTGTATGAGGCTTATTAGTGCGGCCCGTATATTGTATATTTGAGGTTCATTTGCAGGGCCCACCTGTTATGTATATAAGATCCATCAATGCGGTCCACTTGAGGTATATTGAGGTCCATGGTTCATAGCCCATTATGTTGTATTTGAGGACCATGGGTTGTGGCCCATGGTGATGTATATTAGGCCTGTGTATTCGGCTCATTGTGATGAATATTAAACCCTTGTATGAGGCCGCGGGCCCACTATATGTTCGACCCTATGTGGGCCACTCCTTGGGAGCAATGATGGTTAAATGTCCCCATTGATGTGTGAGGATGGTTAAATGTCCACATTGTGACCTTCCCTTAGGCCCTTTGTTAGGCCGATTCTGATTGACGTGATCGATTTTCCAACCCTGATTATCGATCGATCCCGATTGTCCTGACTGATTACCGACTCCGATTGACGTGACCGATTTGTCGACTCTGATTATCGATCGATCCCGATTGTCGTGACCGATTTACTGATTCTAATTCATCGTGGCCGATTGTCGATTATCGATCGAGGCCGATTACCGATCCTGATTTGTCATGGCCGATTGTTGATTATCGATCAAGGCCGATTACTGATTTTGATTCGTCGTGGCCGATTGTCAATTGTCGATCGAGGCCGATTACCGATTCTGATTTGTCATGGACGATTGTCGATTATTGGTCGAGGCTGATTACCGATTCAAATTTGTCGTGGCCAATTGCCGATTCCATTTGTCGGGGCCCAATGTGATGTGTATGCGGCCGTATTTGAGGCCCAATGTGATGTATATTGGGGCCTAGGTGATGAGGCCTATTGTGATGCATTTGAGGGCCAGACGATCGAGCCCATTGTGATGTATGTTAGGCTTATGAGAAAGGCCCATTGTGATGTGTATTAAGCTCTTGAGTGAGACCCATAGTGTAACGACCTGAAAATTTCCGTACATTGGGCCGAGTACCACCTCGACCAGAAATCACATAGGATTAAATCCTTTAGAAATTTAACAAAGTTAACTAAGTACTAAACTCGGTAAATCATGAAATCTGTTGGGATCGCTTTAAATACGATCTGCAAGACCCAAAACTTGCAGAATTGGTGACTCTAGGTTACCCTAAAGTCTAGAGCCAAACTCATTACCCGTCTGCTCTCGGGACTGAAACGAAACTTCGTATGAGGTCTAGATCGCACATCGGGAGTCCGATTAACACGAAGCTAAGGAACCAGGACCGCCCCACTGGGCTTGACAATCATCTCAAAAATCAGATGATTCCGATGTCCCACGGCCATTATTTTCACTCCGGAGCGAGGGAGTGTGAAAAACACTATTTCCATTCAAGAGAAAATATCTGGAATAGTGATCTGGCACCTTTCGGTTGCACGTCAGTATTAAGCAACCTGACCGTCGGAATCAGACCAAATTACACCCTCGGATTAAGAAAAATTTCAGGAACATTTACATGTACTCAGAAATTCCGATCGTGGCCCACGGACCGTTGAACTGAAGTGGTCCGCCACGTGCGATCTGGGAATCCGATCGAGCCGAAAACGTAATCCCACGTGGATCCGCAGTGGGTGAGCTTAAGTCTGACGTTTGGCTCAAAGAGGGCCACCAGAACACCCCTTTTGAGCTTGGAAAGTGGCGAAATGCCTATGTAAGCAGTTACCCTTGAACCTGAGTCTGTTTTGGGAAGGTTTGTGGCTATAAAAGGGGCTTAGAACAGCCCCTCTCACAGCCATACGAATTTGGGTTAAAACCCTAAGAGAGAAAGAGAGAAAAGAGAGAGAACTTGTGGAGATCGAAGCCGATCTTCCTCCTGCTGCTTCCACCTCTCCCACGGCCTACACCGCGCTATTCCAAGAGGTTTCCCGGCGGTTTCCACCCCATTTGAAGGTAAGAAACCCTAACCCTAGGTCTGATTTGAGCCTAATTAGTGATAGGTTAAGGAAAGACTAATCGAATGCGATCTTTAGGCTAAGAAACTCCCGTATACGGAAGCACCAACCTTCTTGCTGATTCGTTGGAATTCCAAGGGCTGAGGTGAGGACTTTAAGCGTATAAGTTACGGTTTTCAACGCTTTCAATGGCAGATAATGATAGATTCATGATCTGCATGCAAATGCACATGTACAAAGTGCTTTCCGTTTCCTGTTTCGATTAGCGATAAAGATTATGGAATTTTACATACTCTTGATATACGTAGAAATACCGTATACGTATTTTTGTTGAGAAAATGTTTGACATGTTTATTTAATGTTTGATTATATCATGTGTGGATAAAATACTAGTTTGGCGAAAGAGATCGCGAAAATATATGTTCATGTGTAAATGCCGTGTATGTCGAAATTGCGTATTCTAGAAATCCCGCATACGTGCGGATTTTGGATATGTAATTGTAATGATTATTTGCGTATGAATACGATATACGCGGGAAAAATACTCCCGGGGCTTAGGGACAGCCCAATCACGAACTTGCCTAACATACGTCGTGTATGTTGGAAACGTGTATTCTAAGTGTTTGTGTATGTGCATGTAGGTGTACATGTGCATGTACTAGTGCCTTAGATAGGCGCTGATATGGGTTCTCCAACTCCCTTAGAGACATGTAGGATCCCCTCCATGCGGTGGTTCACCGCAACCACTTAATTGTAGTGCACACACAATTCTATCCCTATGGGGATAGTGCTTTAGTACATGCATTACAATATGCTTTATAACATGCTTCTCAACATGCTTTGTAACATGCTTTACTTCATGTCTTACTTTATGCTTTATAACATGCCGACTAACATGCTTGTATTGCTTGTTTACCATGCTTTACTTCACATGCTAGCGATGAAAACTGTTTGAGTTTGGGACTATGTTTATAGTCCAAACACTCGGTACCAGACTTGTGATTGTGGCTGAGATTCATGTCGCCACAAAGGACGGGTCCGGCGAACCCGAGTCGTACTTCGGTTGGCGATAGTGGTTGGCCACGCGGAGTGCTTTTGCGCTCCATATCGCTCAACTTGTGGTGCGCTCGAGCTAGTCAGGCTCGCCACTTGAACCGAAGTGTAGTTGTGTGTTCACCTTGTTTGGTCGCTACTGCTTGAACCTAGGGTACCAAACTTACCAGTGGTGATTCCTGTTTAACCATGGTACCTAGATCCGCTAAGACGCATGAGCCGGGCATGGTGGTATGGGACACCGTGGTCGAGCTGTCGGCCTATGCTGGGGCCATGTGCCTCCCCGTAGTGACCATTGCGCAACTATCTCGTGAGCCGAATACGGTGGTATGGGACACTGTATTCGAGCTGTCGATACTTCGGCGAGAGCCGAGTACGGTGAGATCTGTGCTCGTGCTGACGGGCGACGAGTCCTCCGTGGTATCATCGAGTGTACTTTAAGTATCTGTGATTGGCCACGAGCCTTTCACAGTAACTAGAGTGTGAGTTGAGCCGAGTACGGTGAGACCTGTACTTGAGCTGACGGCTAGTGATTGAGCCGAGTACGGTGAGACCTGTACTCGAGCTGACGGCCAGCAATTGAGCCGCATACGGTGAGATCTGTATCCGCGCTGACGGGTGACGAACCTGTTGCGATGCCATCACTAAGCTTCTCAAACCATAACATCGTATGAGAATAACTAGGATTGACGACCCTAGAATGGATCATGTTGGGAATGATACAAGGGAGGTACCTTAGTTTCCCAATACTGCTGTTGAAATGGACTAATAATAACTTGGTAATCATGACATCATCGCACCGCATGTGCTTTGTAGATGTGGCGCACTGAGGGAGTTAAGCATTCGCGAACGTAAGATGATGTCGCTTGAGGGTGGTTTGGCAAGGGCATACAGCATCATGTCATATCATTTTGCATTTAACAAGAGTAGTTAGAAATGCTTGATTTGTACTGCTTTATCATTACTGCTTGGTTGATTTGATAACATGTTAACTTATGCATTATTGTTCCACTGAGTTAGCTACTCACTCCCACGTTACGGGACGGTGTTGTACACACCAACCAGACTCTGTTGCAGGATTAGAGGGCGCCTTGGTTCAGGAGCCAGAGCCCGACGTTGATGAGGACCAGGAGGAGTTCTCTTTCATGCAGTATTCTGACGGCTACGCCTAGGCCGGCTGCATCGCGGGACTTTCGGGGCCTCTTTTGAGGATGTATTTTGGGTTTTTAATTTACAAACTTTACATGTATATTGGTGCTCAGCTAGTACTCATACTCCGAAGTTCAGAAAATTTTGTTACTTTACATACTTGTATATAAAATTTCAGTCTTCCGCTGTTTTTAAATGCAATTGAACTGGAGTATGAATTACTGTTTTGGTTTAATCTCATTCATGTTTATTGCGCTAACTCAGACAACATTTAACCGACATTGTGTATGTTGCATAAGTGATGCGTTGGAACTCGGGAGTTGAGTTCATACTCGACCCCCGAATTTCAGGGCGTTACAAGTTGGTATCAGAGCATGATTTTGATTAAAACCGGACCTGAGTTATGTCCCCACTACGTACGCTGACGCATTATACTTAGGAGGGTGCGCAAACGTTTAGAAACAGTCCTAGGGTCTCCCGACTTCACCGTTCGGTGAAATTCGTTGAAAATAGACGCGTTGATCGAGTTTGTACTCGATCCTGACCGCACACGTGGACTCCAAATCACCCCTTGACCGTCTATTGACGTGTCATGGTCACATTTCACCAAAAAGAATCCCTTGAAAATCAGGAAAAATCAGATTGATTCTGAAATTTCTGAAAACTGCCCGTTTGGGAGCCGAACGGAGTTCGTGGGCCCCCCACGTCAGCCCATTATGAATTTCGACCAAGCCAGGGTGCATTCAGCACCCTGGGCACGTGCCAAGGTGGGCCAGGCCGCGGCAGCGCGGTCCGGCCAAGTCCGGCCGCGGCGCCGCCGCGGGTCGGGCGGCGCGCCGCCGGCCGGTCGGTTTTCCGGTGGTGGTCCAAGTGTGGGCTGGGTCGGTTTGACCCCCCTACCCCATGGCACGTCCCATTTGTGGTTTTGGTTAGAATAAATAGGGTTGGAAGCACCCCCTTTCCATTTCACCCCTCTTTTCAACACTCCATCCCATTTTCGAATTTCTTCAAAAACCCATCCCTACAACCTCCAAATCTTCCATTTTTCTTCCATATCTCACCCATCCCAACCTCCCACGACAGCCCTAGCTTCCCCTTTCCCCATTTTCTCAAGTTGGAGCTCTCATATCCCTCTTTGGAGCTCAAAATCGGGTAAGATTCAAACCCATCCCACTTCCTTCTTGTTTCTTCTTCATTTTCTACCTCTTGGGCTCCTCCCACACCCATTGCATTGATTATTTGTGGTGGAGCAAAGAGATCAGCCCTTAAATCCCATTTTGGGCAAATTTCCATGGCCCTCCTTGGTGTGGTGGCCACCATTTTCTCTCTTTCCTCCATCCTATCTTTCATGGGAAAGAGGAAAACCGCGGCTGATGATGCCGGCCCAAGTAGGCCAGCCCATTCTCAAAGAAGATCCGACGTCGGGGCCGGCCCAAGCACCGTGCGGGAATTTAGGTCAAAGCGAGACTTGGATCCCGACCATCCCGCCAGAAATGCTTACCCGATTGGCATGGAATATGGGCGCTTTGCGGGCCGCAAAGTTGTGTTTGAAGCCCATGTAGATGAAAGGATGTTCGGGCTACACCCACTGATGGACCACCTGGTGGACATCGGTTGGAATTCTATATTTGATGGCCAGTCGCCTGCATGTGAGAACACGGTCCGCGCCTTCTATGCTCACATCGTGGACGCATCTGTTGAGCCTCTTCAGTTTACTGTTTCTGTGAGGGGCATTAGACGCACAATTACAGTGGATGAAGTGGCTCGGATCACCAAGCTGCCGCGTGGTCAGGTACACCCCAGTGGTAGCTTTTCCAGAAGTGCGCGGGAAAGGGATCGCCGCGCGCGATATCTCTGTGGTCGCCGGGTTACTTGGAGGAGAGGAAACAGCATTGCGTCGACAAAAATGGCGGAAGACTTCCGTTTACTCCATCATATTTTCACCTACAACGTGTACCCACGAACGGGTAACCGCACGGAATGTACTCGGGTGATGGTAGACTTCTTGTACAAGATGGGACATGGAGACGACATATGCCTACCCACGTTCATCCTATCTCAGATAGTGCATGCCGTTCGTTCTACCAGGAACGATCTTTCGCTTCCATTTGGCCGTCTGATCTGCAGGATGGCTCGTGATGTAGGCTACAGGTTGAACATGGAGGATCTTGCACCGGTCCGAATCATAAGTGAAGCGACACTCAGGAATATGAAGATCGGCCCTCAACAGCGGCAAGCCCGACTCGACGACTCTGGTGATGAGTCGGATAGTGCCGGCGAGGAGAGTGATGAGGAGGGCGATGATGATATACAGGAAGAAGAACCTGAGGCTCAGGACACCGAGGAGAGTTCACCTCCTGTGGCTCAGGAGCCTGGTATTGATCGGGATGCTTTTGACGCGCGATTTGCCCGTCTTGAGGAAGGGCAAGCCGCCCTGCAGCAAGAAATTGGTCAAGTTCGAGCCAAGCTTGAAGAGACTGACGCCTATATAAAGAGAAGCTTCAAGAAGATGTCCCGTACGTTGAAGGCCATCCTGTGCTGTGCGCAGGATAAGAATGCTCCTCCTCCACCGCCTACTTCGGATGCTTAGTCATCCATGTGTTGTGTGTTGTTGCTTATGTTGGTTACCGCGATAGGCGGTTTATGTTTTTATGTTGTTGATGTAGTAGGTAGTAGCATGCTTTGTATGTTTTTATGTAACGAATGTAATGGCTATCATGTGATGTTCTGTCGTGATTCATGTAACTCTGTGTCCATGTATTATGACAATTTTGAGTAAATGAAAAGCATGTAGCCTCTTTGTATTGATGATGTGTGGAATGCGTAAGTGCCTCATGATGTGTTTTGTGCTATATCTCACGAATGATCTACCCTATGTTGTATAGGGCATGCCGCGGCAGTATACGCGGAGCACGGCACATCTACGTTTGACCGGCTCTATGGACCAGACTCCTTCTGGTAGTGGCGGTCCTACTGACCGTGGATTGGGATCTGATCAGCCTTCTGCTGGTCCTAGTGGTGGACAGCCACCTTACACACCCCCGGTCAGAGAGCAGTATCGGCCGTCATCTGCTGCACATCATGATTCCCAGGCTGCTCCACAGCCTGATAGATTTGAGCAGCTGATGATGATGATGCATCAGCAGCAGATGCAGCAGCAGCAGCAGATGCAGCAGCAGCATGAGCAGATACAGCAGCAGCAGCAGATGCAGCAGCAGATACAGCAGCAGCAGCATCAGGATCTGATGGCCACTATTGCTGAGGCCTTGTCCCACGGTGGTGGTGCGGCTCCACCTACTACGTCTGCGCATCCTGAGGAGTATTCTGAGCCTCCTGCGCGATGTGAGGATGCGCCTCTGCCTGCACCCGTTGCACCTCCTACTGGAGATGTCGGTACGCGAGGGCTACTCGAGCGATTTCAGCGCTTGAGGCCTCCTTCATTTGCGGGTTCTCACAGACCCGAGGAGGCAGAGTTCTGGTTGGACCGCATCTCCAAGATGCTACGGATGTTACATTGCTCTGAGGCAGAGCAGGTTGAGCTGGCTACCTTTATGTTTGAGAGGGAGGCCAGTTTATGGTGGGACAGTGTGCTGCGCACGGTCGCAGTGGACTTCGTGTGGACTTGGGAGGCTTTCGAGTCTCGGTTCCACGAGAAGTATTACCCGCAGACATATCGACATGAGCGGGAGGACGAGTTTTTGCGCCTCAGGCAGGGAGGCATGTCGGTGACGGAGTATGAGCACCGGTTTACCGAGTTGGGCCGCTTTGTCCCGACCATCCTCGTCAATGAGCAGATGAGGATGCGACGATTTACTGGAGGCTTGCGACCTGACATACGGTCGAAGCTTTGCTGCCTCACTATCCCTACTTATGCAGCACTGGTCCACATGTCTATGACGGCCGAGCAGGATGTGGACCGTCTGGCCCGATCACGCGGTACTATGGTTGCGAGACCGCGCCAGGATACACAGAGCAGGCCTATTTTAGGCAAGAGGCCTCGAGCCGATTCTCCCCCCAGGGCTGCAGCGCCAGTGCTTCCCATGAGACGCCCGTTGGTGACCTGCACGTTTTGCGGGAAACCAGGACATCCTGCCGAGAGCTGCTTCTCGCGCATGCGGGCTAGCGGATTTGCGCCACCGCAGAGATTGGGTCGCTCTTATCCCCAGACCATTTCAGCTCCGCCGCTACAGACCGCTCCTGCACATCCTTCATTCCGACCTCCTGTGCCGTTCTTCAGACCGCCACAGCGACCCCAGGCTCCTCAGCCGAATCGCCAGCAGCAGGCCCGTGTGCATACCCTTGTTGCTGAGGCACCTGAGACGTCGATATCGACACCGACGGCCTTCGAGGGCACGGCTCATATCCATGGTACTCCCGTTTCTCTACTGGTGGACACTGGGTCCACTATCTCTATCATTTCATGTGGGGCGGTGAAACGCCTATCTTTGCATTCTGTTCCCACTAAGGGAACGAGACTCACTACGGCCACCGGGACCTTCTCGGATGTCACGCGTTTATGCGAGAGTTGCGCGATAGATTTGGGTAGCAGCACGGAGCACGTCGACCTTATTGTTGCTCCGCTATGGCACTACGATGTTATACTTGGCATGGATTGGCTCGCCAAGATGAGGGCGGAGATAGATTGCGATGCTCGGATCGTGACCGCCTATGGACCTGACGGCACAGCGTTCACGTTCTCTGTACAGGTCAGTTGGCCCTGTCGAGTTGATTGTTATGCTGCATTACTTGTGCCGATTGATGGTCCGACACTGGAGGGTACGCCAGTGGTTAGGGAGTTTGTTGGAGTCTTTAAGACTATCCCTGGTTTACCTCCTCGGCGCGAGATTGACTTTACGATTGACCTTACGCCTGGTGCGATGCCCATCTCGTTGCCGACCTATCGTATGCCTCCATGCGAGATGGAGGAACTGCGGAAACAGATTGACGAACTTGTAGAGAAAGGCTTTATTCGACCTAGTGTGTCTCCTTGGGGAGCACCTGTGTTGTTCGTGAAGAAGAAGGACGGGTCGCTACGGTTGTGTATTGATTACCGTAGGTTGAACCAGGTCACGGTGAAGAACAAGTATCCTTTGCCCAGGATAGATGATCTGTTTGATCAGTTGAGGGGGGCGAAGTATTTCTCGAAGATTGACCTTCAGTCAGGGTACCATCAGTTGCGCGTGAGAGAGGAAGATATACAGAAGACAGCCTTCAGGACGTGCTTCGGGCACTATGAGTTTTTGGTGATGTCGTTCGGTCTGACGAACGCACCAGCCGTGTTCATGGATCTGATGAACCGGGTATTTCGGCCCTTCCTTTACCGATTCGTCATCGTTTTTATCGATGATATTTTGATATACTCCACGAGTCGGGAGGAGCACGAGGAGCACCTGCGAGCAGTGTTGGGTACGTTAGAGAGGAACCAGTTGTTTGCGCAATACAAGAAGTGCGACTTCTGGCAGGAGGAAGTCAAGTTCCTGGGACATGTGGTGTCCAAGGATGGGATAGCAGTGGACCTTGCTAAGGTAGCCGCGGTTCAGGATTGGCAGCAGCCTGAGTCGGTTACTGAGGTGAGGAGTTTCCTTGGTCTGGCTGGGTATTACAGACGTTTCATTCGGGATTTCTCGAAGATCGCCAGGCCATTGTCGCAGTTGACTAGGAAGGACCTGAAGTTCGCCTGGAATGAGAAGGCGGAGGCAGCTTTTAAGGAGCTGAAGGACAAGTTGACGTCCGCCCCTGTGCTAGTATTGCCAGAGCAAGGGGTGAAGTACACGGTATATACTGACGCGTCTCGCGTTGGTTTGGGTTGTGTGCTGATGCAGAAGGATAGGGTGATTTCGTATGCCTCGAGACAATTAAGGAAGCACGAGGAGAATTACCCTACACATGACCTGGAGTTGGCAGCAGTCATCTTTGCATTGAAGCTCTGGAGACATTACCTCTATGGAGAGGAGTTCGAGCTTTTCTGCGACCACAAGAGCCTTAAGTATATATTCACGCAGCGAGACTTGAATATGAGACAGCGCCGATGGATGGAGACCTTGAAGGACTTCAAGTTCGAGGTTTCCTACCATCCTGGCAAGGCGAACCTTGTGGCAGACGCGTTGAGCCGCAAGAAGATGATTGCATTTGCGGCACCGCTGATGATAGCCGAGTGGGACATGATGGAGTTTGTGCGCGACTTCGAGCAGAGACTCACTGTCGAGGAGCCTTTTGAGTGTGTTGCGCACGTTCGGGCGCGGCCACTTATTGACGACAGGATTGTTGAGGCCCAAAGGGGCGATATACGGCTGTCTGAGCTTCGAGAGCAGGCTAGCGACGCCGTGGATTCCGAGTGGAGAGTTGGTTCTGATGGGGGTTTACGATTCCGTGGCCGCCTATGTGTTCCTGATGTGGCTGACTTGAGACGCGAGCTTCTCGAGTCTGCCCATAACTCGAAGCTTGCGATGCATCCTGGTAGCACGAAGATGTACCAGGACATGAGACGGACTTACTGGTGGGACAACATGAAGGCCCACATCGCTGAGTATGTATCTCGGTGTCTGACGTGCCAGCAGGTCAAGGCAGAACATCGCCGACCTCCTGGACTGCTTCAGCCCATGCCTATAGCGGAGTGGAAGTGGGACTTCATCTCCATGGACTTCATATCTGGGCTGCCGAAGACGAGGAAGGGACATGATTCTATTTGGGTGATTGTGGACCGGTTGACCAAATCAGCCCATTTTCTCCCTATCAGAGTTACGAACTCTGCAGACGAGCTGGCTAGACTGTACATCAGAGAGATCGTTCGTCTGCATGGAGTTCCCTTAGAGATCGTGTCGGACAGAGACACGCGATTCACATCCATCTTCTGGACTCGTATCCAGGAGGCGATGGGTGTGAAGTTGAAGTTCAGTACAGCGTTTCATCCTCAGACTGATGGGCAGACAGAGCGGGTGAATCAGATTTTGGAGGATATGTTGCGAGCGTGTGTGTTGGACTTCAAGGACAGCTGGGATGACTGTCTTCCGTACGCAGAGTTCGCCTACAATAACAGCTTCCAGGCGACTATTGGTATGGCGCCTTATGAGGCTTTATATGGTCGACCTTGTAGGGCACCGCACTGCTGGGCAGAGGTTGGCGAGCGCAGCCTGATTGGCCCAGAGTTGGTCCAGACGACTACAGAGAAGATTGATATCATCAGGCGTCGATTACGCACAGCGCAGAGCAGACAGAAGAGTTACGCCGATACGAGGCGGCGACCGCTGGAGTTCGATGTCGGGGATCATGTCTTCCTTCGAGTTTCCCCTATGAAGGGAGTCCTTCGGTTCGGGAAGAAGGGGAAGCTCACACCGAGATTTATCGGTCCATTTCAGATACTGGATCGAGTGGGTGATGTGGCGTATCGTCTCGCCTTGCCTACGCCGCTTGCTTCTGTACACAACGTATTTCATGTCTCTATGCTGAAGAAGTACGTTCCTGATCCTACGCATATCATCAGATGGGAGCAGGTACAGTTGAGCGAGGATGCTACGTACGAGCTGCGCCCGACGCGTATCCTTGATAGGAAGGAGCAGGTACTACGTAGCAAGGTCATCCCACTTGTGAAGGTGCTGTGGACACATCATTCCGAGGAGGAGGCTACCTGGGAGACTGAGGCCGAGGTCAGAAAGAACTACCCTCAGATTCTCGAGGACTACGAAAAGGTATAAATTTCGAGGACGAAATTTTTTGTTTAAGGGGGGTAGATTGTAACGACCTGAAAATTTCCGTACATTGGGCCGAGTACCACCTCGACCAGAAATCACATAGGATTAAATCCTTTAGAAATTTAACAAAGTTAACTAAGTACTAAACTCGGTAAATCATGAAATCCGTTGGGATCGCTTTAAATACGATCTGCAAGACCCAAAACTTGCAGAATTGGTGACTCTAGGTTACCCTAAAGTCTAGAGCCAAACTCATTACCCGTCTGCTCTCGGGACTGAAACGAAACTTCGTATGAGGTCTAGATCGCACATCGGGAGTCCGATTAACACGAAGCTAAGGAACCAGGACCGCCCCACTGGGCTTGACAATCATCTCAAAAATCAGATGATTCCGATGTCCCACGGCCATTATTTTCACTCCGGAGCGAGGGAGTGTGAAAAACACTATTTCCATTCAAGAGAAAATATCTGGAATAGTGATCTGGCACCTTTCGGTTGCGCGTCAGTATTAAGCAACCTGACCGTCGGAATCAGACCAAATTACACCCTCGGATTAAGAAAAATTTCAGGAACATTTACATGTACTCAGAAATTCCGATCGTGGCCCACGGACCGTTGAACTGAAAGTGGTCCGCCACGTGCGATCTGGGAATCCGATCGAGCCGAAAACGTAATCCCACGTGGATCCGCAGTGGGTGAGCTTAAGTCTGACGTTTGGCTCAAAGAGGGCCACCAGAACACCCCTTTTGAGCTTGGAAAGTGGCGAAATGCCTATGTAAGCAGTTACCCTTGAACCTGAGTCTATTTTGGGAAGGTTTGTGGCTATAAAAGGGGCTTAGAACAGCCCCTCTCACAGCCATACGAATTTGGGTTAAAACCCTAAGAGAGAAAGAGAGAAAAGAGAGAGAACTTGTGGAGATCGAAGCCGATCTTCCTCCTGCTGCTTCCACCTCTCCCACGGCCTACACCGCGCTATTCCAAGAGGTTTCCCGGCGGTTTCCACCCCATTTGAAGGTAAGAAACCCTAACCCTAGGTCTGATTTGAGCCTAATTAGTGATAGGTTAAGGAAAGACTAATCGAATGCGATCTTTAGGCTAAGAAACTCCCGTATACGGAAGCACCAACCTTCTTGCTGATTCGTTGGAATTCCAAGGGCTGAGGTGAGGACTTTAAGCGTATAAGTTACGGTTTTCAACGCTTTCAATGGCAGATAATGATAGATTCATGATCTGCATGCAAATGCACATGTACAAAGTGCTTTCCGTTTCCTGTTTCGATTAGCGATAAAGATTATGGAATTTTACATACTCTTGATATACGTAGAAATACCGTATACGTATTTTTGTTGAGAAAATGTTTGACATGTTTATTTAATGTTTGATTATATCATGTGTGGATAAAATACTAGTTTGGCGAAAGAGATCGCGAAAATATATGTTCATGTGTAAATGCCATGTATGTCGAAATTGCGTATTCTAGAAATCCCGCATACGTGCGGATTTTGGATATGTAATTGTAATGATTATTTGCTGTATGAATACGATATACGCGGGAAAAATACTCCCGGGGCTTAGGGACAGCCCAATCACGAACTTGCCTAACATACGTCATGTATGTTGGAAACGTGTATTCTAAGTGTTTGTGTATGTGCATGTAGGTGTACATGTGCATGTACTAGTGCCTTAGATAGGCGCTGATATGGGTTCTCCAACTCCCTTAGAGACATGTAGGATCCCCTCCATGCGGTGGTTCACCGCAACCACTTAATTGTAGTGCACACACAATTCTATCCCTATGGGGATAGTGCTTTAGTACATGCATTACAATATGCTTTATAACATGCTTCTCAACATGCTTTGTAACATGCTTTACTTCATGTCTTACTTTATGCTTTATAACATGCCGACTAACATGCTTGTATTGCTTGTTTACCATGCTTTACTTCACATGCTAGCGATGAAAACTGTTTGAGTTTGGGACTATGTTTATAGTCCAAACACTCGGTACCAGACTTGTGATTGTGGCTGAGATTCATGTCGCCACAAAGGACGGGTCCGGCGAACCCGAGTCGTACTTCGGTTGGCGATAGTGGTTGGCCACGCGGAGTGCTTTTGCGCTCCATATCGCTCAACTTGTGGTGCGCTCGAGCTAGTCAGGCTCGCCACTTGAACCGAAGTGTAGTTGTGTGTTCACCTTGTTTGGTCGCTACTGCTTGAACCTAGGGTACCAAACTTACCAGTGGTGATTCCTGTTTAACCATGGTACCTAGATCCGCTAAGACGCATGAGCCGGGCATGGTGGTATGGGACACCGTGGTCGAGCTGTCGGCCTATGCTGGGGCCATGTGCCTCCCCGTAGTGACCATTGCGCAACTATCTCGTGAGCCGAATACGGTGGTATGGGACACTGTATTCGAGCTGTCGATACTTCGGCGAGAGCCGAGTACGGTGAGATCTGTGCTCGTGCTGACGGGCGACGAGTCCTCCGTGGTATCATCGAGTGTACTTTAAGTATCTGTGATTGGCCACGAGCCTTTCACAGTAACTAGAGTGTGAGTTGAGCCGAGTACGGTGAGACCTGTACTTGAGCTGACGGCTAGTGATTGAGCCGAGTACGGTGAGACCTGTACTCGAGCTGACGGCCAGCAATTGAGCCGCATACGGTGAGATCTGTATCCGCGCTGACGGGTGACGAACCTGTTGCGATGCCATCACTAAGCTTCTCAAACCATAACATCGTATGAGAATAACTAGGATTGACGACCCTAGAATGGATCATGTTGGGAATGATACAAGGGAGGTACCTTAGTTTCCCAATACTGCTGATTGAAATGGACTAATAATAACTTGGTAATCATGAGCATCATCGCACCGCATGTGCTTTGTAGATGTGGCGCACTGAGGGAGTTAAGCATTCGCGAACGTAAGATGATGTCGCTTGAGGGTGGTTTGGCAAGGGCATACAGCATCATGTCATATCATTTTGCATTTAACAAGAGTAGTTAGAAATGCTTGATTTGTACTGCTTTATCATTACTGCTTGGTTGATTTGATAACATGTTAACTTATGCATTATTGTTCCACTGAGTTAGCTACTCACTCCCACGTTACGGGACGGTGTTGTACACACCAACCAGACTCTGTTGCAGGATTAGAGGGCGCCTTGGTTCAGGAGCCAGAGCCCGACGTTGATGAGGACCAGGAGGAGTTCTCGTTCATGCAGTATTCTGACGGCTACGCCTAGGCCGGCTGCATCGCGGGACTTCGGGGCCTCTTTTGAGGATGTATTTTGGGTTTTTAATTTACAAACTTTACATGTATATTGGTGCTCAGCTAGTACTCATACTCTGAAGTTCAGAAAATTTTGTTACTTTACATACTTGTATATAAAATTTCAGTCTTCCGCTGTTTTTAAATGCAATTGAACTGGAGTATGAATTACTGTTTTGGTTTAATCTCATTCATGTTTATTGCGCTAACTCAGACAACATTTAACCGACATTGTGTATGTTGCATAAGTGATGCGTTGGAACTCGGGAGTTGAGTTCATACTCGACCCCCGAATTTCAGGGCGTTACACATAGTGTTGTATATTTAGCCCTTGTTTGAGGCTATGAGCCCACTATATGTTAGGCTCTTTGTGGGTCGTTCCTTGGGAATAATGTTTGTTAAATGTCCACATTGTCGAGGTCGATTGTCGATACCGGATTATTGATACAAATTATGAGTGTGTGACTGCATAGTATCATGATTCATGCCCATACGCATCTTCTGCATGTTTGTTATGAGATATGGTTGACCATTGCATATGTCATTGGGCAGACTGTTATGAGACTCCCTAATAGGCGGAGATTGTCTCATATGAGCGCACGGTATGCGCAGGATTGATGCATGACTGGATTGTATGACTCATGCATCTTGTATTATGATTACTGTATGCTCTAACGACATCGGGGCCGTAGCCTCCACAGGCATATCGTGGATGGCTAGATGGGACAACAAAAATGTTTGGTTCTAGCATACGGGCGTCATAGATGTCCCTGGGTGAAAATTTCTAAACTTCCAAGCCAGGAGACACCCCAACGTCGAGACCGAGTGGATACATGAGTGCCCGAGTGCCGAATACCAGGAGGCCGCGTCTCCCACTGTGTCGTGGTCGGTTGGGAGGGGTGTGGCCTTACCCGCCCGAGGGTAGGGGCAATATTAGGCTGAGTGAGATCGCTCGTGAATGGGTATGTTATCGACGTGTCGGATAGGTATTGGCAGACTATTGGTCAGGCGGATAGTGATGTTTCTTATGCTCACTTGGACTATGCTGCTGGGAGAGGAGCAATGCCATTTGGAGTGTACTAAACCTTGATGATGATCCCAGAGATGAACCATACTGATATGCGGACTTATTGAGCAAGATTTGCATACTTATTCATTAATTGACTATCCACTCGGACCGGTGGTGCGTAACTATTTATTATGTGAACTTTCGCAAGGGCCTGGATTTCGGTTGGGGTGCGTGACTAACCTGAGATCAGGAGTTTACCACATTGAGTCTAACTATCCAAATTTAGGTATGGGACTGGTTTGGATAGAAGTCCCTTGTGATGGACCTCATAGCTTGCGATACATGTACTATCATCCCGACTTCACACACCAGCATGGTCATTCCATTTGCACTGCATATTGCATTATATTCACGGCATATGGCATTTTGGGTTATCTGTGTTTCTACATTTATATGGTTTAGATACGGCATCTGATATTTGACTCTTTATGACTCCTTATTTGAATAGTTGATCTTATCGCGTATTCTGATATTGTTCCTCATTTGTATAGTTAAACTATATTGAGTATTCTGATGTTGCTTAACTCATGAACATGTCAGTATTTTCTCTTACTCTGATAATATATGATTCATGACCTTGCGCCTATTTCGATATTGTATGATTATGATATTGCGTTGAATACTTGACACTTACCTTGTGCACACACTTACACCACCCTCTAAGCTTTCTATAAGCTTATGCACAATAGATGCGTGCAGGTGATGTTAGGTTGCAGCAGTGTTGAGATTGGAGCGTGCAGTGGTCTTCTGGAGCTTGATTTTCGACTTATGTATTTCTTTTTCAGCATTGTACTCAAATGATTATATTAGTGGATATGTGATGATAATGTTGCCTTTGTGAATTGGGTAATCTGGTGGTTATACTTATTACAAGTTAAATGTACAAAAAAATCCTCCTTGTAGGATCCCAGGATCGAAATCTGACGTATGGACGCTAGGAGTCGAGAATGGGGTACTACGGAGGCTGTCGGCACTAGACTCGGCGATCGGATTCCGGTGCATCCGATTTTTGGGTTTGGGGCGTGACATTATGGTTTTTGTTTAGGTTTAGGTTATAGGTTTTTGGATTTGAGAATGGGTTATGGTTTAGGTTTAGGAAATCGGGTTCATATTCGGGATTGGGTTTAAGTTTTGGTTTTCAAGTTTAGGTTTAGGTTTAGGTTAGGGAGTTGAGATTAGGATTAGGTGTAGGTTTAGCTTTAGGGAATTGAGTTTAGGTTATAGGTTTATGGATTTGTTAGGTGTAGGTTATAGGTTTTGGGATTTGGGAATAGTTTTAGGTTATAAGTATAGCTTTAGGTTAGGTTATAGGTTAAGGTTTAGGGAATTGAGTTTAGGTTATAGGTTTAGGTTTGGGTCTAGGTTTTGGTTTAGGTTATGGGTTTTGGTTTAATTTATAGGTTTTAGGTTTATGTTTAGGTTATAGGTTTTTGGATTTGAGAATGGGTTCAGGTTTAGGTTTAGGAAATCGGGTTCATGTTCGGGATTGGGTTTATGTTTGGGTTTTCAAGTTTAGGTTTAGGTTTAGGTTAGGGAGTTGAGATTAGGATTAGGTGTAGGTTTAGCTTTAGGGAATTGAGTTTAGGTTATAGGTTTAGGGATTTGTTTGGTTTAGGTTATAGGTTTTGGGATTTGGGAATAGTTTTAGGTTATAAGTATAGGTTTAGGTTAGGTTATAGGTTAAGGTTTAGGGAATTGAGTTTAGGTTATAGGTTTAGGTTTAGGTCTAGGTTTTAGTTTAGGTTATAGGTTTAGGTTTTGGTTATAGGTTTTAGGTTTTGGTTAAGGTTTAGGTTTAGGTTATAGGTTTTTGGATTTGAGAATGGGTTCGGGTTTAGGTTATAGGTTTTGGTTTTGGTTTAGGTTTAGGTTATAGGTTTTTGGATTTGAGAATGGGTTATGGTTTAGGTTTAGGAAATCGGGTTCATGTTCGGGATTGGGTTTAAGTTTGGGTTTTCAAGTTTAGGTCTAGGTTTAGGTTAGGGAGTTGAGATTAGGATTAGGTGTAGGTTTAGCTTTAGGGAATTGAGTTTAGATTATAGGTTTTGGTTTTGGATTAGGTTATAGGTTATAGGTTATAGGTTTTGGGATTTGAGAATGGGTTCGGGTTTAGGTTAAGGGTGTGGTCCCTGCAAATACAAATATAAACATGGCCTGGCCATTTCCAATGCCATCCATAGGAAATAGACAGATTCATCATGGTCATAATAGCGGTTCCCACCTTCCAGGGACCCCCGCTCATCCGGATAGCTCTGACGCACATCCGGGTCTGCTCCATTAATTTCGAGCAAATACGTAAACATGGCCTGTCCAAATGGCCAGGCCCCTCCAATGCTGTCCATAGGAAATGGACAGTTTCATCATGGTCATAACAGCGGTTCCCACCTTCCAGGGACCCCCGCTCATCCGGATAGTTCCGACGCACATCTGGGTCTGCTCCATTAATTTTGAGCAAATACATAAATAAATCCTGTCCAAATGGCCAGGCCACTCCAATCATGTGCATTCTTGACAAGAGACGTACCAGATGCTTGAATCTTGAAATATGCAGCTCCAATCCTCCCACATGCAACATCCACCTGAAAGAATGCGCATAACCATCATGAATGAGTAATCAACTACCCACTCAATGAAAAGAGCACAAATACATTTTCATGATTCAAAGAAGGGAACTCGAGGGTTTTCCTTACCTTCCATTGTATGCTTCCAAGGTTTTCCTTACAGACCAACAAAACTAATAGCAAGAAAGAACCCATCAACAACAATTTATATTCAAGAGAGCCTCAAATCTCAGGAACTGAGGAAAATTTTCTAGTTTAGAAAATGGGTATGTCTAATCTTACTTCACATACTCCTCCATAGCTGTGAGAAATGATGTTGGAGGCTGCATTATTAACAATTAAATGGCCCAATGCCTTGAATTGATTAGAGATAAGCCGATAACAAGTGTCATCAAAGTCTTGGTAAGAAGTGTTTCAGAATAAAAAGAAAGAAATGGCTATTCTAAGAGGCATCACTATAAAATTGAAACTTACTCAATCTTGATGAACTTTTCTCCACCCCCAAGATCAAGACTTTTACATATGTCATAAAACTCAGATAACCTTTCAGCCTGCAGCACATAAGTAGCTTAAGACATGCCGAACAGGCAAAAAATTCCTCCCAACTTATATCAACATGTAGTGAATGATCAAGGACATAAGGATAGTTTGGATATGGAGAGTAAGTACTTGCTGCCCTACTTTCCAGTATATTTCAAGGGGCTTTGATAGCGTGATGCCGTTGCATCTCAAGAACAGAGGATAGTCTATGTACATGAGAGAGAGAGAGAGAGGCATACAAATGAAGACTATTAGTGTTTCTTTAGATGAGTAGAATGACATGACTTTTGGGCCACGGTGTTTTGCCCAAAACCTCATGCATCTCAAGGTCATGCAGAAATTTTGGGTCAAATACAAACAAAAACAATGAGGGATTACAAGTTTAAAGGCACAAAGCTGCTTGTGCAGGGATGTCAAGAGGGAATGTCACAACCTGAATATTTGGGACCAACAACAAAATTCGATCTGTAACTCTGCACCCATTGAGACTACAGAAAGTTTGTTCATCAGTGTTCTGAAGTATCTGTTAACTCTCTATATCAAATTTAGCTCATTCAGATTTTGTTCCATCATCATGTGATGTTCTGTGTTGACTCACACTATGTAGCTGACTCAAGTTTGAAGTATATTTCATCCCTATCACAATTTGGCATACCGTGCAAACTAGCAAGTACCAGAGAGCTTCACATTCTCAAGGGGATCATCTACTTGAAAACCCAAATCAAACCACTTGAAAATAAAAATTAAAAAATAAAATAAACCTCTGTTTTGCAGCCTTCTTTTGCAACAATCCAAAAACTAAAAAGAAGAAAAAGCAAAAAATCCAAATCAAAATGATTCTTTACTAACAAGTTATTTAAAAATACATTTGAGGCCTTTGATTGCTAGCTAATTAGACAAAAGAAACTAAATTCAGACTATAAACCAAAAAAAATATTTAGGACTGCTACCTATGCAACATGTAGATCCACTTCCAAGAAAAAGATCTAGACATGTTAGTAACAAATAACTATTCATCAATATCATGTAATTGAAATGTTGCAAGCTTAGTGAATGATAAGAAATTCTTACTTGCACCCATATTGGTAATTACACAAACTACTCTTTCCACAACCAAAGGTAGGAGTAAAGATATCCAATCTGAAATTACAAAAGCATTAGAAAGTGGGACTGAAGAAACCAAAAGACATTTTGTCAGAGTGAAGATCCCACATCTGTGGGCTCATGTTGATGCATGTGTTTTATCCACGCCATACATCCATATGGGGAAAATAAAAGATGTCCAAATGTTCAGATTCAAAAGTGAGGTGTGTAAAGATCAGATGCCAATTCGATTTAATTAATAAACATATACAAGTTATAACAAAGGCAAACAGAAAATGATCAATGGAGACAATAAGCATATAGACCAAATTCAACATTTTGAAACTCATAATGGCAAAGAAAATTGAGCTTCAAAGGTTTAAACGGATATTGCCTCTTAATTGTCTCGAGTTCCTTCTAGCATTTTCCATTCAAACTGTCCAATATTGTAATGAATAAACGGTCGACATGTCCAAGATCTGCAGGTCCACGAATAGTTTCTCATCAATGCAAATATAAGTTATATAGCTACAAGATATTCACTACAAGAAGCCTAGCCTATGCTCCACCCTAACATTACTTGAGCCAAGGTTTAGCTACGATCCAATTCAATTGGCATGCAGAATTCTCAAAAACTAAGTCATGCTTAAAAAATAATAAAATAAAATCAAAGACAACTTGATAGGGCAAAGAACTCAAATTGCAAAGGCATGAAACAAAGATACCTCTAATTCAATCATGTGCCAAAGGGCATGAAACAAAGATACTTGTAATTCAATAATGTGCCCAAAGGCATGAAATAAAGATACCTCTAATTTCTTGTAATGGTTGGAAGCATGCTTGCGAGAGTAAGCAACGTCAGTAGAGATCCAAGAGTGCCTTTTTGGGTTTCCTTTTCTTTTTACCAAATAACTAAAAGAAAGCAAAATCATGTTAAAAAAGGATACAAATGGTGTCTAAAATGGCTTCATTATTACTTGCCATCTCTCTGCTCTCTTTTTTTTTTTTTTTTTTTTTAGAAACATTGGCAAAATAGAGTTGAATTTAAAAAACAAAGATTTTTAGAAAAACACTTTCTCGTTCCAAACAGTTGCTTCCATAAGTAATACAACCTACATTCCTATCAACTTCATTTCTAATATGCCTTTGCTTTCTCTCATGTTTGCATAGGGAAACATCATAGGGATAAAGAATTATAGCAGCATGCGTGCATCGTCGGTGTCCCTTTATGAATGGAAACCAACTAAATGGTTGTAAAAGGCAGATCAGAAAACAGAATTGTAACCTTCATCATTTAAAGGAGGGATAGATTTGGCAATGGGAGGAAGGTGCATGGTAGTAAAAGATTCAAGAGATGGGATTGCCAAGGGAGTATATATATATATATATATATATATATATACACATACATACATACATACATACATGGGTCCTCATCTTCAACAAAAATATAGTCTTTGGTAGGAAGACTATTGATCTAATGGACCCTGTGCTGATGGGAGGCATACAAAATGCCCATAGATTGGAAGACCCTACCCATTTGATTGGTGAGCTAGAAACAATGATTAATCATTAGAAGGAAACAAGAAGAGTTCCAACAAATCTGATATCAATACTATTCCTAACCAGCATCTATCTATAAAATGAAATGCCAAAGAACCGTCATAATAATAATAATAATAATAATAATAATAATAATAATAATAATAATAAATAAAAGGAAAAAAATTGAAAAAAAAAAACATACTCCCCACATTTGCAACAAAACCACATAAGGGTGCTCCCAATAAACCTCCTGAATTTCAAGTGAGACTAAAATGCCTCTATAATACGTACGGTTGAGAAGAACAGAAACATTTCCAGGTTAAATAAGCAGGACATGACCGTCTGAAATTTTGTAAAACATAAGTTCTTCATTAGTAGTCAATTGGTGAATCAAGATGGCTCTCTCAGTGGTATATGACTCTTACCTGTATGTGGTGGGACCTGTTTAGTTTAAAAACCACATGGAGGTGAAGTTGATGGCCAATCGAAGTAATCCACTGGCTGTTGCCACCACCCAAAACATCGATGTCCTAATCACATGTCTTCAAATGGAAACTAAGAAGACATCATAATCACATCAACAACGATTCTGAAAAGGTGAAAAGATGCACACAACTAGCAAATTTCTGTTGAAGGGGCCAATTGTGATACATCAGATTCCATCCGGCTGACATGGGCTTGGAATTCCCTTTACGAAGGTCTGGAATGGTGGGATCATTTGAAGTGGGGAGCTGAACTCAGTATTCGTTAAGGAAGACATGATTCCATCACCATCTTTTAGTTCATCAAAAGATGGAAGGATTGGCACTGCAAGCTCCTTAATACATTATGACTAGCTGAAGCAAAAAAAATTAAAAAAAAATGCCACAAAGCAAGCAATCCTCTAGCCCCATTCCAACTATACCTGAGACCAAAATCGCTCTCCCGAATCTGGAAGGTGAAATCCCTAATTCTTAAAATTCTTAGATTCCCATCCAATCCACCCTAATCCCTTCAAAATTGTTTGGGACGTGTTTAGTTCAAGGGATTAAAAGGGATTAGAAGGTTTAATCCCGGGATTGGCCCGGCGTCCAAAACAGACCAGAAATAGCAATCCCGGGATATAGCAATCCCATATATCTTGCGCCAATCCACTATCTCAGCTATCATTACCTTGAAATCTATCCAATCCACTCTAATACAATCAAATTCCATCCAATCTGCCCGGCCAAACAGGCCCTAATGGTGGGCGTTCAATCACCACAGTTTCCTATGGTGTGGTCCACCTGAGATTTGGCCCTAAAATGAGCTGGAAAAAATGAATGGCCCAAATGCAAATATTATGGTGGTGCCCACAAAGCATTTTTAGGGCCCGTTTGGCTGGGTGGATTGAAAGGGATTGAATGGTATAAGGATGGATGGCCTGAATTTCTAGGTATTGATGGTGTTGTCAGTGGATTGTCTTGAGATACATGGGATTGCTATATCCCTGGATTGATATATCCAATCCATTTGGCACGCCTGACTAATACCAGGATTAAACCTTCCCATCCCTTCCAATCCCTCGCGTCTCAGGGATTGGGATCAGATCACCGACTTTGTTTGGCACGCCCGGCCAATCTCAGGATTTAACTTCCAATCCCTTCCAATAACATCCAATCCCTTTCAATCCGACCGACCAAACGGGCCCTTAGATTTCAGAAACAGAGAGAGGGGAATGCGGATTGAAGGATTGAAAGATTTGAGAAACAGATAAAGAGAGAGAAAGAAAGAAACTAACCGTACGTGCTCCTTCTCCTTCTTCTTCTCCTTCTTGCAGTGAAAGGGGTTTTTGACAAAAGAAGAAGCAGAGGGGAATGTGGCCAAGAGAGAGGGAGAGAGGGTGAGGGAGATTGGGAGATCGAGAGAGGGCAAGGGAAAGAGAGAGATTGAGTGCGAGAGAGAGAGAGAGAGAGATGGAGAGAGAGATGGGTTTCGTCAGTCGAGTGGGAGAAAATGGCGGATGGGAGGTTTCGTTTTTGGAGGGGTTTGAGATTTTGGAGGGGCGCGTGATGGATGGGTCCCTGGACGTTTTATGATTTTTGGACCGTGGGGCCCACTGTGATATATTTCAATTATCCACTTCGTCCATTTATTTTAAATTATTATTTTAAGTGCTGATAAAACAATGAGTTAGATCGAATCTGTAAGGAGACCACACAACATATTAACAGTAGATATTTAATTTATATTATTTCTTATAGTGTGGTTCACTTAGACATTTAATCTACATAAATTTTGGGCTCAGAAACTAAAATTATATATCAAATTGTTGGATGGCTTAGCTCAAACACATATATTCCAATGGACCTCATGGATCCCCTTAAGCACCATCTATATTTAATATGTTTTAGGTGAGGAGGTACGTTTTAGCTACAGAGCACTTAGGCTATAGCTACGGATTAAATCCGTAGCTATATTGATATGGATTTAATCCGTGGATAAAAGCTCTCGACCTCCATAGCCTTTGCTTGATTTTTTGGTAGTGTCTGCACATAGGTTCGACTTTCTAGGTAGGCGAAAATATAAAAATAAAAGTGGATAGTGAATGAGTATAAATAGAAGATAATATGCAAAATCAACCTTGATTTTGGGGATTTATGAAGATGGATGTGGTTTGACTTCGAGACACGGAAAAAAAAATAGAGAAATCAGATACTCATCTTGTATAAAAAAGATAATGAACCTCTTCAATTATTCCCTACTCCTATTTTTCACCGATTCGATAATCATATGCTTCTTGACTTGGTTTAGTGGATTAACATAGTCGAGGATTGGGAAAGACATTGAATTCACACTTTGGAATGCACCATGTTTAGAATTTTGAACTCTCATATCCTCCCCTTACTCTTTCAGACCTTAGTTGTTGCCTTGGAATGGTTGTTGTGATGTAGTTTATATAGCTTAGACATGCAGTTATTGATAAAATTCCAGAGACCTATTGTCAGGATAGAATGTCAGAGAGTGGGGCTTATAAGGGTGCAACTATAGAGATCGCTTGTCAATTTTTATCATTTTATGGGCCCTAGTTGTCGGGTAAATAATTCCGGGATTGTTGGAGTTGTAGTATATGGCCGACATCTATCCTTTCTAGCTCATTTTAGGGTCAATCAGACCAAGTGGTTGTGTCTGGTAGGTGTTGAAGGTTCGGCTGATCGAATCAGGGGTGGACCATGCTACCGTTGGCGTTGGGGAAATGCATCATTATTTAACATGTTTGTGTTAAATCCCTATGAATCATCGGTTATTTCGATATCGGGCCCACCGATCTGAACCGTTGATCATCTTTGAGTCAAGTGAAGGATTCTTCATTGCCAAGCTAGCTAGGTTGTTACCCTCCTGACTTGGTTGGAAGTGGTGTATATTTTGACTTGCTTGGGCACGTAGCTGAAAGTTGTTGGATCGACTAGGTCCGTTTCGATCGGTTGAAATGGTTCGTCTATTACTTCCATGATTGCTCCAACCGGGTGTTGTCCTACTCTTGCAATGGTTCAATGGTTTGCCTTTATCGAAGTTAGTCAAGATGATGAGTAATTTACTCTCATGTTGGGTGAGGTATCTATAGGCGAGGAATCATGAAATTCCTTGATTCAAGTAATTTTGACTATTGGTCTATGACCATAGATTCTGAGTAAGTGCCTTAGTTACGGGAAAGGAAGCAAGTAAGCATCCTTTATCACCTGTGCAATGTGTGGTCTCCACTTTATGAGATTTTGTTGGTTTTTAGGGGATTCAACATGGTTTCAACATTACTACATTATACTATACTCACAAAGTTTCAGGACATTGGCTAGGTGAAAAAAAAAATATATATATATATATATATATATATATATATATATATATATATATATATATATATATATATATATATATATATATATATATATATATATAAAGAGAGTAGAAACAATGTATGTATGTGTGAATGTTATATATGTTATTGGAATGTGATGAGTGGAATAAAAGTTGATTTCAAGATGTGAGAAGGAAAAAGAAAAATCGGACACCTTTGATAAAAAAAGGTAGACTCCACTCATTGGGATAATATAATTAAATTGTAGTATATTAAATAATCTTAATAGGAATTTGAAATATAGATTCCAAAGCGTCCGATTATTCGAAGGATTCAATCCTACAATGAATAGGTGAGTGAATTCCAACGTGTCTCATATTTGTACGATTAAGATAAGTGATTTGATGGTTGTAATTATTTGGATTAATATGGTTGTCATGTTATACTTCTTGTGCTATTTTTTGCTTTATGATATATGTTTTATGATTCATTAATACTATGGAATTCGTTGTTTCTCTTAAAGAGAGATGTATCTATCGACTATATATGCTGATACATAAACATTAAGCATGCATTACATACATCCACTGAGTTGTGTGCCTGGGTTCTTAGGGGATCTCCTTGGGTGGTTATGTCGGGTAGATTAGTTGTCAGATGCCCACAATGGTAGAAGCCTACTCCTACTCATAGAGTGGATGTTGATTGGCCATGCCTACCTATGGTAGTTGTTTGTCGGGTACAATTTTCGGGTTTATGGAGATCCAACCCAAACAAGTGGACGATCATCCCACTTGACATGCATCTCATGACATCTTTGCATTCATACTCATCCCGTAGACATATCTACGTTATTTATGCTACCTAATATTGTGATACGTATGGACCATGTTGGGTTCACTCTCTAGCTTGGCCAATTAACATTGTGGATTAACAACCATATAGAGACGGATGGTGCATGACGATCAAATCAAATATCGGAGAATAAGGCTAGGTTGGTGGATGAAACTTAAGATCGATGGGCCATATTTGGCAGAAGATGAGCTTGCTGCATTAGATGGATGATTATGTTTATGAAATTAGTTAATAGATATTTAATTTTTTATTCTTTTAGTTACTGATGTTATATGGGATAATTCATGCTTTATAGTTAAGATTTGTTAAAGACGATGGGTGATATTTTAGTTGAATAAAAGTTCCAAATAAGTTGATATGGTTGATTGTGTTTGAGAATATGATAGGATAAGTAATAACAAAGATCATGTACTGGTGTGAATGATTACATGGTGAGAACTTAAATTGCATTAAAACATACATTGAAGCAACTATTTGATGGGTGAATTTATGTACACTTAGTGTATGAGTTATAGACCGTAACTCGGGTCTGAGGGTTCACACTCTGTAATCAAAGTGTAGGGCATGACACATAAAAATATTAAATCGTGAAAGGTTTCTTTATATAGAGAATCAACATGCACCTTTCTCTTTAGTGAAAAGTTACTTAAATAAATAAGAGTAATGTAACAAGGCAAAGGTCACATATTAAAAAAAAGAACATGAACCAAAGTAAGGGACATTTAACAAAAATAAATGACTAATGACAAGAGGTGATTCTTGGTAGAAAATAAAAACTAAACCCACTCATGTAACAAGAGAGCACAATTTAAACAAAATACTTTCTTTATTTTGAAACATCAAAAATACAACATTTTGTTCTTAGTTTCAAAATAAACAAAGTTCAAAAATATAGTTTAAGTAGAAAGATGTGAATGGGCAGGATTGACTTTCAACTTGAACATTTTACCTTATAAATTAACTTGAGTTTATAGGATAATTAGTGAATTGAGTATTGAAATAATTTTCTTTCACCATATGACTTGAATTACTTCACTCACAGTTTTCTCAACCACCAAATCCAACACTTAGCTAGCACGTTACGACCATGCGTGAATATTCTATTTCATAAGTACTTTAGAAATTTATCTTAAAATTTCTTAAGTAGTTGCACTTTCACACTCATATAGTTAAGGGTGTCGATGGGTTGTGCTCAGTCCTGAAAAATCATAATTTTGAATAGGGTTGGGCCCTACATATAGGTCAATACTCCATCAAGAATGTTTTGTTACTCACATTTCATTATAATACCTACAGACATCATTAGGAACTCAATCCAAACTTTTAACAATCACATAAGTAGCACTAGCCCACCTTTATAAGTGAGACTTTACAAATATGAATTCTCTTTTTTTTTTTTTTTTTCTTTCTATCTTTTCATTTTATTTCATTTTTTTGGTCATTAGTGTTGTCATGCCCCCAAATCCAAAACCAGGGTTAAGGCTAACTGTAGCACATTCTTACAATCCACATTCAATTCATAAAAATAAATAAATAAAATGAAATAATAATCATACACAATTGAAATTTATTGAATTTAACTAAACTATCCATCATCCACTAATATATCAAATATTCAAAGCAACAGAAAATATAAACGATCAAATTTAATAATGTTTAATTCCAACATCCATTTAAAGCAAATGATCCACGTTATCAGTCTTATCTAGCCAACTCCAAAGCATCTTGACTTTCTCCTTAGTCTACAATTTTCTATCAATAAATAGTATGAGCAAGATTGCCCTACAAATGGTTCTGAATACAAGAAATAGCAAGAGTTTTGCAAATATAGAGATTTACGGAAAAACACTTGTAAAATGAAAGTATATGCATGATTTATCACAACTCAAAGTATGACTTATCATTAGGTCTAATTCCTTTCTAAATTGATCAAATCTCATTCATCACTAAATTAATGCACTCAACATCGCTCATCACTCGGTATTAATCATCACTCATATTCACTCTCTCCAGTTCAACAGACAGAGGTGCTTTCATCCTGGCTACGCCGAATTCTACAAAGGAGTCATTCATTCATAGGGATTCCTCCTGATCGACACGTAGTCCTTACACTCATGATTTATTCACTCATAAACATACCTCGCAATCACTCGTAAACCTTACTTTCACTCTTAGTCACATCCTCACCATTACTCTATGAATTCATACTGGAATAATCTCACATTCACTCATGAAGAATCCTCACACTCATTCATAATTTCCTCCCTCTATTATCATAAACATGAATGAAAGCAACTTTTTAAATAACTTATTTCTACATAATTTTTCAAATAAAAAACTTTTCAAAAATAATACATTTAACAATATCTTTGCAAATATAGAAACTATTTGAAAATAACACATTTATAGTAATGTTTCAAACATAGAAACTTAAAAAAAATAACACATTTCACATTAACTTTCTAAATATAGAAACTTACCAAATTAAGTCAGAAAACATAAATATCTTGGATTTAGAGCCACTCGCCAACATGTTCCCACAAGCATATGAGGAACACACATCAAGGTCCTTAGCGTATGCTTCTCATTTAGTTTTCTTTTTGAGCTCCCTCTTCTTATCGGATGGCTTAGAATTCTTAATAGCTTGTTCTTGGCCCTTCATACTACTAATTCAGAAAACTTACTATAAATAACACTTTCTAATTAAGATGGATTTCATCCTAAATAACCACCACACAAACAATAGTCTCGGGTTCACTTCACAAGTCCCCTAACCTAGCCTAGACTCGCTTAAATGCGCCAACGGTCCATTAGTGTGACCCCAAATGTGAGCTATCATAAATTAGGTTTTAATTTAGTGACACATACACACTGTTCACGACTCAGGTTCACTTAGGTTTAGTTATGGAATTCGAGATCCAAATTTATTTCCATAGCTCAAGTCCTCCACACTAATTTCACATGAGTTGTCCAATTTTGTAAATAATCACAAATTACATACTTGGATCCTATGTTAATGATTTGGGCAATTAACTGGCTTTTTGCTCAAAGTAGCCTAAAATCCCTATGGGCTCAATTTAATTATACTATTCTCATGTGATCCCTCAAATTTGCTTTTAAACCTTAATTATTTTCTCTAAATAAGATATTTCCTTAAGTCCATTTAAAAGCCCAAAGTCACTATTCTAGGCCTAATAGTGAAATGTTACACCATTTAGACCAACTGTAGCAAAATTTATGGTTCTTCCTAAATCTTACAAGTAGGCATATTTGAAAACCATAACCCATGATTTTTGGTGTGCTAAATGGTCTTGATCAGTCCCTTGGATGCACCAAGCCCGACCTTAGGAATAACCCAAAGTAGCCCAATCATGCAATTTTATAGGGTAATGGGTTTGATGCAGGTCCATTAAGCTTTCGCAAGACTTCCTTTATTTTTAAATGTCTCCTATGTAATGAGGCCACCCTGGTGTCCCATAATCACAATTATTTCAATGGGAATGATAAATTCACCAAGCTAATCATACAAGGAACTTGTTTTCTCAAAATACCAAATTCATGATTTTTTGTTCTTTTTGTTGACCTAAAAAAATGGACAAGTTGGGGTACTAGTGGGCCATACGTATGAGGCTAAACTCTTGGCCAAGAGGCCCTCTTTACTTATACAAAAAATCAGCAGATAAGAGCTGTGTGACCTGACCCGGGTTCGCATGTGTGCATGTGTGTGTATGAGTGTGCATCTCGTTTATTTTGGTATTGCGGTCCTACTGATCAAATTTCGGTGACCCACGACCCTCCGATAGTGTTTGTGGTCATCTTTGAGTCCGGTCAAGTAGACTCGACTCGGGTCGACCCTAGACTTATGTCATCTCGTTCATATCGTCGTTGCGGTTCCAATGACGCGTCTTGTGCGTTCATCCACCTTATAGATCAAAAGTTATGAGTATTTCATCATGTGGCCCACTTTTTGTACAAAAGCATATGGACCACTCTCATGGCACAAGTTCTCATGCACACCACCCACACACACTACAATTTTCATGAAATAAATACTACCCACCCTAAATACTACCCATACCTAACCTACCCTAGGAAACATTGTTTGTATCACCATAGGTTATGATTACTTCCCTTAAATATCTTTTTCTCTCTCTTTCCCTCTCATTTTTCTCTTCCATTATAAAATTTCAACAACCTACTCCTCATCTTCCCTCCATTTTTCAGCCACTTTCTTTCTTAATCCCCTATCATCTACCCCTTGGAACATGATCTCAACCATAGATCTATTACCCTTGGAGCTTAAGGAGCTTGGAGATAGGAGAATCTTGAAGATTCAAGGTGGGTGACTATTCTTTTGTTGAATTCCTTTTTTTTCCTTAATCTCATTATTTCTTCATGGATGGATCACATGAGACCCACCAATCCATGGTGGGGATCCCATTTGATCCCATGGATGTGGACCTTTGGCCCATCCTACATGCATGTCATGATCCATGATGGGGCCATTCTCCATGGACCCCATCATGATGTATGTAATGATCTACTCCATCTTAAGATCATTTAGACCTTAAAGATCATGTTGGGATGACATCCCAACCATCCATAGTAATTATAGATCATGCATGTAGTGATTTTATGTTGTATGCACAATCAATGTAGTTATATGGGTATGATTCATTCTTGGGAGGGCCCATTAGTGGCGGGGCCCTACCCCATGACCGAATTATGTTTCTTCTCCATCTTTTATTTCCTGTCTTTATAGTAAATCAGATGTATATGGGGCCCACTTGATGTGCCATGCAACTAGGCCCAAGTGGTTAGACATCCAGGCCCAACTTGTTGCCCCATATTATTGGCATATTTTGGACAGCCTTTGGGCTTGATTTTATAGATGATCTTGGAAGGGGCTTGGGTCTGAGAGTTGTGTGACCCATCTAGGTGGAACCCACCTTGAGGAAATGCTGATTTATTTCCCTTTTAATTATATTTTGGGCTGGACAGATTTTTGGGCCACCTTGGAGCCTGATTTATGGGTCTTTGGTGGGAATAATGAAACAAAATAATATGTGATTCTTGTAGAGTTATGACCCACCTACAACCTTACCAAATTTCAGCCCCATCTGACCTTCATTGGGCTCCCAAAGGTGTGGTCCAAGTGAGGTGGACAGTCTGGATTTTCTGAACTGTTCCAGCAACATTCCACCTTGGATGGTTGGAATTCCAAAATTTATTAAAATACTTTTGGGTGTCTAAAAATGATAAAAATTTACAGGGAGGTGGTCCACTCATGGTAGGACTGACCTACAAAATTTTGGGGCTAATGGACGCCTGTACACACCATGATGGTGGCTGGACCGGCCCATTACAATATGGTGTCCAGATCAATCCGATTTTCAGGATAGATTGATTTCTTTAAATTAATTAAAATATTTTTAGATGTCTAAAAATTTTGAAAATTTGTGGAGTTGTGCTCCACCCATGGTGGAACCCACCTACCAAATTTTAGGTCCAATGGATCCTTGTGCACACCCTGGAGAGGGCCGGACTGTCCCAACACGTTGGGACATCCAGGTCTGTCCGATTTTTTGGAGAGACTATTTTGTTTAAATTAATTAAAATACTTAGGAATATCCAAAAATTCTGAAATTTTATGGGGGGGTTGGCCCACCTATGGAAGGACCACCCTACAAATTTTCAGGGTCATCAGACCCCTATATCGATCGTGGTGTAGCCTGCAATTTGGATCAGTTTTGGGTCAAATATCCAGGCCTGTAGGACAACCCACCATGGGTTGCCCCTACCTTATGCTGTTGGGCCTGCATTCTGACGGCATGGTTCACTTGAAGTAAGTGTTGTATATCCCCCTTCTTATCTGGTGGGACCCACTGTGATATGTGTGGGTCACCATGGGTCAGTAACCCATTTAATTAAATAAATTTCTAGACTCCAGTAGGCCCAGGAAGTTGGTGGGCTGTAATTCCAGCAAGGGGCCCAAATTTGTGCATAGTTGATCTTTTGGAGCCGTCCAGATTTAAGGGAGTGTTGCACACACTCTTTGCCCTCATTCCTTAGACATGTTGGGCTTAATTAGTGCCCCTTGAGGCTTACCTTTGTGGTAGTTTGTGGGCTAGCCTTAACCAGAATTTTTGATAGCTTTATAGGTCCAATGGGTTGGAAACCTATCCCTTGACCCAAGATTGTACAAGGGCTGACCTTATTGATTCATGGGCCCAATGGGTCGTCTACAAACTGATCATGTACATTTATTAGCCTTGATGCCCTCATAAAATGCTTAATTGTGGGCTGACTTGCAAGGCCCACATAAATGTATATTGTGGAGGGCCTTGCTAAATCTTTGGACTGGTGTTGCAAGGCCCACACTATCAGTATAGACCTTGCTCATGTGTATTCTTGGGCTTACAGGCTGCCTTCAAGTCCACAATAACGTATGAATTGGATGGCTTTTGTTTGGGCCATTTCTTTTGGGCCCATTTTGTGATATATTATATGCATGTTTGTGTTAGAAAGCAGGCCTTGTGGACTAAGTTCTTTTGGATAAGCCCATTGATCTTGGGCCTATACTCTCTTACCTATTGTGATGGGCTTAGGAGCAATAATACACAAGAGGTTGGACCCTTGGCTGTCCACTAAACTGACCCTGTACTTCGGCCAAAAGTGAAGCCCAACTCACTTGTGTTAAATGTGAAACTTACTCATGCAAATGAATTACTGGGCTGCCCATGAAGCCCACTACAATATATGGATTTATGACCTTTATGGTTGGGCCCAAACCTTGCTTAAGGACCCACCATGCTACCTAAGAATTGGGCTTAGTGTATGGCCCACTAGGCCATGGATTGCTTAGGGCTTGGGCCTTATTTCATGCTCGAGTAGTGGCGGGCTACTTCTTGGGAACCAGTTGGGGTTGGATGTCCTCCTGGGTGGTCCTAAGATAGGCCTGTGGGTTCTTCTATGGATGGTTAAAGGCCCACCATTGACCCTAGGCCATTTGTTTAAGGCTCAATGTGTATATATGTGGAACCTACCTTAACACATATTTGGTCCAGGCTGTCCAAACCTTAGATCGCCCGATCATGGAGGTACTCTCTGCCTTGGGTTGCTGCTGGATTCACAATCCAGTAGCAGGCCCACTTGATCTTTTCTTGATGTATACACACCCTCCATCTGGTGGGGCCCCCTGTGAATATTGTTGGCCTTCATGAGATCTTTTCCACTTATTTGACTAATTTCTGGGCATTAGCAAGGCTAGGAAGCTGAGTGGGTCGAACGTTCATCAAGGAGCCTTAAATGTACATTGTTATAGTTGAGACTTTAGTTGGCTGTGGGGCCCACGATATTGAGAACTTGTGTACGTGTTACATGCTTATGTTTTCTTATAATCTTTAGGCTTAATTAGTGCATTCTTTTGGGTCACCTTTTGTGATCACATGAGAACCCCATCTTAGATCAGATTTTTTGGGCATCCCATGAGCCTAGAGTGGGTTGGGACGTCCCAGCTTGGCCCAACCATATATTAAGCCAACTTCCACCATTTTGATGGACTTGTGGGCTAAGATAAGGATAGTATTGGGCCCTTGGTTGCCCACTTAAATCGCTAGTTATTGGGCTGATGTAGTTGGGCCCATTTCATTATCCAAACTTAAACTTATTTTGGGCCGTATATTGTGTATGCGGGCTACCCACCAAGTCCAACTTAATGCATGGATTCTATGGCCATTGAGAATTGAGCCTTGGGCCTTAATTTCTCTCTTGGGGCCCATGTTGTTAAAAGTGATGTTATGTCTTTTTATGGCGTATTATGAGGAATGTATGTATGTGGTTACCTATGTTCTTATCTTGAATGTAGGGCCTTGGGCCTTGTATCCATATAGTTCATGGTTGAGATGCCTCTTGTGGAATGGTGGTTAAATGTCCCCATTATGAACCCTTATAGGCCCGTTTATATCTAAATGTCATTAGATGCTCATCTTAAACTCTTGCTAGACTCACTTCTATGTTACTTAGACAGTAGTTGTATGCTTAGTCTCGTGGGCTACCCTAGGTAAATGGGCCCCCACTAGAGGTGGGATTCCTTATAGATATTGTTTAAATACCTAGTCTTGGTCCCTTCTTGGATAGGAGGAGTGTGCTACTTTATATATCGCCGCATAATGCGTCTAGACCCATCTTCATAACCCATGTGCATCATTGTATGCTTGGATGACACTATGGTGTGGTTATGATTGTGCCATTGGGCATTGCATGTTGCCTTCCTAAGCGACGTAGTATTCCCTCTTGAGCATGTTGGATGCTTGAAATTGATGCATAGTTGATGGTGTGATTCATGCATCTGACATTGCATAACATATGAGTATTATCACCCTCACTTCATCAGGGTTGCAGCCTCCACAGATACATCGTGGATGGCCATGTTTGGACACCGAAAATATTACTTAAGCATACCGGGTGCATAGGATGCCCATGGGTGAAATTCTAAAAACTTCCATGGTACCAAGGATCTGCTCCAACGCCGTGACCGAGTGGAATATATGAGCGTACGAGGGCCTTATACCATTAGGCCGCGACTCCCACTGCTGTGTAGTCGGTTGGATAGGGGTGTGGCCTTACTCGCCTGATGTAAGGGGGCATTGCTAGGCTGAGTCTGACCAGCTCGTGAATGGGTCCGCTACCTTCAAGCCTGGCTAGTGATTGGCTGTCCACAGGCAGGGTAATGAGGTCACTCATTTGACTGTGTGGGGTCTGTAGAGCGGCAGTCATCCTGTAGTGTAATGGACACCAATGATTTTCTTATAATGGAAATGTAATTGATATGTGGATTGGATATGAGCACTGACATTACTTCGCATTGCATTTACATCGGCCGTGTAAGCCTCATAATGCATTACAGTACTCATATTACATTACAGTACTCATTGCATTACAGTACTCATCGCATTACAATACTCATTACATTATATAGCCTTGGTATGGCTTCCTGCATTATCGTACTACCTTGGTATAGTTTCTTGCATTCATGATAGACTTGGTAAGGCTAGTGGTATTGGTATTGATCATGACTCCCTTCTGCATTCTCTATCTTCTTCTGAGCACCATTGTCACACACTTTCACCACCCTCTAAGCTTTTTATAAGCTTATGCACGATTGATGCGTGCAGGAGATCCTAGGCAGGCGTCGCAGTGGCAGAGTTTGGATTGGAATTGAGCTTGAGGACCCAGTGTTGCAGACTTCCTTTCTTCCTTCTATTATCTTATGTACATCCTTTTAGACCTTATGGAAACTTGTAAAAGTTCAAATTCATAGTGAATTTTATGATGTGTGCCTTTGTTATTCTCAGATTTACTTGTTGTGATCTTGGATATACTCGTATTGGTAATGATTATACTATTATGGAAATCCTCCTTATACGATCCCAGGATCGGAGCCTGCCTCAAGAGCCGAGAATGGGGTACTATGGAGGCTGTTGCTGTCAGAACCAACCATCGGGTTCCTTGTGAGTCCGGTTCCGATTCTGGGGCATGACAAGAGCTTCGTACAACCCAAACAATAGGTGGTTCGCACGTTGACTACTAACCCAAATTTGATCTCTTTATTTGCAATGGTTACATCACGTGGGCCCATGAGTTTCCCCAACACGTTAGCAAAGTAAGTGAAACAATGACTATTCTTCCTCAAGTCATATGTACGTACAAGAAACTACATTTAGATCATCCAACGGTCTAGATTTGAGCTTAAATCAAAAGTTTAGTATATAATCAGATTTAAAAAGACATTTTTAAGTCTGAAAAATAAGTCAAAATGTGGTTGCTTAGGTGGTCAGATCTGACTAAACATCATGGTGATGCATGTTGATGACATGTTGATCGTCAATCATAACATGTCTGAGATCAACATACTGAAGACTCAGTTATCAGGGACATTCAAGATAAAAGATTTGAGGGCTGTAAAGAGGATTTCTGGCATTATTTACACAAAGACAAGAAAAGGAGTAGGCTTTCGTTATATAAAAAAGAATACCTTGAAAAGGTGTTGATGAAGTATGGGATGGACAGGGGAAAGCCGGTTAGCGTTCCTCACGTTGCTCATTTTAAGCTTTTGAACAGTATTTTAAAACCGATGAAAAAACAGGAGATGTCTCGTGTGCCTTATTCGAATGCGGTTGGCAGTTTGATATATGTCATGGTTTGTACTAGACCAAATATTTCATATGCGATAGGTGTTGTTAGTAGATACATGTCTAACCCCAGAAAGTAATACTGGAAAGCAGTGAAATGGCTACTTTGATATATTCAAGGTATACGGGACTACGTCTTTACATTTGAGAAATTAGGGGCCAAGCTAGTAGGTTATGTAGATTTTGATTACGCAGGCAGTGTGAATACTAGAAGGTCAACTTCCGAGTACTCATTTGTGCTAGCGGGTGGAGCGATCAGTTGGATGTTGAAGCTTTACTATGTGGTGACTCTTTCCACGACCGAAGTTGCGTATATGGCAGTGACGGAAGTATTCCAGGAAGGTATTTGGTTGAAGGGGATAATAAATTGGTTGTGGCTTCAGAAGGAGGCCACGCCTGTTAATTGGGACAACGAAAACATGATCAATTTAGCTAAAAATTCTGTTTATCACTCCTGTATTAAAAACATTGATGTTCGTCACCATTTTATCCGATAGGTGCTTGAGGAAGAGGCGTGACTTTGGAAAAGATTCACTTGAGTGTGAATTCGGCGGACATGCTCACTAAGGTGGTTCTCATAAAGAAATTCATGTTTTATGCAACTTCTCTAGGCTTGACAAATGAATAATAAAAGACGGAGTGTACACGAGAAGTAATGGTGGAGCTATGATGCAAGACGAAATTAGAGATGAAGAAAAAAAAAGTTATAAAGATTGGCGATTGAAGACATAATAGAGATTACTGATTGGTGTCTTTAAATCTGTAAATCAACAAATCTGTCGATGACAACTTGATGTCATCGAAGTTGGCTCGATGTCATCGAAAAAATTCAGAATTTCTCATGTTGGTTGTTAGACACTTTAGGTGTCCTGCTCGATGCCATCAAAGGCTGTTCGATGAAATCAAAGTCATTCTCGATGTCATCAGAAAAATCCGAAAAATACATATTTAGTCACTGGAACGTTTCGGTGTTTTGTTCGATGACATCGAGGGGGTTTGATGCCATCAACAGTCTGTCGATGCCATCAAAGTCTCATTAAAGGTGTCATCAAACTATCGCGTGGATTTACGCAGAGTTGCGTAAGTGCGGGATTTGTTTCCTATTTCAATTGTGATTATCATAAAAGCTATATATATAAGTGTAATCGGGATTAAGAGAGAACAATAACTTTTCTCATAGCTTTCTAATTCGTTCATAGGGTTCAAGGGCTTGTAAGGGTGATTTGATGATTGTTTAAATCAGGTAATATCTATCTCTTGTAATTTATACTTTCATAATGTATTACCATCGCTTGGTGCCGTGGTTTTTTCTCACAAGGGTTTTTCTATGTTAAATTTAATTTGTTTATGCTTGGACTTGGTTATTATGATGGGAATACTTTCCTTGATGATTCATCTCTGTGTGCTTCAACTCCCCAACATCATGGGGAGGCTGTTCACTCCCCAAGTATAGGGTTGTGATGTAGTAATAACTCGGTAAGACCGAGGTCGAATCCACAGGGACTGAAATCTGTACGTATTATGAAACTAACTAGAATTAGAACTGGAATAAGATGTAATCTAAATTGAGTGAATATGAGTAATAATGGTGGAATAATGAACTAAAATATGTATAATTCAGAGGTAGAGAACTAGGGATTCAGAGGATCCACTTGTAGAGATCAGGGAGATCTACACTTGATTCATGAAAATCAACTGAACTTCCTTTGATATAGTTTTCAAGAGATAAGACAGATGTAAATTAGAATGGATTCCATCACAAAACCATGCCCATGAGACAGAGCAAACAATAGAATTAAACCAATTCACAGCTAATCTGAGTGATGTATGAATGTTAGGAAGAGTTCCGTCATTTCACCATGTCCAAGGGGCGATGGTGAACAACAGGGCATCCTAGCTTCATAATCACAAGAAAAGAACAGGAAATACTCAAGCCATCGCAGATCTACTGTAATGTAAGTCACAATAAACCATTAAAAACTAGAATTATTCCTATTATTCAAAACTAGAATCAACATAGTTCATGGCATAAATCAAACGTAGGATCAACCCCATCACGCCACGAGCTTCACCTCTTAGCCCTAGCTAAGAGGTTCAGCCCAACATGATGGGCTGGATCCCTTAGATAAAAACAAAACAAAAGAAAAAGAAAAACCACAACTATATGTCTCTCCCTTTCACGTTCAAGCCCAAGCCGTCCGTCTCTCTAGCCTGTCCAAGCCTCCACGGCTGCCCCCTTTCTCTCAACTCTCTCTCTCTCTTTTGTAGCAGGCAAGGTCGGTTGCTGTGTTTCCGCGAGGAGAGGCGGTCGGTGAGAAGGAGTTACGCACTCCTCTTTACGCTGAAGCTTGGTAGGGTCCACAAACAGGTTCTAATGAGAAATCTGATCTGCTCATTTGATTCCCAGCGAAAAAAAAGTAAGGAAAGGTGGGTTTCTTTCAAATTTGGCGTGGTCCATTCTAGCAAATCCTCTCGCCGTTCGTCTTGATTTTGGACGATCAAAAACAGATCTCCAATACCTTTTGACATTTCGACACCTAGGCATGAGTGATAGGAGCCTCTTGAATCTCATGGACGGTTTGGATTGTACATATGGATGATGGGTGGGGCCCACAACTGCGAACCGGAACCAGACAGCGTTAACGCTGTTTCAAAAACGGAAAATTCCGTTTTCTGCTGAGGGTTGGTGGGGCCCATTACTGAATTCGACGGAGTAATCCACGCCATCCATTAGATGCGTGACGAAAAACCGGCCAAATATGGACGGTTTTTATTGTCCATTTATGCGTCCAAGAGAAGAAATCACGCGAACAAGTTTTTGAACGTCGCGAGACAGCCCGCTTATGGCCTCTGTATTTCGCACGTGTGTATGCATGGGTGCCAAAGGTCAGCAAGGTTTTGTAGTGTTCATGGCCTTCTACAAAATGAATGGGTTGGATCATACGTACGGATGATGGGTGGGGTCCACAACTTCCACGAAAATCAGCCAGCGTCCGGTTTTTTACAAAATTCGGAAACGGCAGTTGCCGTTTTTAAAGAGACGCGCGGTCAGCAGCGCTGACCGCGTTACGCGGCTCTGGTGCGGCTCCAGTGCGAATGGTGGTTGGTGTACACACGCTGTACATACAGCCCACCGTGATGTTTACGAGAAATCTACACCATCCATCGTCTTTCTCATGTAATTTTAGCCATCAATACCAAAGTTGAGGCAGTTCCAGATATCAGGTGGGCCCCAAATTGATGATTAGTGGGCTGATTTGACTGTTGGCCCACTTCCACAGGTGTTCAATGGTTGAAAATTGACGTGTACGGTTAATTCATGGTCCTCAGGTCATGTATGAAGTTTTGAGTCTGTCAGATGGTGGGAATCCTGTGATCTTGCATTCTGGTTGGTTTTCGGGCCTGTTAAATGCGAACGGCTTGATTTCCTCTGATCTCTGACGTGCAAATCCATCAATTTTGGTCCTCTGGAGTCCGTCCCTTGCTGTGGTGATTTCAGAGCATCAAATACACACTTTTAGCACCTTTTTGTAGTCCACACTTGCAAATGTACCTTGCATCACAAACACGATTAAATTAGGATTTTAAACGGTGGCATGTTTATAATTTCGGTAATAACTGAGGTCTAATATACAATATTTGACCCTCAACACAACCCCCAACCAGAATTTTGCTAGTCCCGAGCAAAGTATGCGAAAAATAGATTAAGATTTATATGATAATTTCCAAGAACTTGAATGATTTTGGGAAACAAACCAGATGCTAGAAGTCTAAGAATCATGAGTGTTGAGCATTACTTTCTCTCAGACTCAAGCGCACGATAAACTTCACAATCAAGTTCGACATGTTAATCCATCAATTAGAATGATTCTAAACATCGAGTTCCATGAGTGTATAGTGTGAACTCTGCTCACCATCATTAAGAGATCTAGTCGTCACTATCCATGGTAACATTTGACAATCAAAAGTGCATTCAGGACAACTTAAACCAGAACTTGCCTCTCAGTTCTTCTTTTCATTCTTCCGGCTTTTGAGTTTTCTATTTAACGTGTGCCACGAAGGGGAATCAAGTCCTTACCTATAGGGAGCAAACCTATGGTGCAGACCATATTCCTAAACCTTTTCACATACTATCCATGGGGAATTAAATCCACACCTATAGGGAGTAAACCTATGGTGGAGATTATTCGCCCAACCCTTTCCAAAGGTATCCTTTTTTGTTTTTTATTTATTTATTTATTTATTTATTTATTTTAATTGATCATGACAGGCAAATTTTCCATGTTGATTCCTTACATGCTTAGTGATTACCAAGTTCACCTTTCAATATCAAACGGAAACCTTACTGTAAGAGCGAGATGTGACACGTGAAATCATGACTCAATCAACGTTTACAACTTCTAATTCGGGATTAACAATTCAAACTTAACTGTGAAGTCTAACAGATAACTGAATCCAAGAGTCATAAGTTACCAACATCATTTATCCTGTAATTCTAAATCCAAGATGGCCGTCAAAATCACTTTGAATTCTCAAGAAATTCCAGAAATTTCTTTTTTTTTAAAAGTTTTCACAATTTCTGCTCAAGACCAAGAAAACACTGATTAGGTAACCTAATCTCCCACCCCCAACCTAAAATCTACATTGTCCTCAATATAAAAGATATGAGCATGCAATGCACATGAGACAATGAAATTGAAAGAGAAGTGATGGAAAGATAGTACCTAGACGAAGGACTCAAGAGGCTTTTCCAAAGATATCAGCGAGAGAGCAAGTCAGCGTAAGAGAGAAAACACGAAAACAAACTATCCTAAAACAACTCAGAAAGTAAACTAACCTAGTGGCATAAAACCATCTAACCTAGAACGATATAAGCAAACTACCCTAGTCCTATGAAAGTAGGGAAAAACTACTCAATCATGCTGCAAGGTTCCTCCTCCGGCCAATATCTTGATAAGTTTCTCAGTAAATTCCTCAACAGGATCATCCAAAAGCCCATCTTGCAATAAGCTTGAATGCCCTGGAGCATGAATGTCCAGAGAAACTTGTGTACCTTAGCAAAGATTTGTCGTTGATTCGCCTGAGGTATCCAAAGTATATATGATTCACCTATGTCAGAAAAAGTCTCAGAATTAGTATCCCATGGTGAATCAGAGACTGCAGGTAGATAAAATTCAAAAGAATTCTCAGAAAGTAATGTAGTCTCAACACATTCCGAAGTTCCAGACTTCGGTTCAATTTTCAGCTCCTCTTCCTGTAATGGTAAACATTCAGGCTCTAGGGAAAGAGGGGCTTCAGAATGAGGGTGCTCTCGGTTAGTAACAACTACCGAGATAGTCTCTTGCAAGGCATCCACTATTTCTTTAATCATAGGATCATTCGATTCTGAAAAGGTGCCACGCAATCGTCCAAAGAATTGGGAAATTCAGCTGAGAGTGACTCGTCTCCTGCATTAAAGTCTGTGATGATTTGTCCAAGGATTTCATCGTCTTTTGAAGTGGATGGACGCATGCTCGCTTGCTCTTGCCCTTCAAAGACAGATAGACAATCAATAGGCGAAGAATTGATGTGGAGACTCTGGCCATTGAAGCTACTCAGTGGGGGCATTGAATCGTCTAAAGTGTGTAGCTCAGATTGTGGCCTCAACTGGGTAGTTTCAAATTCCAGAGTTATATCAAGCAAGTCATCCATCACCCAAATCATATCATCATTCAATTCAGGACAGTGGTCCAAATATGCATCACAAGGGTTGGAAGGGTTAGTTGAAATTAGTTCATTCTCCACATTCAAATCAGTCATGTCAGGCAGGTGGAGTAGATCATTATGGTTGACAACTTCCTGAACCTCGTGATCATTGGCAGGGGCCACACTTGAGATTGAATCCCAATACTCATCATCGTCCAGTTCCGTGCAGTGTGCACTTGGGATGGGATCACATCCCTCACATTCTATTCTTAGATTGGGTTGAGGTTCGAATAAACTAACCTCTACCTCATCAGTGTAATCATGTGTGTCATGTGAGTGAAATGTGTCACTATCATTATATTTGAAAGATACCCACGTCTCTTGATCATTCCTTTGGACAGTCATCGAGATCGACTCATCGGGAAATTGAACCATCTGCTCACTAATGGAATCCAATTCCTCATTCGTAATTTCAGTTTCTGCCACAAGCGAGTTATGATTATTTGATTCGCATTGTGCTTCTAGATTGGAATGAAGCTGGGGTAACCTAGCCTCTTCCTTCTCTATAAGTTGTGACTGAATAATAGGAATTGAGGCTGTGAGCAATTCACATGATTGTATGACAAGTTGATTGAACTGCTCTTGTGCTTCCATGAGCTTTTGAAGTGAATCCTCTTGGATTATTTCTGATTGGGTGTCAAAGGTAGAGGACCCAAGAGAATTATCCCTATGATATCTAGCTGGTTCAGTTTCCTGATATTGATGTGTCCATTGATTATAGTCATATGGATCATATGTGGGAGAATCTGATGGTTGGTAATACTTATTATCACTCATAATATAATCACGCATTGTTTTCTTTTTCACAGATGGGTGATAATGATTCTCACTTCCATAGTTATGATAACCCCAACACTCACGTACTGTCCGTGGGGTAGAATTGTTCTTCCGTATATGATCGCGTAAGGACTTCTTAACCGATGGAGTGTTATACTCAGGTCGGTTCTCAATGATTGGTTCAGAAAAATTCTGAGACATAGGTTGATGTTGATTGTAATCATCATACATCCCTTCACACTATTTCGCATGCTCAAAAGCTATCTCAGCATATTGACGTTCCCATTCGTGCATGTACATGGTGAGACCCTTAATCTGAATCTATTCTTAAGAAAAATAAAAGAAAAGATCCTACAGCAGTATGGAAAGTAAGAGGAGGAGAAGTTAGAAGGAAGGTACCAATTGAGAAATTCCTATGTTAAGACCCTGCAAGAGAAAACAAAAGAGATTAGTTCCTAAAAATAAAAATTCTAAAGTTAAAAAAAAAATTTTAAGATAAAAATACAAAGTTAGTTTCTAAAAAAAAAAAAAAAAAAAAGAAAGTTTCCTAAACCTAGAATTAGAAAGTTTCTAAAAATAAAGGAAAAAATAAGTTAGTTTCTAAAATAGGAAGAGTTTCTAAAAAGGAAAATGACTAACCTAGTTTCTAAAAACAAAAGAGGAAAGTTCTAAACCTAAAGTTAAAAAATTCTAATTAGAAATCCTAATCCTAAAATAGAAAGTAATGTTAGTTTCTAAAAAAAAAAAGAAGACTACAATAAGAAAATTTCTAAAAATAAAATAGGAAACAAAGTTAGATTCTAAAAGAGTTAGAATTAGAAACTTACTAAAAAAGAAGAAAAATCCTAATCTAAAAATAGCAAGGACGAAGTTAAGAAAGAAATTACTGATTTAGAAACCTACTCAGAATCCTACAAAACAAGAACGTTGGGTTAGTTTCTAAAAAGAGAAAACTATCTAAAAATAGAAAGTTACTTGGAAGGAATTAGAAGATTCTAAAAAAATAAAAATAAAACCCTAAAAATTAGAAAAGTCCTAATCTTAAACTAATCCTAAAACTAGTTAAATTCAGAAAACGTAGCTGTCAATCCCCGGCAACGGCGCCAAAAACTTGTTCACTCCCCAAGTATAGGGTTGTGATGTAGTAATAACTCGGTAAGACCGAGGTCGAATCCACAGGGACTGAAATCTGTACGTATTATGAAACTAACTAGAATTAGAACTGGAATAAGATGTAATCTAAATTGAGTGAATATGAGTAATAATGGTGGAATAATGAACTAAAATATGTATAATTCAGAGGTAGAGAACTAGGGATTCAGAGGATCCACTTGTAGAGATCAGGGAGATCTACACTTGATTCATGAAAATCAACTGAACTTCCTTTGATATAGTTTTCAAGAGATAAGACAGATGTAAATTAGAATGGATTCCATCACAAAACCATGCCCATGAGACAGAGCAAACAATAGAATTAAACCAATTCACAGCTAATCTGAGTGATGTATGAATGTTAGGAAGAGTTCCGTCATTTCACCATGTCCAAGGGGCGATGGTGAACAACAGGGCATCCTAGCTTCATAATCACAAGAAAAGAACAGGAAATACTCAAGCCATCGCAGATCTACTGTAATGTAAGTCACAATAAACCATTAAAAACTAGAATTATTCCTATTATTCAAAACTAGAATCAACATAGTTCATGGCATAAATCAAACGTAGGATCAACCCCATCACGCCACAAGCTTCACCTCTTAGCCCTAGCTAAGAGGTTCAGCCCAACATGATGGGCTGGATCCCTTAGATAAAACAAAACAAAAGAAAAAGAAAAACCACAACTATATGTCTCTCCCTTTCACGTTCAAGCCCAAGCCGTCCGTCTCTCTAGCCTGTCCAAGCCTCCACGGCTGCCCCCTTTCTCTCAACTCTCTCTCTCTCTTTTGTAGCAGGCAAGGTCGGTTGATGTGTTTCCGCGAGGAGAGGCGGTCGGTGAGAAGGAGTTACGCACTCCTCTTTACGCTGAAGCTTGGTAGGGTCCACAAACAGGTTCTAATGAGAAATCTGATCCGCTCATTTGATTCCCAGCGAAAAAAAAGTAAGGAAAGGTGGGTTTCTTTCAAATTTGGCGTGGTCCATTCTAGCAAATCCTCTCGCCGTTCGTCTTGATTTTGGACGATCAAAAACAGATCTCCAATACCTTTTGACATTTCGACACCTAGGCATGAGTGATAGGAGCCTCTTGAATCTCATGGACGGTTTGGATTGTACATATGGATGATGGGTGGGGCCCACAACTGCGAACCGGAACCAGACAGCGTTAACGCTGTTTCAAAAACGGAAAATTTCGATTTCTGCTGAGGGTTGGTGGGGCACATTACTGAATTCGATGGAGTAATCCACGCCGTCCATTAGATGCGTGACGAAAAACCGGCCAAATATGGACGGTTTTTATTGTCTATTTATGCGTCCAAGAGAAGAAATCACGCGAACAAGTTTTTGAACGTCGCGAGACAGCCCGCTTATGGCCTCTGTATTTCGCACGTGTGTATGCATGGGTGCCAAAGGTCAGCAAGGTTTTGTAGTGTTCATGGCCTTCTACAAAATGAATGGGTTGGATCATACGTACGGATGATGGGTGGGGTCCACAACTTCCACGAAAATCAGCCAGCGTCCGGTTTTTTACAAAATTCGGAAACGGCAGTTGCCGTTTTTAAAGAGACGCGCGGTCAGCAGCGCTGACCGCGTTACGCGGCTCTGGTGCGGCTCCAGTGCGAATGGTGGTTGGTGTACACACGCTGTACATACAGCCCACCGTGATGTTTACGAGAAATCTACACCATCCATCGTCTTTCTCATGTAATTTTAGCCATCAATACCAAAGTTGAGGCAGTTCCACATATCAGGTGGGCCCCAAATTGATGATTAGTGGGCTGATTTGACTGTTGGCCCACTTCCACAGGTGTTCAATGGTTGAAAATTGACGTGTACGGTTAATTCATGGTCCTCAGGTCATGTATGAAGTTTTGAGTCTGTCAGATGGTGGGAACCCTGTGATCTTGCATTCTGGTTGATTTTCGGGCCTGTTAAATGCGAACGGCTTGATTTCCTCTGATCTCTGACGTGCAAATCCATCAATTTTGGTCCTCTGGAGTCCGTCCCTTGCTGTGGTGATTTCAGAGCATCAAATACACACTTTTAGCACCTTTTTGTAGTCCACACTTGCAAATGTACCTTGCATCACAAACACGATTAAATTAGGATTTTAAACGGTGGCATGTTTATAATTTCGGTAATAACTGAGGTCTAATATACAATATTTGACCCTCAACAGAGGCCTAAGATCAAACCAATTGATATCTACAAATTGATTCTACCATGGCCAAGAAGTCGTCTTGAATTACCAGGAAGCATTTAGACACTCCAAGCCAAAAGCTCAACCTTGCCACGCAGTGCAGACCACCAAGAGATTGGAATCATGAACCTTGTATTTAGATTGCACAAAATACATTCAAATTCCCCTTCCACTGTTCTCCACCACCAACCAGCCCATTTTCATTAGAAGATCAAGCATCCATTCTCTTTCAAAAAGAAAATATATACTTCTCCAACTCACCCAATGCCTTTTGAGTTTACCTTTAAAATCTCTCCAAAAGAAGTATGCAAAAACAACTTTCAATTCTTTTGATAACACCCTTTAGAACCTCGGAGGCAGTAAGCAAATGGAGAGGAATACCCAATGACACATGCTTAAGTAGCACCATTTTCTTGTCGTGGATAAGAGGCATGCTTTCCTTCCTGCTAACCTGCTAACAATTTTCAGGACTAGAGGCTGAAATGGAGCACCCTCACCTGACCTCTAGTTTCATATTTGCATAAGAAGCTTTTACCATCTAAGCAATTCCAACCTGCCATTCACAAGCAATAGTGTCGTAAGCAAAAAGGGAGAGAGACAATGGGGTAAGCTGAGGGGATGTGAAGTGCCGATAAAAACTCTTCAAAATGAGAGCCTTCAAGCCCCCTCTAAAGCTTTTAACACACCACATAGGCACTATAACCCATAACCTCAGTGTTGAAACTCACAAGTCTACCTTTGAGCCATGTGAGATGACATCTCCTAGTCTTACACCTATAGTTGACTTGAATAAGTGGACGCTATGCCCCTTACCTTTCTAACAATTCTCTGCTAGGGCTACCCATCTATCCAAGAACCCAAATTTGCCAATAAATCTTCGGAACCTCCCATTTCACATAATCATATGCTTTTTCCATGTCTAATTTAATAATCTAATTGTTACCTCCTAACTTTCTGAATCATGTCAATGATCAACTCATTTGCCATAGCAATATTCTCTTTGATGATCTTCCATTGGCGAATGCCCTTTCTTCATATACAATGATCGAAAGAAGTGCATTAAGTATCATAGCTATGATTTTGAAAAGAATTTTATATACACAGTTACACAGACTATTGGGCCTAAAATCAGTACTTTTTTTTCTTTTTCTTTTATTTATTTTTTTTGGGGTTTTCACCTTTGAAATCAAGCTAAGGGAAATAAAAAACTCTCTGGATTTGGCTGCCCTCAAAGAAATTACATGCTGCCTCATAGATATTGTGCCCCACAATGTCCCAACAAGCGTTGAGAAGCCATTTGGCCCTGGTGTGCTATCTCCAGCCACTACAAGAAAAATGGCCATTACCGGTGGTCAAAACCACCGGCAAAGGCCCAGAAAACTGCCAGCAAAGCCTTTGCTTGTGGTTAACTAACAGCCGGTAAAGCCTCGGTCGGTAAAGGCCTTACCAGCAGTCATGTTCCCTTTACTGGCAGTTGTGCTAGCCGCCACTGCATGTGGGATTTACTGGCGGTTGTCCTGGCCGTCACTTCATGTGGGATTTACCGACAGTTTGTATGGTACGTTGTGGTATTTGAATTTTTGGATCCAAAGCATATTTAAACTCAAATGTCTTGATCCATGTGGGACTGATTTAACTTTACTAACACTTCAATTAGCGTTTAGGCACATAGCTGGATTCAAGGGAGTGCGTTTGGTGGCTCCAGAATCACAACTTAACCTGCATGTACTTGCTCCTAATTCCATAAAATGATGGACCTTATCATTGACCCTTTTGGACAAGGCCCACCTAATTTCACATTCCTCTTAGGAAGTAGATTGTGCCTAGTGATTGTTTTCATATAAAAAAATACATGCCTATGTGGCCCTTTCACATGCATCGAGTTGCTGCGAATAATATTTACAATAATAAATTGAATAGTTTCAGAAATAAATAAAATCCATCGATCTATAGCTCCCATTCATCCATGCCTAAAACCTGTAAAATAAAATAGCAAAAAGAAATTAATTGGTATTAGAGTTGGAGATTGGAATTCAACTCAATATTGCATCAAAATACATATTAAAGCAATCAAAAACTTACTTATCTTGTATTTATGGCCCACCTAATCACGGAATCAACAGGAATGATGATAAAAATGGTGGACCTAATAATGGGCCACAAAAGGGAAAATTGAAAGAAAAAAACATCAATTTTTCCAAAAATAATACTACTTGCACCCGAACTTTCTTGGGCCAGTCAAAATTCCTCAGATTTAAGACATCTATTAATAGCAATCTTCACCATGTCTTTAATCTTCAAACGTGTAGCTTCTTGCCCACTTCTCTTATCTCTGCATCACATCATAGCTTCAATTAATGCTTCTCGTGCACACTCCATCTTCCTTTTACGTCATCGTCAAGCCCAGAGAAGTTGCACAGAACTTGAACTTCTCTATAGGAACGACCTTGGTAAGCATGTCTGTTGGATTCACGCTGGTGTGAATCTTCTCCAGAGTTACACCTCCTTCTTCAAGCACCTGTTGGATAAAGTGGTGATGAACATCAATGTGTTTAGCACGAGAATGATAAACGGAATTTTTAACCAAATTTATAGCGCTTTTCACTGTCACAATTAACCGGCATGACTTCCTGCTTAAGCCTCAACTGATTTATCATGCCTCTCAGCCAAACACCTTCCTTAAATGCTTCTGTCACTATCATGTACTCTACTTTGGTCGTGAAAAGCGCCACCACGGACTGAAGCTTCAACATCCAACTAATTGCTCCACCCGCTAGTACAAACAAGTAACCTAAAGTTGACTTTCTGGAATCTACACCCACTACGTAATCTGAATTCATATACCCTATCAACTTTACCCCTGTCTTCTTAATAGTTAAGACATGGTCTTTTGTACCTCGAATGTATCGAAGTAGCCATTTCACCTTTTCTCAATGTTGTTTGTCGGGGTTTGACATGTATCTGCTCACAACATCGACTGCCTGTGAAATATCTTGTCTCGTACAGACCATGATATATATTAAACTGTCAACCGCATTCAAATAAGGCATATAAGACATAACCTGCTTTTCCTCAATTGATTTAGGAAATTGTTATGAGGAAAGCTTGAAGTAAGCTGCGTGGGGAACGCTCACCTGCTTTGCCTGGTCCATCCCATACTTAATTAACACGTTTTCAATGTATTCTGCCTTTAATAACCAAAGTTTACTCTTCTTCCCGTCTCTATGAATATCTATGTCGAGAACCCTCTTTATATCCCCTAGATCTTTCATTTCGAATGTCCCTAATAACCGAGTCTTCAGTACATTGATTTCAGACATATCATAATTGGCGATCAACATATCATCAACATATAATGAAATTGCGGTAATGATCACTTTAGTAGAAGTAGGAATAGGTCAAAGTGTTCTAGAGGGGGGTAAATAGGACTTTATAAAATTTTATGACAATTTAAAATCCCATTAACCTAAACTTGATCTAAGATGGAACTATCAAGATATCTTTAATTTAATTCTAATGGCTTCCAAGCCAAATAGAGGATCCAATCACTAGACTATTCAATATTAAGCATGATACAACAAATAACCTAAGATAGATGAGAAGTGTGATTGTGTGTAAGATGTGATTCAAATTAAAGCATTCATATTGTCAGGCTTCCATGTAAAAGATTAATATACAGAAGAATCAAGCAAGAATCAATCTCAAACACATTCGTTTTATAGTAGTTCAGCTATGTGCCTACTCCACTCCTGGCGGACGCACTCATCCATGAGTGTACCGGATTTCACTAACGGAGGTTTCAAATTAGGTTCACCTCAAACCGTTACAACTTACACAAGGTTAACTCTATGACCTACATAAGGTACCTAAGATGTGCCTACATAAGACATAAGTTTATGCCCTACACAAGAGCAAAGGTCAACACGAAGCACTTATGTTTTATGCCTTACACAAGAGCAAAAGATCCACACAAGGAACCTCTGTTTTAGGCCACACAGGCCAATGATCTATACAAGGAACCTCCATTTTAGGCTACACAGGCCAACGATCCACACAAGGAACTTCGAGTTTATGCCCTACACAAGAGCAATGATCAACACACAGCACCCATACATACTCTCCCATCGAAGGCCTCCTATGAAGACTTGAAAGGGGTGAGAAGCACCTGTGACTCAAACCTACATAAGGAATGATTAACAGGGTCTCTGGACTCTAATGAATTACATATAAGTGGATGAGCCCCATTAAGCACATTGATGAAGATCTCCTCCTTGATGATGAAGATTCTTCAACTTCCTTGATCCGCAACACTTGATGACGTTCCAATAAAGGCGACGGTTTGGGTCAAGTTTATGTTCTAATAAATGTTTTCCTATTATAGAGAATGAGTGATTCCAAATATTCAAGCATTCAAGGCATCCCAACTCAATGATTTGCCATTAAGATAATAGTTGGATGATCCTTGAATGGGGAAGTTCATTCCTCAATCCACTCTATTGAATATCAATGATGAGGGTGGATTGAAGGATCAACTTCTATGAGAAAATGAGCTTAGGGTAGGTAATATGCAAAACTCTCTCAAGCTCTCTCTGCTTTTCTCACTTTAGCAACCAAGAGCAAGCTTCCTATATATAGAAAAAAAAGTCCCAACAGTAATAAATATGTCAAGTCTAACTGAGTTCGATCTCCTTAGGCTTGACTTGATGTCATCCAACATATACTTTTGATGCCATCAAATCAGGGTTCGATGATGCGAACTGAGCTAAAGCACATACCCAAAATTTTTTGACTGAGGATCAATGACATCGAACATTCGTCGATGTTATCGAATTTTGAATCTCGATATCATCGACGGTGGTTTCGATACATCGATCTTTTCAATGAATATTTTGAGAAAGCTTGCTGGACATGAACCAGCTGGATTCGATGTCATCGAGCCTACTTCGATATTATCAGATTTCAAATGTCAATGATATCGAACCCTAGTTTGATACATCGATCTTTTCAGAAGATTTTCCTTGAGAGATTGCTGGACATTTTTTTACCCAATTCAATGATATCGATCCCATATCGATTTCATCGATTTTTGAATTACGATCATATTAAGACAAAATTGATTCCTCGATTGTTCACATAAGATTTTCCTTTTCAAGTTTGCTGGAACAGTTTTGTCTCGATTCGATCGCATTAAGTCTATATCGATATCATCGTGATTTGAATTTCGATGATATCAATGTGGGTTTCGATTCCTCAGACATTTAGATGTTTTTCTTTCAAAAACTCATTGGACACAACTTGTCCCATTTCGATGTCATCGATACCGTATCGATATTATCGCTCGATATTTCTTTCCCTTGTAAACAATTCATCACCACCATTCATCTTTCTCATGACCTTCCCTTGAAGGGCTGAGATAACAGTGTCCACACTTAGGGTTTTATTTCTGGTGCACAATGAGTCCTTGAATTACTCATACGATAGCGGTAGAGTATTCAACAATATACATGTCTGATCTTCATCTTTGATCACTTCCTACATATCCAGCAATTTATAATTTAGTTTATTAAAATTACTGATGTAGGCCTCTACATCTCCACCCTCTACCAATCTGAGGGTGAACAACTGTAGCTTCAAGTGTAGGCAATTCTCAGTGGATTTTTTAGCATAAATATTCTCTAACTTCGTCCATAAATCAGCTACAATTTTTTTCCTCAAAACATTATAAAGAACCTCATCTGTGAGACATAAACGAATCGAGGATAAGGCCTTTTTATCAAGAGTATTCCAATCTTCATCATTCATAGTCAGCTTTCACTCCTCAAGAGCATCATCTTCACCTTGCTTGGTTAAGGAACTAATCATCTTGATCTTCTATAACTCAAAGTTATTTTTCCCTGAGTATTTCTCAATATCATACCTAGTGCTTTCCATTGATGCTAATCCTGTAAATTCAAATCTATGTCCCAATGATTGCTCTGATACCACTTGTTGGGGATTGTGCTACAGAATCACATAGAGATGGATCTAGGATAGCAATCCAAGAGCACCAAGAAAACACAAGAGAACACAAAGATTTAATATGGAAAACCCCTTTGGGAATCAAAACGACAGAAATCCACTATGAAAGCATAAATTACAAAGAGAAAGGACTTACTCGATTCGAACAACCTCGAATCTCACCCTTTGCTACACCCTTTGAAGCCCTAGAACTATTTTAGAAACCCTTGAGAATAGTTTAGGAAGCCTTGGAATATCTTAAAATGGCCCTAGGAACTCTAATTTATAGTCGGGAAATTCCTATTTTCGCACCGACTTGGAATAGTCCAGAAACTGCCTTAAATTTACGCAGTCCGCGCACAATCTACGTAACCTCCGACTAGTCGAACCAGAGCTTAGGCTAGTTAAAGGGCATTTCGACTAGTCAAACTTATCCTCTAACTAGTCGAATTTCTTAGAAGTTCCAAAATAAATTGTTACTGGACTTTCACTCGAACTTTCTCGGGCTAGTCAAATTTCCTCAGATTTAAGACATCTGTTAAGAACAATTTTTAATTACTTGAGTAACTATTGGAAACTTACTCTCAGTTTAGCTATATTAATATACTCTCAGTTACGTCTAGGAATGTCTTATGGCCTAGAATTTTGGATTGTCTTATCTAAACATTTGCAACTGTCATACTGTTGAGGACAAAATCTGGATCACCCTCCACTCTTCGAGACGTTCTTAGGAGGGACCCTGGTCCTGCACAAAAAGGTGAGCACAGGAGACCCTGGCTAAGTCGGGGGACCCTCCGATGCCTAAGTCAGGTCAAAGGAATCAGGGTCTAAGTCGTAGGGTAGAGGGAGTGCGAGATCTTGCATACCTGTAGCAATGGGGTCCTGGTGTATTTATACCTGACTGTCGGACGTCTAGGTCCGTTAATCTCGGCACGATTCACTCAATCAGGAGGATTTTCGAATCATGGAGATATTGTACGCAATCCAAAGATCGTGTAATATATCGTGTGCATCATGTGTATCTACGGGCGAAGTAACCGGCCACGTCCTCTTATGGTAGTTTCTAAGCATGACTCATGGAGCTCCCGCCTCGGAATCTAAACTCGGATCGGTCTTTCTAACAAAAGGCCTTAATCAGAGTGATTATGGACCTTCGTCAGACTATATCTTCTTCTGTAATCCGAGCTGAGCTGGTAGTCACCCGTCCGATCGGACCAGCATGACACCTGGCCTCGGGATAACAAGGGGCTCGGATCTTCCCATAACAAAAGCTCCCTACTCTTCGAGGTTTGCTAAGGACTTGGAGAGTAGACATACGGAAGATCAAACGCCTCATCCATCGATTCTTAGGCGCATGCCAGAGTTATTACATTTTGAAACTTCACGCTCTTAGGGTTTCTCGCCTACTGGTCCATGCTTGGTAGCCACGCGGCGACGATTAAGATTTCGAATTACCGTCCACCTATGATCCATTGCCACGTATACCTGGAGTAGTGCGTTGAACAGAACCCTTCCTTATTCGGGCGTCGCTTCATTTATTCGAAGCATGTCGCTCGACGTCAGAGGCGTACTACTCGACAGAGTCTAAGCCAATGGTATGTAGCCACGTCAGCTCCGAGATCGGCTCACGACGATTCGGCTGCAGCCATCATAGCTGGTCATTAATGCGGGGATCTGGTGAGATCTATATAAACCCTTTTTGAAGGTTTCGGTTCACTTCCGCGCTTTATGTTTGAGTTGGTACTGGAGGAGGCGATTTCCGGCATAGGTGATTCCGGCCAATCAGAGTTTTCCATTAGGCGATTCCGACCGACAGGATACTTTCGGTAGGAGTGATTTTTTGTGATCATCCAGTGAGTCCCCTTGCGTCTCTTTGCATTCTTTCTTCTTAAGATGTTGTCCAACTTGGAGACTGTTCGGGATTATGATGATGACTCCGAGTCAGGGAGCTCTGGTAATAGGAGAGGGGCCTCTGAAGGCCCCTACGAAGCTTTACCTTTATTCCCTCCACCCCAAAAGTAGGAGACGGGAGCCTGGACTCGTAAGGCTGGCAAGACCGCTCTGGCCCCCCGGACCGTGATTGCCGAGGTTACTGAGATGCCTGCGAGTGGGAGGGCTTCGGAGGTAGTCCCAGGAGGCTCTGTGCTGTCGGAGTCTCAAATGGCATAGATCTGCTCGGAGTATCAGATCCCGGACTCCATACGGATAAGGGCCCCCGAGCCCCTTGACACTGCTGGTGCGCCTGCTGAGGGAGAAGTGGCCATTTTTCTTTGTGCACTACAGTAGGGGCTTCGACTTCCTCTGAATCCCTTCGTCCGATCCATTACAGCCCACATCGGACTAGCTCCCGGGCAATTCACCCCCAATGCCTGGAGAGTTTTAATATCTTCCTACATTATCTGGTGTTAAGTCAGGAACTCAGAGCTGACCCCCGCGGAACTGATGAGCCTGTACCTGGTCAAGCACGATAGTCAAGAATCATGGTATTACTTCGTGACTCGTGGCAACAAAGGGTAGAGGCTGGTAATGAATTTTCCATCATCCAACAAGGACTGGAAGAATAAATGGTTCTTGGCTGCGGACGAATGGGAAGTCAGGACTCTGACAACTCGGGTTCCCACCTAATTTTTAAAGTCAGGTTGGACTGATGATTTTTTTTTTCTGACGTCCTTTTTTGTTGCCTCAATCAGATTGAGCTGGAGTTTTCTTTGTAGATTTTGCAAGGGGTACACCTCTCCTCGACTCAGCTTAGAAGAACTGTATAGCCAAGGCTAAGGCGTGATCGGGAGAGCTCCGCTCCTGGTCGGACCTGATCACAGCTGCCAACCTTCATTGGTCTGGGCTTTACAAGTCACCGCCTCTCCCAACATATTTTAGTAGGTTTTCCTTCCGTTCCTTCTAGAAGAATCGGACTTGTCCGTTTCGTTGTTGATTTGTTGTTTTTTACGCAAGCATGGCCGAGGTATCTGGTTCTCGGAGGAGGAAGGCCGCCCGACGGCGGAGGAATTGTTGAGGGACGAGCCCCAGATGAAGACCACCATTTGGAGGAGGTAAGCAACTCCTTGCAGAGAAGGCCCCTCAGCTCCAGTTTCTGTCACTGCAGCTTCAGTTACGGCTTCCATCGCCGCAACTGTGATTGTGGCACCTGCTAAGGTCGGGGTTCCAACAATCATTGTTCTAACTCTAGCTATCATTGTTTTGACTCCAGCAACCATAACTCCTTCTCCATCAACCATTACTCCTTCCCTTCCGTCCACCACCGTTCCCCCCACCGAGGAGCTCGTCTTGCAGCTGTAGTGCCCTGCATAGCCATTCCTTCATCATCTAAGCGAGAGAAGGCTGTTAGGATAGCTAACGCCATGATTAGTCCTCCCAAGGGTGGAGACGACCTTAGGGCAGAGGCTTAGGCCTCAGTCGGTAAAAGGACCGGATTTACGGAAGCAGCGGACTCAGCTCACTTAGAAATGAGTGGTGAGAACTTTACGTCGGGCTACTATCTATCTTGCCTGACGCCTTGGGCTGCCAAACATGCACTAGAGGAGAGCATAACCCACCTTCTCAGCAAGTCGGAAAGCTCCTTTTTTAATACATGGCTTCCGTCTTTTACACGGTATTTCTGTTGACTTTCCCTATTTTTTTTGTTGCACTTACTGTCTTCAAGTGCTCATTCTCTTATTTTTATGCAGTTCGTCCCGAAGCTTCTAGCAGCTCGAGAGCGAGCGTGGAAGTCGAAAAGGAGATAAGCTGAGATAGAGGCTCTCAAGACCCAAGTAAGGGTTTTGCAGTATGAGGGTACCTTCCTCCGTCTTGAGCAGGGCAAGTTGTGTCGGCAGCTCGAAGATGGGAAAGCTAGGGAGCTTCGGCTACAAGAGGTCGCGACTGACCTTGAAGCTAGGAAGCTGCGACTACAAGGTGTCGCAGAGGACTTCAAAGCTCGATGTGATGCTGCGGCCGACGAGCTGACCCGAGCCAAGGCTCACGCGGACTCGCTGGCTCAGGAGAACGCTTGACTGAGTGAAGCCCTTGATCGAACTAAGGTCGAGGCGACAGAAGAGCAGACCGGAGCAGTCGGTCAGGCGAGGGAAACTCAACGGTCTGAGGACGAATCTTCTCTGGTCGAAGCGGTAGCCGTAACAATAGAAGCCTTCAAAACTTCAAATGAGAGGGATGCCGAGGCCGCCAAGTTTTACAACTGTGGCTATGTTAATTGTACCGAGGCGGTCGAGGGCATGTACCCGGACGTTAACCTTGACTCCTTGTTGTCCGAAGAAGCTGGAGAGATACCTACTGACAAAATTCGCCCGGATCAGGCCCCAACGCCCAAGCTCCTCCTCCGTTTACGTAGCTTAGATTATTTTTTCACTTTTTTTTTGGAAATAGTCAAAACTTTTTCTTTCTGATTACTCTTTGACCTTCTGGTGAAGGTTTATGAATGATAATTTTTCTCATATGTTAATCCGTAGTTAATTTTCAGATGTTGGCTGTCAATTGTTGATTACCGATTGTTGGTTGCCGATTTACTTCAAGGCATGGCCGTGCTGACCCTTTAGTGAGTCAACTTCTTGTAATGCTGCCTTGTAAGGTTTAAGGCCTTTATAGCTTGTTTGTTGAGTCTAGACCCCTGGGGGTCGGCCCGTCCCACAATTGGCTAGAACCTTCCGCTTAACCCATTAGTCCGTGAGCCGACTCTTATGTTGGGAGAGTCGGGTCAGTTTTTTGGCTTTACCCCTGACTTAGAGGGGATGCCTTGTAGCTTTTTTGTTGGAAAATGTATTAACCCCTTCTTTAAGGGATTAGTTCATTAAGTCTGCCCCTGCATGTGAGAGAAAACTTTTGCTTAGTAGATAATTCGTTCGTGTAGATGAGAGGAGGCGAATTTTATTAAGAGCCTTAAAGGCTTGTCGCTTAAAAGCGTGCATTTACTGAGAGCCTTAAAGGCCTGTCGGTCGGAGGCGTACATTTGCTGAGAGCCTTCAAGGCCTGTTGGTCGGAGGCGTACATTTATTGAGAGCCTTAAAGGCCTGTCACCTGGAGGCGTACATTTATTGAGATCCTTAAAAGTTATTTCATCACGAGTAGTAAACCTTCAGGTGGTCGGCATTCCAAGGGTGAGGGAGCTGATGGCCCTTGAGGTCTTCTAAGTGGTAGGAGCTTGGTTTGGTCAACCGGACGACCCGATAAGGCCCTTCCCAATTAGGCTCGAGTGTCCTAACCCCCGACTCAGCGGTGTTCTGGAATACTGGACGAAGGACTAAGTCCCCTGGTCAGAACTGCCTCGTCTTGACATTCAAATTGTAGAATCGTGCGACTTGCTGGTGCTGAGCGACGACTCGGAGTCTTAATACATCTCTGACTTCTTCGAGCAAATCCAGGTTGGCTACGATCTGCTCGAAATTCTGGTTTTCTTGATAGTTCTCCACCCGAGCCGAAGGGAGACTGATTTCAACTGGTACCATCGTCTCCGAGCCATAAGAGAGTGAGAATGGAGTTTCTCTAGTTGAGGACTGAGCCGTGGTCCTATAGGCCCAGAGGACGAAGGAAAGTTCCTCGGCCCAGTTACCTTTAACTTTCTCCAACTTCGTCTTGAGATAGTACTTGATAACTTTATTGATCGCCTTCACTTGTCCATTGGACTGGGGATGTCGGGGAGAAGAGTATGCATTTGTAATGCCGAGTCCTTGACACATGCTTTGAAATTTATTGTTGTTGAACTGTCGGCCATTGTCAGACACGATGGTGGGCAGAATCCCAAACCAACAAATGATGTTTTTCCAGACGAAGTCGATCATCTTCTGTTCTGTGATTTTGGCAACCGGCTCGGCCTCGGCCCACTTGGTGAAGTAGTCGATAACAATGATGGCGAACTTGACTTACCCTTTTCTTGTGAGCAAAGGGCCGATGATGTCGATTCCCACTGAGTGAACGGCCAAGGGCCGCTCATAGGAGTCATTTCTTCAGCGGGTTGCCTTGGCATTACCGCGAAACGGTGGCATTTGTCGCATTTCTGAACGTAGACCATGGAGTCCTCCTTAATAGTTGGCCAAAAATATCCTTGTCGCAGTATCTTCAGGACTAAGGCTCGGCTGCCAGAATGGTTTCCACATTCCTTCATGGATCTCTTGAATAATATATTTTGCCTCGTCAAGTCAAAGACACTTGGGGTAGGGCTGAGAATGTCCTTTTTTGTATAGGATACCGTCCAGAATGGTATATCGAGCTCCTCGGACTCTCAGTCGCCTGACTTTCAACCTATTCGAGGGAATTTCGCAGGACGTGAGGTAGTTAAAGATCGGGTCCATCTAGCTCGGATGGGCAAGAACCGGATTGACTTCCTTCTTCTCCGTCTTGTCGATGCTAGGATGCTTTATGAATTCAACGGGGATGACTTGTGGGATTTTCCCTTCCGCGGCTGAGGCGAGCTGTGCTAGGGCGTCGGCCCATGAATTTTTCGCTCTCGGGATTTTATGGATAGTGCAATTCTAAAATCTTTCAATCAGTTTCCTCACCTCGTTAAGGTAAGCGATCATCCTCATTTTCTTGACCTCGTACTCGGTAGAGATGTGATTTACCACCAGTTGAGAGTTGCATCTGACCTAAAGAGATTGAACACCCAGACTCGCCGCTAATCTAAGCCCAGCTAGTAAAGCCTCGTATTTTGCTTCATTATTTGAGGCCTTGAACCCAAGTCTGATCACGTATTGGACAGTTGTGGAATCAGGCGCGATAAAGACAATTTCGGCACCGGCCCCTTTGATATTGGATGACCCGTCCACATGGAGAATCCATCCCAAGCCTAATACCGCTCCTTGGTTGCTCTGGGGGATAGGTGAAATTGTTTCGACTTCAGTGCCGATCTCTTCTGTGTTCGGAGTGGTGAATTCGGCGATGAAGTCAGCCACAACTTGGCCCTTGATCGCTGTTTTCAGACGAAACTGGATGTCGAACTCACCAAGTTCGATGGCCCACTTGGTCATCCGAACCGACACTTCGGGCCTCTGGAGAACTTGTCTAAGAGGGGAGTCTGCCAACATCATCACAGAATGAGCTTGGAAGTATAAACGTAACCTCCGAGCTGAAACAATGACGCCGAGCGCTAGCTTCTCCAAAGGTGAGTATCTCATTTCTGCCGGTACCATAGCCTTGTCCACATAATAAACAGGGTGTTGTTTACTCCAACCTCCCTGATCAGGGCCAATTTGACGGCCGAGGCTGAGACCGCGAGGTAGAGGAACAGGGGCTCACCTTCTTCTGGTTTGGATAGTAAGGGGGGGAAACCAGATACTGCTTCAGTTGTTGGAACGCTTGTTCGCACTGCGACGTTCATTTGCCTTCTTATGACCCTTCAACCGTTGGAAGAAGGGGAGGCATTTATCCGTTGCTCTGGATATGAAACGTCCGAGTGCCGCGACTCGCCCTATGAGGCATTGTATTTCCTTGACAGTCCGAGGAAAACTCATGTCGAGGATTGCTTTGATCTTGTCAGGATTCACCTCGATACCTCTCTGACAGACTTGAAACCCCAAAAATTTTCCTAAGCCGACTCCGAAAGCACACTTTATGGGATTCAGTTTCATCTTGTATTCTTGGAGGACTGCGAATGTTTCTCCGAGATCCGTCGGGTGATCAGATGCCTTAATGCTTTTCACCAACATGCCGTCGATATATACTTCCATAGTGCGTCTGATCTGTTTGGAGAACATCTGATTTAATAGCCTTTGATACATGGCCCCAGCATAATTCAGGCCAAATGGCATGACCCGGTAACAGTAGAGTCCCTTGTTTATGACGAAGGTAGTCTTCTGCCTGTCTGAGGGGTGCGTCCCGATCTGCTTATATCTAGAGTATGCGTTCAAGAAAGAGAGCAACTCATGCTCCGCTGTACTGTCCACCAGCTGGTCGATTCCAGGTAATGGGAAACTGTCTTTCGAACAAGCTTTATTTAAATCTGACTAATCTACGCAGACCCGCCACTTCCCGTTGGCTTTCTTCACAAGGACCACATTTGTGATCCAATCGGGATAATACACTTCTTCTATAAATTCGGCGTCGAGCAGAATGGAGACTTCGTCGGCTATTGCTTCATATCACTCAGCAACAAATGACCTTCTCTTCTGCTTGACAGGTTTGTGATCTGAATCCACGTTCAGTCTGTGGACCATGACGTTCGGAGAAATTCTGGGCATATCTTGGTGGGACCACACAAAGATATCCCTACGTTGTTGTAGAAACATTAAGATTTCGAGCCGTTGATCAGGGTTCAATGATGTCCCAAGCTGAATAGTCCTGCTCGGATCAACCTCGTCGAGCGGTACTTTTTCTAAGTCTTCCACGGATGAGCCTTCCACAGGCCCTCTAGGGTCTAGAACGTTGATGGTGAGCGCTTGCTTAACTAACCCCTTTTTTACTGTCATCGTATAACATCTCTAGGTTTCTCGTTGATCGCCTCGGAGGTAGCCTATCCCGCCCTCAGCAGAGAATTTTATCATCAGGTGATAGGTGGAGATGACTGCTCTCATTGCGTTGAGGGAAGGTCTGCCCAGGATGAAGTGTGTACTGATGGTACATTAACAACTAAGAAGTCCACCATGAGTGTGACTTAATGTTGTCCTTCTCCCACGGTCACAGGGAGGGAGATGGCTCCCTTAGAGATCACTCTTTCCCCGTTAAAGCCGTGCAGGGGGATCTTCACGGGTCTGAGATGAGACTTCGGAATCTCCATTCTTTCGAGGGACTCGGAGTAGATTACGTCGGCCGAGCTCCCGGTGTTGACCAAGTGCGGTATACCTTCAGATTCGCTATGGTCATGGTGCTACTAAAACGTTACCGTGTGGGTGCTGGATTTCGCGGGCATCTTCTTCTGTGAAGGTCAGAGTGCATGGGCTGACCCGAAGTTTCTTGTTGGGCCGTTCGGTTAAATGGACATAATGCTCCAATTCAGGCTTCCGAGAGTGAGCCTTCCGTACCCTGTTTAAATCTCCTCCACCGGATGAGCCCCCGAAGATGGTACGAATTTTGGCGGGCTCCTCCGTGGTGTTATTTGGCTGCTCTCGTTCTCTTTCTCCTTTTCAAGCGGCTTTCCCTTCCTTGGTGTATCGACGCAAGCGTCCCTTCTGAATAAGGGCTTCGATCTCATCTTCGAGATCTGCACAGTCAGCCGTGTTGTGATCCTGGTCTCGATGGAAGTAACAATACTTGCGCTTGTCTCAATGATCTGGATCGACTCTAATGCAAATAGACCAATTCAGTAGCTTCTCTCCTCGGATGTCTAATTTTCCCTCCGGCCTTCTGCTCGGACGATGATCGCGAGGAGCGCGGTCATCAGTCCCTTTGTTGGACGGCTGAGGTTCCTCGTTCCGAGGCCTCTTCCCCTTACCATTCGGCTCTGTCACTTAGACACTTTTATGGGCATTGAAGAATTCCTCTGCGTTAGTGTACTTCTGAGCTCTAGCAACAAGTTCAGCCAGCGTTTTCGGCGGGTTCTTTCCAATGGAGAAAGTAAATTTTCCTTCTTTTAGGCCACTGAACACGACAGCGAATGCCATTTTATCGTCGTAGTCTTCTACTAATAACGCTTCCTCGTTGAAGCAAGCGATGTAGTCTTTCAATGACTCCTTCAGCTCTTGCTTAATAGCGAGTAGATGTGTGTTGGGCTTGCGACTTCTCTTACCACTTATGAACTAGGTAAGGAATAGTCGAATCAACTCTGTGAAAGAACTGATGGAATTTGGTTTGAGCTGTCAGTACCAACTCCGAGGGGAACTCGTGAGCGTGATCGAGAAGCCTCGGCACATCATAGCATCTGTCGCTGTTTGGATCTGCATCCATGAGCGATAGGCTTCTACATGTTCGGATGGGTCTCCAGATCTAGAGTATTGGATGACGGGAGGTATCCTGAACCTCTGCGGCATCACCTCGTTCATGATTTCTAAGATGAAGGGAGGCTCGGTCTCTTCCATCATCGCCTGAATGGCGGCTGGAACTGACGTTGGCTATTGTTTCTTTTCTACGACCATGAATTTATCGTTGAGCTCCACGAACCGTTTCTCCCATGGGTCCTTATTTTTTGCTATGATCTCCTGGTTGTTTTCAATTTCTAGAATTCTCCTTCTTCTCCTCCGTTCTAGCCGATGGCAGAGATCCGTTGGTGCCAGGGCTGAGGTGACCAAGGGATTGGTCGGAGCTTGCATGACCGTGTTCCGAGCCGAAGCTCGGATTTGAGTCAGAGGAGGATTCTGACCCAAGAGCGGCATCTGGGGGGTGTTGAGGCACTTTCGGCACAAAGTGAGCTTCCACGACCGGACCGACTGGTTCAGGAACAGGATTTTCCTGAGCTGGGTGCGGTCGTAGCTCTTATGTTGCTTCATCCTGTTCACCTCATCACGTAGGGCTTGTATCTCACTCTGCATGGTGCGATATTTACTCGCCCGATTGCGAGAACGCTAGGAGGGCCCTGGGGTTCGTTTGGCGTGAAGTAGCGAGGAGGAGCGAGTTTACTCATTTGGCTGTGGTTCTGCTGCTACTGCTTTCTTCTTTCCTCTAGCCATTACACTCGAGAATAGGAACCTGACTTTTTGTACCAGATTCCAATAGACGGCGCCAAAAATGTTGAGGACAAAATCTGGATCACCCTCCACTCTTCGGGACGTTCTTATGACGGACCCTGGTCCTACACAAAAAGGTGAGCACAGGAGACCTTGGCTAAGCCGGGGGACCCTCCGATGCCTAAGTCAAGTCAAAGGAATCAGGGTCTAAGTCGTAGGTAGAGGGAGAGTGCGAGATCTTGCGTACCTATAGCAATGGGGTCCTAGTGTATTTATACCTAACGGTCGAACGATCTGGGTCCGTTAATCTTGACACGATTCACTCAATCAGGGGGATTTTCAAATCATGGAGATATTGTATGCAATCCAAAGATCGTGTAATATATCGTGTGCATCATGTGTATCTACGGGCGAAGTAACCGGCCACATCCTCTTATGGTAGTTTCTAAGCATGACTCATGGAGCTCCCGCCTCGGAATCTGAACTCGGCTCGGTCTTTCTAACAAAAGGCCTTGATCAGAGTGATTATGGACCTTCGTCAGACTATATCTTCTTCTGTAATCCGAGCTGAGCTGGTAGTCACCCGTCCGATCGGACCAGCATGACACCTAGCCTTGGAATTACAAGAGGCTCGGATCTTCCCATAACTCATACTAATTAGAAAAAAAAAAAAAAAAGAATAGAGGATTTATCAATGGTCCACATTCAACTTGCACGAGTGGCCTACCTGATCACCGGAGAGATCAGGCAAAGGCAGTATTCCAGCTAAAGCCCACTTAGAAAACATGCCCGCAACATATGTGGAGTGCATGAACGTGTGCTATTCAACAGATTGGACCCACTATTAAAATAATAGACGAAGACAAGAAGAAGTTCCATTAATTAATTGGGCCACAAGTATGAGAAAATTTGGAAACTTAGAACCTATATGTATGACTAATGTTTGATATTCAAGGTATCATGTAGCTGATGAATGTATATGGGTTTACCAATTCAACATGGAAGCATGATGTTAGCCTTCTGCTTGTTTGAAATGGGTCTCAGCAGATGGATGGCTCTGTTTTTATGAATGTTTATCAAAATACCATAATCTAATATTGTTGTACATGTGCTACCAAGAGAATCCATCCATTCATATGATAATCCATACATCTCTGGCAAGATAAATTTAATCTTTAATGTAACTTTTACAACTCAAACTTCCAATCTGACTTATTCCGATCCTGAAGAAACTAACTCTCTCTATTGATCTTTTTTCTTTTTTTCTTTTTACCTTTTTACCTTTTATGTAACTTTTACAACTTAAACTTCCAACTCAACTGATTCTAATCGTGACGAAACGAATAGCAGGCTGCCTCCCTCTGTTTTTTGTTTTGTTTTTGTTTGGGGGGCGCAAGGTTAAAAAAGAAAAAAGAAAACATGATACAAATAATTAGGGCTATCAATGGGCTGGGTTCTGGCCTACCAAAATCAAAATTTCGAATCGATCAGACTTGAAACAATTCAAATTTTGGGCCAAAGCCAACCTTAGGCCCAGCTCATTGAAAGGCCTACTAAGCATCCCATACCTGCATTGTCCATAGCCAGCAAGCCCTAAATCTCATGCAGGAGATCACCCCAACTATGGAACAAACGATTAAGCTTGCTCGTAAGTATTCCTAAACCATCTGCCACTGAATTTCCTTATCTAAAAGTGCCAGATTTCCTAAAATTTATATCAATTTTCAAATGGGAAATATCCCCCACCTGATACTAAATCTTCCATGGGGCTAGTGCAAGGGGATTAGAAATGGCATTAAAAAAATGGAATCTGATAACACAATAACATTCCTTAGCCCCAGGTCAATGCAATATTAATTAATGTTGTCAAGGCTGCATGTGTTTCAGCCCCAGGTCAATGCAATATTAATTAATGTTGTCAAGGCTGCATGTGTTTCAGCCACATTATTCGAGACCCTGTCATAGAAGTTATGAAGGCAAAGATAACTTAATCCATGTGATCTCTAAAGATTCTACCCCCTCCATCCTCATCAGGATTCCCACAAGAGGATCAATTAACATTTGGTTTTATCCATCCCTGTTCCGGCTTAGCCCATTTTTATTCCGGCCTATCCCATCCCTGTTTGTATTCACAGTTTTATGTGTACCATCCATTACATCAGAGGTTACTATGGTCTGATAATTCTAACCATCTTGTTAGTTGTAAATCAACATACATTTGAAAACATAGCAATGATTCACATTCCTCAGGCTAAAGAATTACTTACATCAATTAGATGAACCAATGGTAGAATTCATTGGACGAATGCCTCATCAAACTTATATCAAGTTAGTAGTCCAAATGCTAGACTAATTTCGTAACATTGTAAAGTTTTTATTAATTCATGATACAATCTCCCTTTGCCTAACATAAGATTATTATATATATATATATATATATATATATATATATATATATATATATATATATATATATATATATATATATATATATATATATAACATCTTGTCATATATTCAATATCAATACAAATACACTCTTAACCTAAGTCTAAATAATATATCTAGAGCTTGTTTAGGTAAGGATTCAACAAACTCATTTCATTTGGAAATCTTTCTCAAAATAACTACTAACAATAACTTAGTAATGCCTGAGGTAAGACAAACTTTCATCTAATATTTGTGACCTAACTCGTTTGTCTCAGTGAATCTTGACCCCGAGATACAAGTCCTTGATTGTGTGCATTTCAGAAACAACATCTCTCATTTGCATTCGTTTTCTTGGAGATTCTGCAGAGCACAACACACCGATTTTGACCATTGAAATCAAGCAGTCATGCATTCTATTTCTTGAATTGATTTGATTTTCATTGCCTTGAATAGCTTCAGCTTCTTCTAAGAGTAGTTGTGGATCAACAATCTCCATTACTCGTTCAGCCAAAGCCATCTTAGCAAAATGATGAAGGCTTAGATTGTCCTTAAACACGTCATTAGTTGGCCCCTTTCCAGTGATCATCTCCAGTAGAAGGATTCCATAGCTGTAAACATCTCCTTGTGTAGATGCTTTTCCGCCCATCGCATACTCTGCAATTTATACTACTTATGTTAGAATCTAAGTGACTATGGCTCACTAGTAGACGGTGAGTTTCAACACCGAGGTCATGTGTTCGAGTACACATGGTGCATGTGGACAAAAAAGACCATTTGGATACAAATAATATCAAAAGTTAGAATTTTGAGAGAGAGAGAGAGAGAGAGAGGGAGAGAGGAAATATTCTATTTAAACAAGTAATTTGCCTTTTTTCCTTTACTAAAATCTGAATTCCTAACATCAATTGGTGTGCTATGAAGTTATATGTTCTTGTAAATATGCTCTACATTGAATAAGGCTTTGTTACTCAAATGAAAGAACTTAGCTCCTCAATCATCAAGAGAATATATGAGTTTCTGTTATTTTTAATGTAATAATAAAAAAAATAAAGAGAGAAAATTTAAAAAAAAAACTAAGGCCAGAAAAGAAATCATCATACCTCATTATGGTGTGATTCATGTGGGGGGTTCAAGTGAGTATGCATACCGCTTTGTATATCTAGATCTTAGAGAATCTTGCCAGGTGTGGATCCTTCAATAATAATAATAATAATAATAATAATAATAATAGGAAATAGATGAAATTGTTACCTGGAGCAATGTACCCAATAGATCCCTGCATCCCAACTGAGCTGCTTTGAGCAACCTCAGATAAGAACCTGGCTAGCCCGAAATCACCCACATGAGCAATCATGTCATCATCAAGAAGAATGTTGCTTGGCTTTAAATCTTGATGAATGATTGATGTTTGGCAATGATTATGTAGATAATCTAGTGCAGAAGCCACATCTATAGCAATGTTTAGCCTTTGAGTAAACTTCAAGTTCCTTCTCAGCTGGTCATGGCCCTCCCTGTGCAACCACTTTTCTAGACTTCCATTGGACATGTACCCGTAAACTAGAGCTTTAAAATCATTGCCCTTAAAATCAATGCTCGAGCAACAAGTTAAGATCTTAACAAGATTCCGATGCCTAATGTTTCTCAAGGCTTCGCATTCGGCCATGAAGCTCTGCAAAGCTCCTTGTTGTTGAAGGTTGAAGACTTTCACTGCTACCATAGTCCGAACACGATCTAGAATCCCTTTATATACAGCACCAAAACTTCCAGTTCCGATCAAATTGGCAGGAGAGAACTCATCTGTTGCTTTAAAGAGTTCCGCGTAAGACACGTTCATAAAAGGATCCTCCACAGAAGTCACAGAAAAAAGATTCCTTCTCGTCTTTCTTAGCCAATGAAGAATGGTAAGGAAACATGATAATGAAATAAGACCCAGGACAGCACCAATTATTGAGAATTTGACTTTTGAAGCAAGAGAGATCCCCCTGTTGTTGGAAGCTTGGCTAGAGCATGGTGGCAAATGTAATTCATGAATACCCCCACAAAGCTTACTATTTCCGAGGACTGAAACTCGACTGGAATTTCCAAAGACCCCTTGTTTTGGTAATTCACCCTCTAAATTATTGAAGGATAGATTTAGATACTCTAGAGCAAACTTTTCCAGATATCTTGGAATCTTCCCAGATAAGTTGTTGCGTGAAAGATCCAGGGATCGAAGGCCTTTTAGAGTACTAAATGTTGATGGAATTGATCCTTGAAAGAAGTTCCCATCCAACCCAAGATACTCTAGGCTGAGACAATTGCCTAGCCAGCTTGGAATTTCGCCTGACAATTTGTTATTAGAAACTTTGAATGTTCCAAGAGCTTTCAAGTAACTGGCTTCATGTGGCAGATTAGTGAAAAAGTTGTTTTGAGCTTGGAGATCAATCAAAGATGGAATGTTGAAAAGTTGTTTGGGTAAGGTACCGCTGAAGTTATTATAGCTGAGGGATATGACGTTCAGGTCTATGCAATTACCAAGATTTGAAGGTATGCTCCCCGATAGTTTGTTTTCATGTAAATAGAGTCGGTACAATCTGGTGATGTTGCCTAATGAAGGTGGAATTTTACCTGATAATCCATTTGAATCCAAGGCAAGAACTTCCAACTTGTTAAGCTTCCCAACACCAATGGGAATTGTACCAGTCAGATAGTTATACTCCATACCCAGTACTGTTAAGCCAATAAGATTCTGAATCCCAGATGGGATGCTTCCGAATATCATATTACTTCCCAAAGATAGGAATGTCAGTTGGGTCGAAAGATTTGCTATGGAGTTGGGCAACGCACCGCTGAAATGATTATAGCTTAACTCCAGCACTTGTAAGCTACTGCAATTGGTCAAAGAATCAAGAAAACTCAAGTCACGAGCTTTCCCAATTCCAAGTTCGTTTCCCCCCAAATATAACTTGGTGAGACCTTTGAGGCTTCCAAAATTCTTAGGCACGGATCCGCTAAAACTATTGTTATCAAGGGCAATAAGTGAAAGTCCGGAAGCATTGGATAATGAAACTGGTATGGGTCCTGTGAATTAGTTTCCTCCAACATGGAGTACTTGGAGATTAGGAAGAGTGAGGCCTAAGTTAGGTGGAAGATTTCCATGCAATCTGTTCAATCTCACGGAAAAAATGACAATAGAGGAGAGATTGTAGAGCCGAGGCGGAATCGTACCTGACAGTTTATTATGACCTATGCTAAGAAACTGTAAGCTCACCAATTGACAAAGGTCATCTGGGATGCTGCCCTCCAGACTATTTTGTGAGAGACGAAGATACCAGAGAGACGAAAGGTTTCCAAGTGAAGGTGGGATGCTTCCAGCAAGACTGGTGCGACGAAGGTTTAAGTAGGTGAGCTTCGATAGAGAGCCAAGCTCAGTCGGAATCCTCCCTGCGAGCTGATTCCCGGAAAAATCAAGAAATTGGAGTTTTAAACAGTGGGTCAGATTTGCTGGAATTTCTCCAGTGAATGTGTTATTGCTCAGAACGAGATACCTCAAGCGGAACAACCTGCCAATCTCTTCAGGAATCGTCCCATAGAAGCTGTTGGCTGAGAGATCGATTATCCTGAGGAAGGTGAGGTTTGCTATGTAGGGAGATATGGGGCCCACCAATTTCTGGCCAGTGAGGTTCAAGGCCCTGACCCTTTGAGGATGCCGTTGATCATCACATGTGACTCCTTGCCAGTGGCAGAAGTGGAGAGTATGGTTCCATGAGCTCAAAGAATGGAGAGGATCGTCGGTTATTAGATGTTTGAATTTGAGCAAAGTAAGGAGATCAGTTTCGTTGGAGAAGTGAGCGGCAGATCCAAAGAAACATGGAACGTGAATGGAAGAGAGAAGGAGAAATGACCAAATTGCCCATAAGTTCATACGTGGGAGCTCCATTATGGAGTTTGTGAATGCAGGAAAGGGAAAGTGAGGAGACAAATTTGGCATGGATTCTCCCGGATAAAAAGAGAAGGGCGACTTCTTTGTCTGTTGATGAATTTTTCTTTTGGTGGGCCCAGTTTTCGGCTTATTTTTGGGAATATATATTATTTTTTTCTCTCTATTTTGGTATATCGACTGAAAACTCGTTGGTCTTAAACTATTAATAAAAAAATAAACCCTGTTATTTACACATGCAGACCTGCCACCACACCTTTGAACTAAAGTTATAACATCACTATTAAGTAAGAAAATGACATCTGGCTTTTAAAAAAAAAAAAGAAGAAGTAAGAAAATGACAAATTGTCTTCCTTTAGTGGTCCTTTGAATGCCTGTAAAGTCTTTAAGCTGTAAATGAATTAAAGACAATCCAATTACAAGGGTTATTTGGATGCATGTATTCTTCTGAAAAGGCTTTCCAAGCTGTAAACATATTACAGCTTTTAGATGGCATCTTATACCTGACAAAAACCATGTTTTATAATTCACGTGAAGTCTTTACAGCTAAAAATGCATCATACATGTTATAAAACAGCTCAATCCATCTTGTACTTCCCTTAATGCTCTCTTGTGACCTGAAAAAATAATTTTTCCATTGTTAAATGAATATTAAATGGACCCAATGAGGGAAGTATGGGGCCTCCATCATTAAAAACTTCTAGATTGCATTTGGGGCCCACCATGATGGGTGGAAGACATCTAATCCACTTAGTGTTTGTATGATTTAATGCTCTCTTAGAGCTCTAAAAAAGTCAAGTCCTTAAATGATTTGCAAATTTTGAAAAGTTCACCGCCCAAGTTATATTGTATGAATATTGACTTTATTCATTGTAATCACTTTACAAGCTACCCAAATACACAATATGTTCAGTTTACATTATCACTTAAAATCCATATAGAATAACATGTAAACCGATTACACCTGAAAAGTAAGTCCAGGGAGAGAACCAATGCCCTATCTCCTTTTGTTTGAAAAGTATGCCCCATCTCCACCCTACGTGAATGAAGTCACCTTGAGAAGATCTTGGCCGACAGTATCCCAGCAGGATGCATAAAAACTAGCAAGGAAACCATCCGGGCCAGGAGCTCCATCCTTAGGCATAGTTAGGACTGTCTGATATACTTTAAATTGAGAATGGAAGGAGGGGCTAATAGGCGATCATTATCCTCTTGGGAAACTAAACATGGGACGACATCCAGCAAGGAAGGATCCAAGTCTGATCTGTATGCCTTGTAAACTGATTGGAAATATTCTGATGCCGCAAGCTTGATCTGAGATACTTCATCCAGCCTAAGTCCAAACTCGAGTTCTATACTACGAATGACTGATTTCCTTTGGTGTTCCGTCACTCAGGAGTGAAAATACTTGGTGTTTCTATCTCCCTCATGCAGCCAGCTAACCCTGGACTTCTGTTTCTAGAATATTTCCTCCCTAATTTCTAGATTTCTGAGATTCTCTTTGGCTATAGGGAGCTGGTTGTGCAAATTGCTGATAGATACTTTAAAGGGGCTAGTGGTTTGGAGATTCAATTTAGCTTCAAACAATTTACTTTCAGTAAGCTTCACCTGATAAAAAATATTTCCGAAGACTTCCTTGTTCCACGTTCTAAGGGCCCTCTTAACATTCTTGAGATAAAGAAGGATATTAAACATAGGGTGGTTGGACTCAGAAGCACCCCACGCTGTCCTTACGACCTATTGAAAGGAGTCATGATGCACTCACATTCGCTAAAATTTAAATGGCTTTGGGGCTAATCTTGGCTGATAAAGAAGGACTAGAAATAGCGGGGCATGGTCGAAGTTGATTGGGGGAAGGTGCTACACAAAGAACCTGGGAAATGCTGAATTCTAGGAAGCATTAACCAAGACCATGTCCAGTCTCGCCTAAACTCTAGAATTACCTACCTGATTATTGCTCCACGTGAACCAATTTCTAGTAAAACTTGCATCAAATAGTCCTACATTGTTAATGGCCTCCGCGAATTCCTCTGAACTAGGGGTGTCTAGGGGCCGACGGCTCCTCCTCTCTAATGCACTAGTCACCACATTGAAGTCTCCACTGACAGACCAAGGCCCTGGAAAGGATCTAGATAGGTTGGACAATTCATCTCATAGAATTCTTCTCTGGCACCTGTCACAGCTAACGTATAGGAAGGTGAGGTAAATAGGGGAATTAAGGCTATGAATATGAATAAGGATAGACATAGATTGTACAAATTTATGTAAAACAGATAAGGAGACAAGGTTACTGAAGAAAACCCAAATCTTGCCTCCTTCCGCAGTATTGGAGTAGGAAGAGTGAAAACCTTTCTTGAGCCCAACCGATACTCTCTTGTTTTCACTAATCATGGGCTCCATGATAGCCAAAATCCACGGGTTGTGGGCTATGATGAACCTTTTTGCTGACCTGATTGTCCATTGTTTACCTACCTCTCGGACGTTCCACACTAAGATCTTATCTATCTATTACACAACCAGAGTATACAGCCCTTCGCTTCAACTTTCGCTGTCTTGCTTCCCATTCCCCTCTGATGGGGGTTTTGTCGAAAAACGTTGTCTCGCATTACCCCTATCAGCCTTTGAGGTGCTTTGAGGATTAGGATCCCCTGTATCTTGCGGCCTACTCTGGATATTCATATATGATTTCTGTAAATTTTATTGTTCAGATGATGATTCTGCTGCTGTTTGAAGGAGCCTATTATCTCCTTGCTGGTCTCTTGGACCCCTATTTGTAGATTCGATCAGATCAATAGAGTCACCCTCTACCTCCTCCATGTTCGCATACCTGGAACAGTTGAAGTAGGGAGATAGATCTACATGCAGACCCAAGCTGAGAGCTGTAGAATCTCCATTGGTATCTAGGATATTGGAAGGAATCACTGGCGTTTTGGGGGATCTGAAGAAAGAAATGATTCCCTGGGGGGTGTGAGGGAGGTGAGTTCCATATCCACTGTTCTAGGAGGAGAGTTGCTTGTTGTTTTTGGTCTGCTTTTCAATCTACTCTGTTGAGCTGGGACTATGTGCTGGTTAGGCTGACACAATGGGGAGTTGAAGAGGTAATTCCCTAGAATTAGAAACTTGAGAGGGCAAACAGAGGATAGGGGCTGGAGGTTGCTGAAGTTGAATACCTTCTGCTTGGCAGAGACTGAGAGGATTATCAAGACTTCCCTCTTTTGTGTTGTATTGTTGATTGGGCGAGTGAGCCAAAGGCAAGGGAGTCACCGTAGTGGTATTGATCAGCCGGGTTGAATGCTCTTACATCAAAGTAGGTTGAATGCTCTCAGCGGGATAATCACAAACATGAGGCGAGGGCATTTGGGAATCCTCTGAAAATTCTGATCTGGGATAGTTCCTGGCACAAACATCTCCTGGGTGCATTACCAGCTGCAAAGGGTCTTTGTAAAACCGCTTCTTAACCCATGCCTTGGTGGACGCATGATTAGGAGGTGAGGGAATATTTTGAGACCTAGAGGGATCAGAGAGGGAGGGAAACTCCAATTCCGCATAGATTGGGAACTCTTTACCTGCAACTAGTATTTTCTGAACTCAGTTCATATTAGTTCCTAGCCGTAGTAGAACTTTAATTCTTGCATACACCTGAAAAATCCCAAATCTACTATTTGTATCTAGCTGAACTACTCTTCCAAAATGGTTTCCAAGGTCTAGAATAACATCCTCCAACCAGGCATGAGCTGGGATGCCATACATTCCAAGCCATACTCATTCTGCTCCTAGAACCTCATTTGGAGACCACGGAAACACATAATCCAATCCCATTTGACAATGTAGGGCATCATCATCAAGGAATTGGGAAAGTTCCTCTCTGGTTTTGAAGGTTATTAGGAATGCGTTCAGGGAGATTCTAGCTATATCGATGGCGGATGCCACGAAGTTCGACACTCTAATGAACCCAAGTAGGCTAACAATCGAAACATGAGGTCCTACTGAGATACCTACCAAGCTTAGCTTGTGCTCTTCCAATTTCTAAGCTACCACTTTCGAGTCTATAGTAACTGTGGGAACTACTGATGCGCTTGATTGGATGAGGAATGCTCTATCTGCCCGAAGCTGCTGCTGCTGCATATGAACCTTGTTGAGGGGGCTAGGCCAGAATGGTCGCTTCTTGATGATCTTTTCGGGGTGGAGGTGACCTGGGTTTAGCCAGTCTCATTGTAACCAGTTTGCCGTCTATCTTCCTTCCGTCTAGGATATCTATGGCTGCCTTCGTATCCTACTCATACAGGAACCTAACAAAAGAAAATACCCTAGGTTTTCTAGTGATTGGGAAGCAAGGTATGAATACATCCACCACCTTTTTATACCTGATGAAGATTTTCTTTAAATCCTCATGGGTGCAGTTGAAAGGGATGTTGCCGACGAAAAGACCAAATCCGATTTCACCGACCGGGCTCTTCTTCTTAGCGACATACTCTGGTAGCTTGGGAGACATACCTCTCCACTAGGATCAATTCTAGGGAGATCCTCTTCTCGATGGGCCCAATCTCTCCTAGGGTTGCGCATTGTAAAGGATGGGAGAATTAAGGGTTTTTAGGGATTTTGGGTTTTAACATGGCAATCTCCACTCGGTGCACCTTTTTTTTTCCTTTTGGGTCTCCTTTGTCTCTTACAATAGGCGGGCCCAAATCGCTCGAACTGATTTTTGTATGAGAAATTTAGGACTGTGGACCCCACCTTTTATCCAGTTGTTTTTATGAAACACTACAATTTTTTTTTTACAACTTAGACCTGCAGGTGCTGAGACCGAATTTTAAGACGAAAACACCCCTCCTTTTCACTGCTGCCTTTCAACTATTTGCTTTTCCTCTTCCTTTCCACTGCTGCTTCACTGTCGTTGCTTTCACCCCCTTTCCTCAATCCGTTAGAAGGACCAAAAAACCCTTTTTGTGGGCCCCTCTTATCAGCATTTCGTCTTCTTCTGAAAATGGTCGGTGCAGTGAAGAAAACACACTCCACAGGTATATTTTAAAGTTAGTTGGGCCCACGTTGAATGCATGTAGTATAGGAAATGGATTGGCTACTCCCCCTGACACCAGTCCGGTGACTGGTGGTCGGTGCTCTGTGGGCCCACCATGATGTACGTTGCTGGTGGTCGGTGCTCTGTGGGCCCACCATGATGTACGTGGCTGGTGGTCGGTGCTCTGTGGGCCTCACCATGATGTATGTGTTTCATCCATTCCGTTCATCCAATTTTAAAGTCCATTTTAGTGCTTTATCCTAAAAATAAGAGGGATATAAATCTTAGATGTACCACACTACAGGAAAACAATAGTGATTGGATATCCATCATTTAAATCCTCTTGATGCCCACTGTACTATTTATCTAAAATCCAATCTGTTTATTAGGTCATAAAGACCCAGATGAAGGCTAAAAACAAAGATCATCTTGATCCAATACTTTTTTGGCCACCAAAAAGTTTTTAATGGTCGATGTTCATTAAACATTGTTTCCTATAATGTGGTCCAATTGAGATCAGGATATACCTCCATTTTTGTATAATATCATAAAATGATCTATAAAATAAATGGATGGCTTGGTTGAAACACATACATCATGATGGGGCCCATAGAGCACCGAACAAGGAATATCCGTTTCCTATAGTATATCCATGCCGTCCATCCGTTTTTATATTAATTTAATGGGTTTAGCCCCAAATTGAAGCATATCAAAATATCAAGTGGATCATACCACGGAAAACAGTGGGCATGATGATTTTGTAGTTTGCCCCACTCATTTCATGTTTCCCCCGCTCAATTTGATGTTTGCCCCGCTGATTTTCTAGTTTACCCCACTTAATTTGATGTTTGTCCCACTGATTTTGTAGTTTGCCCAGATGATTTTTTAGTTTGCCCCGCTGAATTCCTAGTTTGCCCTGCTGAATTTCATGTTTCCCCTGCTGAATTTCATGTTTCCCCCGCTCAATTTGCAGTTTTTTCATGTTTTCCCTATTGAAGTTCATGATTTGCACCGCTGAATTTCATGTTTCCCCCGCTGAAAATCAAGTTTGTCCCTATCAATTTTATGTTTTCCCCGCTGAATTTCATGTTTGCCCCGTTCAATTTCATGTTTGCCCCAATTAATGTTAAGGTTCCCTCCCTCAATGTCTAGGTTCCCTCCCACATACGGGGTTTTGGTGTAAACATAATCCGATGAAAATGGAGAGGTATTACATAATCCGATGAACATGATGTATTACAAATAAAACATCATTGTGGGGCGTAGCAAGCGTAATCAAATTGCGTATTGAGTTAGTCAGTGCGCTCCCATTGTACTAAGTAAACTCAGATGAACCCACATTGAATGTATGTAGTATATCCACGCTGTTCATCCGTTCTTCCATCTAATTTAAGCGGTTTGGCCCCAAATTGAAGTATATCAAAAGATCAAGTGGAGCATACCACGAGAAACAGTGCACATAATGATTTCCGTCATTGAAACCATAGTGGGCCCAACAGTGATGTTTGTTTGTTATCACATCTTACTTTTCTAAGAATTATGTTAATGAACCGCTTCAAACATAGAATAAGTAGCCTAACGTACTTTTTTATTATCTACATAAATTGGCCTACCTAATCACTATTTGTGAATAAATGAAAAAAAAAAAGAGTCTATATTCTTTAGCACACATATAATATCATGATCAAGTATACATTTTAAATGATGCAAAATCTTTTTACCTACTTGTAGATGAATCTAACTTAGAAATTTCATGTGGTAGTTAAGTAATTCCACAATATATAAGATGTTTAGGCTAGTATGAGTCAAGTATTTAAAACTTCTAATCGACAACTTGAAGTCCTTTAGGATCTATTAGATTATTTTTCTTGTTGTTGCTCAATTTCAACGTAATCTCCATGAGTATGCACACTAATTTAGAAGTTTTCATCATAAAGATTTTTTGAGTTTCATGAATATACGTGTTCTCATATGTAAAAATTACATCATCTATTTAATTTATCCTAATGCAAGATAATATGTCATAAGACCCACATTTGTCATTTTAAATTTACGAACTAGCCTTTATAAACTCATCAATCATAACACCATCATTGTCTGTGAATATTATATCACCATTGTATAAGGATGTCAATAATACATCACCATGGTCATTGTGTTAACATGGATAACAAGCTCCTTGGGATTACTTGTTTATTTCTTATCAAACCTATTCATAAGATCATACAGACATGGATTAATAGAAAACACAATTGGTGATCAAGATCCAAAACTTCTGTGGCCCCTAAGAAATGATGAACATGAGAAGTTCAATTCAAAATTTTCATATGGTGTGGTCTACTTAAACATTGGATACATTTAGATTTTTGGGCTCAAGCCATGAAATTATCTGTTAAGTTTGCCCCACTGATTTTCCAGTTTGCCCCACTGATTTTCCAGTTTGCCTCGCTGAATTTCATGTTTCCCCGTTCAATTTCATGTTTGTCTCGCTGATTTTCTAGTATTCCCACTGATTTTCTCGTTTGCCCCAATCAATTTCATGTTCGACCCGATCAATTTCATGTTTGCCCCACTGATTTTCTAGTTTGCCTCGCTGATTTTCTAGTTTCCCCAGCTCAACTTCATGTTTGCCCCGCTGAATTTCTAGTTTGCCTCGCTGAATTTTCAATTTGACCCGCTGATTTCCTAGTTTCCCTCGCTAATAGTCTAGTTTGCCCGGCTGAATTTGTAGTTTGCCCTGCTCAATTTCATGTTTGCCCCGCTGATTTTCTAGTTTGCTTCGCTGAATTCCTAGTTTGCCCCGCTAATTTTCATGTTTCCTCCGCTGAATTTCATGTTTGCCCCTCATTTTTCAGTTTTTTTCCACTGAATTTTCTGTTTCCCCCGCTGAACTTCATGTTTGGCCCGCTCATTTTGCAGTTTTTTCATGTTTGCCCCGCTGATTTTCAAGTTTGCCTCACTGAATTTCATGTTCCCCCCCCCCGCTCAATTTCATGTTTGCCTCGCTGAATTTCATGTTTACCCCAGTCAATTTCATGTTTGCCCCGGTCAACTTCATACTTCCCTCGATGAAGCTCAATGTTCTCTCAAAGCGATCATTTTTTATATATCGCAATCGACAATTTCATGTTTGCCCCGCTAAATTTGTAGTTTACCCCGATCAAATTACAGTTTGTCTCGCTTATGTTGATAGTTTGTCTTGCACAATTTTCAGTATTTCCGCACGCAATTTCAATCTCTATGTCATATGAAGCTTGTTCAAATTAATGAAATGCTACATTGTTTTCAATTATGTCTGATTTTGTCCACTATGTTTATCCTGTGAATTTTATGTTTAATATGTTTTTCAATTCATCTCTGCAGGCGATGAATATTCTGCCGTAATCTTCAACCCAACATGTAGGTGTTCATTGACATCATGGTAGTTTGATAAGGTGAAGGGTGGACTGGAGAAGCACAATAGTCGGCTAAATTTATTTAGGCAATCCCCTTTCTCGTTTTTATTGCATGTTACATCCTTTAGATTTATAGGGGCTCTATTTAACCTTCTTCTTGAAAGATACAAAGGTGATCTACTATTTGAGATCAGGGGGAGGCGAATGCAGTTTACGGAGATGGACTTCGCCCTCATTATCGGTCTTAAGACTGGAGATCATACTGTACTGAAGATTTCTTGTACTACGAGTACATTAAGAGACAAATACTTCAAAGAATATCCAGTATTAAATAAGCACCTAATGGATGTGTTTGAGAGATTAGTTGACACCAATAAACATGAGGACGTCGTGAAGGTTACCCTACTTCTAGTTATGGAGTACTTTCTTAGGGGAACCGAAATGAAAACCATGTGCAACATGGATTATATTCAGCTGGTGGACTCGCTAGATGATTTCCATACATATCCTTGGGGTAGTTTGGGATACAATACGATGTCACAAGGAATCGAATCTGCCGTTGCCGCATCAAGTTCCCCTCGGTACACTGTATGTGGTTGCGTCCTTCCTCTACAAGTAAGAACAGCTTTAATTTTCTATGTGTTTTCCCTCTATAGTCAATTTTAATTTTTAACCTAGTGCAATTTCATTCTAACAGGTATGGGCAGTAGAGATATTACCGGCCCTACAAGACTGTGTTGTTTCGTATGTTCCCCATCAAATTCCATGCTTCATTCAATATCGAGTCTGGAAGGGTTGGAGGTACAACAAAATACATGCTTATTTCGAGAGTAAAACTGTAAGTTTATATACATATATATATATATATATATATATATATATATATCCAAATTTACTTTGTTTAACTTGACGTATACGCTTTTTTATTTAACATTACTCTTTATTCTTTTGCAGACATCAATAGTAATGAAATTAGAACTAACGCTGAGAGAATGGAAAACGGATGTCGTTCGCTCGGTGCGTGACAGTTTCAAGGTGAGATGTTACGAAAAATGAACTAGAATAAGATGATGAGGAGGGTAATGAGATTGATCATGAGGAGGATGACGAGTCAGATGATAACGAGGAGAAAGGCGTTGAGGGAGAGGGACTGAGGGGGGGTATTACGAGGAATGTTATTTTTATGGAGAAATTTCGGATTGAGAGGGAAGAGATGAAGAAGGAGAGACAGCAATTGAAAGAGGAGAGGGAAGAATTGAGAAAAGAGAAGGAAGAGATGAGAAAGAAAGAAGCAATGTTTGATGATAGAGAGACGCTATGAAAGAGAAAGAACAATTGAAGAAGGAGAAGGATTTGTTCTTTACGGACAAGGAATGGTTCTTCAAGGACAAGGAAAAGTTAGCGAATGAGAGGGAGGAATTTAATAAGGAGAAGGAAGGTATTCGTACACAGAGGGGACATTTTGTGATGAAGGAGGAAGGTGAGGAGTTGAGGAAGAGAGGAGAAGTAAATGATATTCAAGATAAAGAACTTGGACATAGGGATCTGAATGTGCAATCGTATAGTAATGTCAGAGGTAATGTATGGAATGCATCCACTTCTCATCTCATTTATGAAAGGAGAACCAAAAGGATACCGAAGCCGTCATATTACAAGATTTCTCCATACTTGTCCCTGTCCGCATTCGATACAACCCCTGGGCCAGAGAAGAAGAAGGCAGGTAGTCATACACAGAGGGGATGTTTTGTGATGGAGGAGGGTGAGGAGTTGAGGAAGAGAGGTGAAGTAAATGATATTGAAGATAAAGAACTTGGACATGGGGATTTGAATGTGCAATCACTAAGTAATGCCAAAGGTAATGTCGATAATGCATCCACTTCTCATCCCGTTTATGAAAGGAGAACCAAAAGGATACCGAAGCCATCATATTACAAGATTTCTCCGTACTTGTCCCTGTCCGCATTCGATACAACCCCTAGGGCGGTTCCCAAACCCGAGCAAGTAACAACTTTTGCTACTTCTCCGATACCATTTCCTCTATAGATGGATCCTTTCAGGATACTATTCGCGTAGGAGGTGAAAGAGGTAGAGGACTAGTATGAAGTAACAAGGACATGACAGCGGAGAAATGGCTCAGTATGATATAGATGAAGGATGCGTGGGTTGATAGTGAGATAAGCATTACTAATTTATTCTCTATATGCATTGATTGACATATAATTAATTGTTATATTAATCTATGACTAAATCGTACTATCCTATTGATTAGGCTATCGACACATATATCGAGTTCCTTGAGAAAAGGCATAACGCTCTTTCAATAACATATCCTCAGGATTGTAAGTTCTGTCCTATGTATTTTACGGTAAGTGTTTATTGCGGCAATCCTTAATCTGTTTGAAAATTTTATTTTCTTACATATATTAAACTTTGATCATGTTTGTAATAGCAAAGCCTTGAGGGGTGCTTGTCGGTTTTGATCCCATATCGGGCCTCCAATTCGGTGTCAGAAAGGGCGTCGCTAATAGGCCAGCTGACCACGGCCTATGCAATTGCCAAGCAGCGAGATAACCATACACCAAAGCAATTTGGTGTTATGAACGGGTAATGCACTCGTCAAAGAACCCAAAAATCTCTTACTTATATGTGTTCTATCAGTTTTGACAAATATATTATTTTGTGAATCATGGACAGGTCTATGCGCCCATAAATTATGAAAATTCACATTGATTTTTGTTGGTCATCTATCCTAGAGTAAGAGAAATCATTGTTGTGGATAGCTTATGCATATATCTAATGTCGAAGTATAAGCAGAAGATAAAGAATATGACTGATGCACTCCCCATTCTCTTCCATGCCACTAGAGACAGCACTATGCTTGAAGGGAAGAATTGAATGGTCAGATTCAATGAATCCGCGCCGAAGCAGGACAATGGTTATGACTGCGGCATATTCGTGATAAAATTAATTAATATTTTGTGTAGCGGTCTTACCTTGGGGGGAATAGACATGCAAAAAATTACCACCGATTAGAGGAAGTTAATAGCATATGATTGCTTGTCTGTAGTCAGTAGGTGATATTTGTCCAGTGCATGGGAGAAAATTTGGAAAGGTGTATTATACATTGTACGAGGTTTACAGTAATCTTGTAGTGCGGAAAATTTCCAAGTATGTGCATTTCAGTCTGAGTTCCTTTTTTAATCACAATAACCTTGGGAGGGTTGATCTGAGGGATGGACTGCAAAAGGGCTGATTAAAACTATACTGGATTATCTTACTGGTCTTAAACTCATTATATCAGTCAGCAAGATAACCCAATATAGTTTTAATCAGCCCTTTTGCAATCAACCCATCCCTTGGATCAACCCTCTCAAGGCTATTGTGATTAGAGAAAGAACTCGGACTGAAATGCACATACTTGGAAATTTTTTGCATAATCACCGGAAGTGCAAGTTTCGATGTATAATATACTTTGTAATTTTAGTGGATGATGAAATGAACTTTATACTTTATCCCACATATTTTCAGTTTGTCTCGATATGCTTGTCGATCAAGTTCAATGCACATGGAATTCAATGCTTGGCAATTGCTCTAGATCTTGAATATCATGTTTACCCCTTTAATTTCCAGTTTGCCTCACTCAATTCTTAGTTCGTCCCGCTCAGATTCATGCTTGCCCCACTCAATTCCTAGTTTGCTACATTCTTAAGAAGAGAAGAAATGGAATTGTTAAATTGGGTCCGTTAGCAAATTTCTTTTGTTCATTTCGGATATTTTTATTTTGTATGTAATCTATTTTATTCATTCTGGTATATTTGTAAACTCTTTTTATTCATTCTGGTTTATTCATTCTCTCCTTTTCTTTCGACTTAAATGGTTCTCAATTTCATGCTTGCCCCGCTCAAGTTTCAATTTGCCCCGCTGAATTTCATGTTTGCCCCGCTGAATTTCATGCTTGCCCCACTCAAGTTCCAGTTTGCCCCGCTGAATTTCCAGTTTGCCCCACTCAATTTCTAGTTTGCCCAACTCAATTTCCAGTTTTCCTCGCTCAATTCATGTGAAAATCCTTTCAAAGAAAAAAGATTCGTAAATAATACACTTGAGAAATCGACAATTGGGCATTTTTTAGCTAAGACATACGAGGAAACTTATTATTTTACTAATATAGTGAGAAACTCATGTACTTGTTAATGAAATAACATGTTCATGTCCACCAATTAAATGACATGAAGAAATCAATAGATAATATCAATGATATTGAGAAAGACTTGTGCATAGTTAGAATTTCCAACAACATTCTCAAAATACTTGTGCATGAAGCCTTCCTCCCTTGAGACTTTTCGATTCTGCATTTCATTAGCGCTGACAAGTGAGCTTTCAAATACGGTTCATTAAGAAGAATTCCACGGAGAATCATTCTCAACGCAAGAAAATCATCCATGTCTCCGTGGTTCAATGTAGCTGCAATTGTAAGAACTATTAATTAGTGAAATTTATCATAGTGGAATGAACATTTCGAGCATCATTCAAAGCATTCCTCAGAAGATCCATAAAATATTATGTTGGGACACCTCCATACTTTAGTAGTGAATTTAAAGTTTTATTTAGGTACATTTTCCTTGGCTAGTTGCTAAAAAAAAGAGACAAATAATTTGGATCAACTCTTCACATCACCTTTGCGGATAACAAAAAACCGTACGTTATATACAAGCACTAAAAGCAAACATGGGAGATCGTCAATGTATATAAAATAATCCTCCACGGACGATGCTACAACCAATTCACTACACAAATAACAAACATGTGGTCACGGATTTAGCGGTTTAAACCAATATGGTTGGTTCATAAAGGAGTATCCCACAATTTTTCTGATTTTGCCATCCGAAAGGATTTAAATCATGAAAGGTTGGATGTTTGGTGCTGCTGTGCTTAACGTAATCAATGACACCACATGAAACGGGCCATTTATACATCTTCGCAGTGACAACATGGATATCTCCAAAGTGTTGTCCAGGAGCCTTATATACTAATATATTTCCCGAGACTTGCCCATTGTCTCTGTATTTTAGTGAGAAATAAAGCATGAAAATGTTGACTAGGTAACAAATCAAAACATATCACATTACTCTAAAACAATCAGAGGAATCACATAAACAGAGTAATATAGCAACAAAATTACATACAGAATAACACAAACTTCAGTCGGTTCTGCAATTCCAAGCAAATAGTAGCACTCACTATCATGAAGCCTTTCTCCCTTGAGACTTTTCAAGTATTCTCTCGTTAGCACTGACAAATGAGCTTTTAAATAGGGTTCATCAAAAAGAATTCCACAGAGAATCATTCTCAACGCAAGAAAATCATCCATGTCTCCGTTATCTGAAAACCAATACAATGACACGTTATCAGTGAATCGTAAATCAATAGAACCTTACCATATGACCAAACTCAATTAAATAATGAAGGACCGACAGCTCAGTTTCTATTACAGATGAGGATGATAAAGTCTTATTTAGGTACGTTTTCCTTGGCTGGTTGCTAAAAAATACAAGCACTAAAAGCAAACAAGGTACTGTACTATTATTCACACAGCAAATTCAAGAACACATAACCCCAAGTTTTCACCCTAACAAAATTTTAAATTCTCCCAACAAGGATGGAATTCATTCATCTTCGTATCGATCCCTAGTGGGGATGGCTAACATGGAGGGAGTGTACTAACATGGGTGTGTACAACAAGCAAACCAAACCCAAAAAAAAAAAACCAAAAAAAAAAAAAAAAAAAAAAAACACAAAAAATTTTTTTTGCAAAAGATGCAATTGTCGATATCATCATATCATCGATATTATCAACGCAAGTCATCGATAATATCAACAATATGTCGATAATATCGAATGTGGATGACAATTGTCAAGCAAGCTATGGTGCATTTTCATATTTTATCGATATATCGACAACATCTCGATATATTGATAGTAGATACATATCGACATATCGACATGTTGTATATAATTCAAATTATGGCTGTAAGTGTCCAGCAACCAAACACGAAAAATTTCATATTGACTCGATATATCCACACGTCATCGATAATATCGACGATGTCGATGGATACATCGACGACATGTCGATGGATACATCCAGAAATGTAAAGTCGATTTTATCGACATATCATCGATATGATTGACATAAGTCATCGATATTATCAACATATCATCGATGTGATCAACGTAAGTCATCGATAATATCGACAAGTTGTCGATAATATCGAATCTGGATGACAATTGTCCAGCAAGTTCCAGTGAATATTCATATTTTATCGATATATCGACACAATCTCAATATATCGATAGTAGAAATATATCGATATATCGACATGTTGTAGATAATATCAAATTAGGGCTGTAAGTGTCTAACAAGCAAAGATGAAATATTTCACATTGACTCGATATATCAACATGTTATCTATCATATTGACGATGTCTATGGATACATCGACGACATGTCGATGATATTTACTTATAAAACAATCAGAAATGTTAAGTCGATTTTATCGACATATCATCGATATGATCGACATAAGTCATCGATATTATCGACATATCATCGATATTATCGATGTAAGTCATCGATAATATTGACAATATGTCGATAATATCGAATGTGGATGACAATTGTCCAGCAAGCTTTGGTGCAGTTTCATATTTTATCGATATATCGACACCATCTCGATATATCGATATTAGATTCATATCGATATATCAACATGTTGTAGATAATATCGAATTATGGCTGTAAGTGTCCAGCAACCAAACACGAAAAATAGAACTTTGACGATATATCACCGATTTATCGATATTATCGAAATGGAACTTGTCGATATGTCGACAAACTATCGATATTATCGACGGATATCGGTTTTTAAAAATAAACTGCATTTAACTGCTTTCACCAACCATCCTTTATTACACTCCATACCCATTTATTTGCACTCATTCTCAAACGTTCCCTCCACTTCATCTCCAACGAATTTCTCCACATTAGCAACCTTAATCTTTGAGGGATTTCTGCTTAGACGATCTCGGTAAGTTTGTGTTCATTACAATCAATATGAAATACTGAGTTTGTCGATGATGGAAACTCCTTTTCACCTTTCTTTCTTCTATTTTTCAAACTGTCATCCCGATTTTAACTTCTTCTTTTTTTTTTTAACTTGAAAACGGAAAATATAGATGTTATGAAGTAAATTATCGTACACCCTGTTAGAAATGAGCCTAACAATGATCCTACACACTGTTATAAAAAATAGAGATGTTGAAGTAAATCTTCCTTCCATTTTTTCGTAGTTTGGATACCACTTGAAGGATTTTCCATGCCCCATAAAGTTTGGATCATCATAAAGGAAAAATTACCTTCAATATTCAGCTATGATGTAACCACATCTGTAACGCCCTGAAATTCGAGGGTCAAGTAGCAACTCAACTCTCGAGTTCCAGAACATCACTTATGCGACATAGATAATGATGATTAAATGTTGTCTGTGTTAGAGCAATAAACATGAGTAAGATTATACCAAAATAGTTATTCATACTCCAGATCAATTGTATAAAGGCAAGCGGAAGACTGAAACTGTATATATAAGGTATGTAAAGAAACAAAATCATCTCGATCTCCAGAGTATGAACACTAACTGAGTAACCATATACATGTATTGTTTCTAAATCAAAAGGTCAAAATACAACTAAAAGATAGATCCTGAAATCCCCGCGATCCAGTCAGCCTAAGCAAAGCCGTCGGAGTACTGCATGTATGAGAACTTGTCCTGGTTCTCATCGTAGTCTGGATCCGCCTCCTGAATCGACGTATCATCTATACCTGAGACAGAGTCTGGTTGGTGTGTATAACACCGTCCTGTAACGTGGGAGTGAGTAGCTAACTCAGTGGAACAATAAAGCATAGGTTAACATGTTATCAATTCAGTCAAGCAGTAATGATAAAACAGTACAATCAAACAATCCTAACTACTCTTATTTAACGCAAGTATGAAATGACATGATGAATGCTCTTTCCAAACCACCCTCATGCGACACCATCTTACGTTCGCGATATGCATACATCCCTCAGTGCTCCACATCTACCAGGCACATGCAGTGCGATGATGAGCATGATTACCGAGTAGTTATTAGTCCATTTTAAACAGCAGGATTGGGAAACTAAGGTACCGCCCTTGTATCATTACCAAACATGATCCATTCTAGGGTCGTTAACCTAGATAATCTCATACGACAGTGTGGTTCTAGGGCGCTGCAAAGGCTGTCAGGGCTGTTACACGCAATCGTTACACCACTCCCCCATCACCTTTTTAACGGTTCATCACTAATTAGATACAGGCCTAGTTCATACTCTATATATCGCGGCAAAACTCGTCGCCTCACCGCAAATTCAGAGTATACTCGAGGTCACTACAAAGGGCTCGTCACCAATCAGTGTAAGCCGACAGCTCGAATATAGTGTCCCATACCACCATAATCGGCTCACGAGTCTGGTTGCTCACTGGTCACTACGGGGAGGCACGTGGCCCCAGCGTAGGCCGACAGCTCGACCACGGTGTCCCATACCACCATGCCCGGCTCATGAGTCTTAGCAGATCGAGGTACCATAGTTAACGGGATTCCACTGGTAAGTTTGGTACCCTAGGTTCAAGCAGTAGCGACCAAACATGGTGAACGTACATTAGACATGTCGGTTTTCTTGACGAGCCTGACTAGCTCGAGCGCACGATCAACTGAACGACATGAAGTGCATAAGCACTTCGTGTGGCCTAACCACTGTTGCCAACCGAAGTACGACTCAGGTTCGTCTGACACATCCTACGTGGTGAAATGAATCTCAGCCACGATCTCAAGTCTGGTACCAAATGTCTGGACTATAAACATAGTCCCAAACTCAATCAATCTTTATTCAAAGCATGTGGAGTAAAGCATAATGAACAAGTAATTCAAGCAAGGTAACAAGCATGTTATAAAGCATGTTATAAAGCACTATATAAACAAGAATACAAACACATATTTTTCATAAGTAAGCAGTTAAAGTAAACAACCACATGGAGAAAATCATACACGTCTCTAAAGTAGTTGAGAATCCCATCCCAACATCTACCTAAGGCACCATCATCCAAACACTTACTCACAAGCATTTTCACCAACACTTAGAATACACTATTTCAACATACATAGTGTATGTTAGCAAACATGTATTAGGGCGAGTCTTTTCACCAAGCAAGGTATTTTATGCATATATAATATATTCATACAGCAAATAATCATGGCAAACACATTTTCAAAATATATACGTATACGGTACTTTCTACAATACACTATTTCTACATACATAGTGTATATTAGCAAAACATGTATTAGGGTGAATCCTTTCGCCAAATAAGTATTTTATCCATATATCATATATTCATACAACAAATAATCATGGCAAACACATTTCCAAAATTTATACGTATACGGTATTTTCTACGAATACCTAGAATATGTAAAATTCCATAATCTACATCTTTAATCGAAATGGAAAACAAACAACACTTTGTACATGTGCAATTGCATGCAGATCATGAATCTATCAATATCTGACATTGAAAGCGTTGAAAACCGTAACCTATATACCTAAAGTCCTCACCTTATACCATAGAATCGCAACGAATCAGCTAGGTTTGCTAAGCTTTCGTATTCGGCAGTTTGGTAGCCTAAAGAATGAAATAGGTTAGCTATTTCATAACCTACAACCTTCACACCCCAAAAAAAATTTGGGTTAGGGTTTCTTACCTCAAAACGAAGTCGGTATCACCGGGAAAGTGACAAGAATGAAGTGGTGGAGCTTGGGTAGTGGCAGGAAACAGTAGCAGGGAGTTTCTCCCACTTCTCTCACTCTTTCTCTCTCTTTTCTCACTTCTCTCTCTAGGGTTTCTCTCAAATTCGTATGGTTGTGAGAAAGGGGTTTCTAAGGTCCTTATATAGCCTAAAAACACTCTAAAATAGACTTGTGGTCAAGGTACACTTAGGTTATAACCAAAGCGGCACTTTTCCAGCTCAACGGAGGACTTCTGGTGGGCCTCCTTGAGCCAAAGGTCGGACTTAAGCTCATTAACCTTGGATCCAGGTGAAGTTAAGTTTTCATTTCAGTCGGATACCCAGATCACGCGTGGCGGACCAGTTTCAGTTCAACGGTCAGCGAATCTCGATCCGAAATTCCAAGTACATGGAAATGTTTATGAAATTTTTCCTGATCCGAGAGTGTATTTGGGTCAGATTCTGACGGTCTGGTTTCTTACAAATCGACTGCAAGTAACAAGTCTCAGATTACTATTCAAGATATTTATTTAGAAAGAAAACTAAGTATTTTCACACTCCCTCGCTCCAGACTCAAGCAAACAGCCGTGGGACACTATCTGGATTTGATTTCCGAGATGGTTGTCAAGCCCAGCGAGGCGGTCCTAAGTCCTTAACCTCGTATTATTTGGACTCCCGATGTGTGGTTTAGACCTGATACGGAGTTTCAATGTGCTCCCGAGAGCAGTCGGGTAATGAGTTTGATCCTAGACTTTAGGGTAACCTAGCGTCCATGATTCTATAAGTTTTGGGCCTTGTAGACCGTATTTAAAGCAATTCAAATGGATTTCATGGCTAATCTAGTTTAGCACTTAGTTAACTTTGTCAAATTTCTAAAGGATTTAATCCTAAGTGGTTTCTGCCTGAGGTGGTACTCGGGTCTTTGTACGAAAATTTACGAGTCGTTACAACATCGCTAAGAGTATCTTAAATGCAAACAATGCGTTTAAACTGCAAGTGTGACTTACCTGATCCTTTTTGCTCTATTTGGCTAGTTTCAGCATTGATTTTACTTCCACATGGAATATGTATAGATGGTTTCTGATTTTAAGAATGTATGCACATTTAACACAGCTGAGTTATAGGGTCCTGTCGGGCATAGTCTGTCCATGTGTGGCCCATGGTTCTGTCGATCTAGATCATGGTTTGATTGGGACATGCAATGGATGGAGTTGCCACATTAATCTTCCATATTGGAGAATACCCATCCAATCTTTTAGATTTTTTAGCATATTCCATCCACAGTGGGACCCGTCAGATCTAAAGTCTGGAACAATGAAGCATTTTCTCACCAAGTACGACTTTCCCTGAAATGTCATGGTACAGGAAAACTACTCTAACATGCATAACTCTTAAGAATTTTCAATGAGACTGCCAGAATCATTTTATGATCATGTGAATAGATGTGAATGCCGCTGATTTCATATACAGGTGACATGTTCGTATGAATTATGGTATGGTACCACAATTTGTGCTACCTTGCCCATGCGGAGTTATTCACTCAGTCGTTAGATGATTTATATAGATATATCAGTTCATTGTTCAATGATAAATCATGAATTGGCCAGATATCTTGAATTTCAAGTTTATTTTATCATTTCCTTTATTTGAAACAGGCATTATCATCTCAACGGTCACAATGCCTAAGGATAAAGGAAAAAGGGCTATGGTTGGAGAGTCATCCAGGGGAGATCGTACAAAACTCCGATCAAGACATAGATCAGAACGGGCAGAGGAACGGACTTCCTCGACCGAATCACCGACTAGGCGAGCTCATACACAAAGGAGTGCTGCCATTCAGGATCCCCCTCCACCAATCCTACCAGAATAATTGATCCCACATGTTCCTCCTCCTCCTGCGAACATGTACGACAAATATCGCATCCGAAAAATAGTATATGAGAAAAAGATCGATCGAGCGGGCATCCAGCAATTTGGGATTCCACAAATTTTGGAGAAAGTTGGGTGGAATAACCTCTTAGATTTTGGAGGGACAGGTAGAAATGAGCAAGTGATCACATTTCTATCATATTGTCACTCACCGGTAATGCACCCTGCTTCATTTCAGGTGACCATTGGAGAGGCCTCCACCACCATTACTCTTGGGGTAGTTGCACAGCTGTTAGGGATTCCAGCTACAAATCGAGGCTTGACTGATCACGACATTGATGACCCAAATGTACGGATAGAAATGACCAAGTATTTTTGTAATGGACAGAATGTGGAGTGGCATCGTGGTAATGCACTGAGATATACGAACCTAGAAGACAAGTACAAGGTGCTACACAGTATATTTTGCTCAAATGTTTATTCGAGGGACTCAAATACGTCTGACATTACTTCGTATATGTTAGATATTCTATACAGCATTTGTCATGGTATTCCTCTGTGTCTTCCCACCATCATTACTCAATTAATTACCGAGTGTATAGCGATCACGAGAAGCACGGCCATTCCATTCTCACCCTTATTATGTTTACTCTTCCGTCATGTTGGCCTCATGCCCAGCACTGACTGACCAAGACCTATGAAAATGTTTACACAAAACAACATCAAGCGCATGAAACTGAGGATGAAAGGGGCATCAACATCAGTAAGGCGCAGTGAAGATTTTATGGGAGAGACAAAAGCAGAGGCTGCAGAGACGAACGCGGCTGAGACAGAGGTAGCTGATACTGACTATCCTACAGAAGGAGAGCAGCGTAAGGTGCCACGACCCTCATATGGTTATACCAGTTGAAGGATGTCATACCGTAACCGCAGAGCATACATTATTAGGCACATGAATGAGCAGGTCAGACGACTTACGCGACTGGAGCTACTTTCTGAGGCCATCCAAGAGGATATCGAGCGGGTCGAGCGTAAGATTGACAACCTTATTGCCACAATCACCAGCCGACGTGATGATGTCACTCTACCGGATGGCGGTCCGTCCAGGTAGACTAGATTTAGTCATGTCTGTTGGCTTGTGCACACATTATCTTTTTGGGATGCCAAGCGATTTGGATATTATTTTCGAACTATTTCTTAGATAATGACATGAATTTTACTTTGACTGATGCAGGGGATATTGATTTTAGTACCCAAACTTGGGGTACTTATTTTGATTACAATATGTGGTGTTATGATGAAATTTATTTATGCACTTCATGTTCTCAATTTCATTTACCTTTCAAATGTTGATGGCACTCAATGGTGTGCATTACGCCACGACAATCTCACTCCCAGATTGAGCAATATGACATATTGATAATACCTGATTGATTGAGTTTTTTCAAGTTTTTATATTATGATTTGATTAGACAAATTTGTAGTTTTGTCATTGAAAAATCTTTGAACTGGGGGTTATTTTAAAGATCCAAACATGATGTGACCTTGAAAATCTTAGAATTTTGGATACGAAATAAAAAATCAGAACATGATGGGACCCAAGACAATAACACATCATTATGGGCTATTGTGCTGAGCTTATGTTCTTTTTATAATATATCAAAGATAGTGCTTTTATTGAATTTGTTAAGAGAGAGGTATTTATAATAGTTCATTCTTTTATATGTTTTTTCACCTCGTTGGTATACAGGTTGTTAGAAATTACTCATAAATTGAATATGTGGCATAATTATAAATTATGTATCATCCAAAGTACATAAATTACACGATATGCTATACACCGGGTATCGAAAACTTTCACGACCGGCGATTATACCTGGTTTATTTGCATCGCCTACACTTTACTGTTTTCGATTCCTCTCCACGTGATGGAATTCTAAGCTTTTTGGGTCTTCCAACTGACCTCCTCTATTTTGGGGGTTTAATATGCGCAAAATACTCCTTCATCCCCGCTGAAATTTTTCACTCGCTATTGTCGCGTACTGGATCACCGATTTGCTATATGTGGCTAGATAATTATGTGTCGTGTAGAATGGGGAGTAGTATGAGTAGTGAGAAAGATTATAGTTTATGCAGGCTGATAGGACATGCATACAAGGGTACCCCTTCACGCCAAACTCACGACACGTACATGAAAACTCACTGAGCTTCACTGTATCATTATAATCTCCAATAACATAGTACTCATCTTGAGAAATAACATGGCAGCGAACATCTCGCGCCTTCTACACAATATCCGTTAACTGTTTCTCCGCCCATGGTGTCAATGGACCCACAAATGATGCCGAAGATTCTCGTCTCTTATAAAAAAATTCTTGTATCTTCAATATTGCAGCCTCTATCAATTTCGTAACGGGGTATTCGCGTGCTTCTTTGAAAAAGGCATTAACGCACTCAGATATATTTGTCGTGACCAAGTTGAATCTTCTTCCTGAAAAGTGCGAAGATGCCCATTTCTCGTTTCAGATTTCAGTCAGTCATGCATGTACTGGGGGATTGGCCATTTCGATATCCTGCATTATTTTTTCAAATTCGGCCCTCCTGCAAGTCTTCACAGCCCTCCAGTAATACATCTCCAACAACTTGTCTTTAAAAGTGTCCACCAAGTTTTTGTAGATGTGGTAAGCGCAATACCCATGGATTGTACGCGGGAAGACTTGAGGAACCTCTTTCATTAGACCTTTATGTTGGTCGGATATAATGACAAGACCCTCCACAGACCCTAACACATCGTTGAGGTAGGTAAGGAACCAATTCCAACTACCGTTGTTCTCTGATTCCCCGATGCCAAATGCAATTGGAAATATATGATTGTCCCCATCTAAAGCCGTGGCGATGAATAGAACACCCTTGTATTTGCCCTTTAAGTGTGTCCCATCAATGGCCGATACCCTCCACAATGATTTCTGAAAACTTCGAGTACATTGTCTGAGAGCTACAAAACATCTCTCGAACCTGCAAGTTGTTGGTTAACAAGCACGGCAGTAACTGTCCCTGGGTTGGCCCTCCTCAACTCATGTAAATATAAAGGGAGTTGATTGTAGAAGTCTTCGTAAGACCCCATCACGTGATTAATTGCAAGCTCCCTAGCTTTCCATGTCTTTCGATAACTGATACGAATATTACATTTCTCTTGCATGACGAACATAATATCACGTGGCCTCAAGCTTAGGCGTTGTTCAATGCGGCTAATAACCAGATCACACGCTAGCTTACTAATGGCTTGCTGGTGATTGCTCTTCATCCATGCCATGTTGCATGTGTGTTTTGATGTATAAGTCCATATTTTGAATATACCCGTACCATTCACCCAAGATGCATGAACCCTCCTTTCGCATGCATCTTCAAAGCACACCACGATAAATCTCCTAGAATTTGAGTATATTACTCTATAATGGAAATTATTTCAAATTGCAAATTGGCTCAACACATACTGGCACCGACTCTTATCCTTAAACGTTTGCCCAACAACTATATCGATCGGTTCACATAAAAAATCAGTATATTCCAGCATTGGTGAGTGCATCATCATCAAACGGTGCGAGAACTTGACGAGTCATGAGGATTGATGTTTCGGGAAGGTCTCGAAGCGTAATGTCGCTTACACGCACAGATGGGATGGTGGATGATGATGGCAGATCTGCTATTGATGCTAACATCAGTGTCTTGTATTCATAATTACTGTTAATGTCAAGTGCACCACTAACTTGGCTAGTCACGACGTTTGATGTTTGCGGCGGCTCGGACAATTGATCATAGCTTACTACCACTTGTAATGGAGAATGATTGTATTTGAATTCTACGCCATACTCCTCAGCCACACTGTCCACATATGTTGTGGTATTGATGTGTCGCATTGTTTCGATGACTAATGGGATGAATTTTTTCGAATGCTCAAATTGGTAAGACAAGAACTCTTTGACGTCATCGTCGTCTTCAATTTCGATTGGAGACATGCAAGGATTCAATATTTTCATCCTAATATCACAATCTTCTGGTCTACTCTTAATAATCTTGTAAATTCTAGATCGAAGCTCCTCGTACGTAGTCTCGAGATGTAGCGTCATTTGTTTTGATGTTCCACTTGTGTACGAGTATCGCTTGTTTTCAAATTCTAACTCCCCGCCAAAAGAACACATGATTCTTCCTACCATTATCTGAAAACCAATACAATGACACATTATCAGTGAATCGTAAATTAATGGAACCATATGACATAACTCAATTAAATAATGAAGGACCGACAGCTCGGTTTCTATTATAGATGAGGATGATAAAGAGCTTAAGGAACTGAACAGTAAGTTCGCGTTTATATTTCAAAAAAACAACCAGATCTTATACAGATTAGGCCTTTGTCATTAACAAATGGGTTCAAGTAGGGGTGCACATTGAACTGGTAGAACCGTGGAACCGAACTGGAACCGACCAAACGGTCCAGTTTGGTCCGGTTCTAGAGTGCACCGGTTCCGGTTCCGGTTCTAAAAATCAAAGAACTAGTTACATCGGTTCGGTTCTTGGTTTGGGGGTATGTAAAACCGAACCGAACCGTGAACCGATCCGTAAAACCAAACCATGGATCCGATCCGTAGAACCAAACCGTGGAACCGAACCTGGAACCGAACTTGGAACCGAACCAAGAACCCTTTGATTGTTTCCATATTTGACTCATGATTTATGGTTTATAATACACCATTTAATTATTTTCATAAATGTATTTTTGCACACCTTATACAATATCTAAACCATTCATCAAATGGACCACAACATGGATGGACATGGGCTAGATAAAAAATTAAACATTCAATTGGGCTGGATTATAAAAAGCCCAGAACAGTGGAACCGATCCGGAACCGAACCGGTTTTAACGGTTCAGTTCGGGTTCGGTTCTAGGGTGGCAACGGTCCGGTTCTGGTTCCGAATATCCTAGAACCATTAGTAGGAACGGTTCGGTTCCAATTTTACCCCAGAACCGGACCAAACTGACCCGTGTGCACCCCTAGTTTCAAGTGGTGCTTGTTTAATTTTGTGACGCTATTTATCATGCCATTGAGTGAGGGAAGCATTATCAATTTGAGCGGGGCACACATTAAATTCAGCAAGGCAACTTGAAAATTGAGCGGGGCGATATAGAAATTCAGCGCAAACAAGAAATTCAGAAAATTGAGCAGGGCAAAATAGAAATTTAACGGGAGTAACATGAAATTTAGCGAGGCAAACTAGAACTTCGGTAGGGCAAATATGAAAATCAGCGGGGCAAATCATCAATTTGAGCAGGGCAAACAAGAAATTCAGCAGGACAAACTGAAAATTGAGCAGGGCAAACATGAAATTTAGCAGGGGTAACATGAAATTCAGCGGGGAAAACTGAAGCTTGAGTGGGGCAAACAAGAAAATTAGTGGGTCAAACTGGAAATTGAGCGAGGCAAACTGAAGATTGAGCGGGGCAAACATGAAATTCAACGAACATCAAACTTAGCGTGACAAACTAGAAAATCAGCGGGGCAAACATGAAATTAAGCGGGACAAATTAGAAATTCAGCGGGACAAACATAAAATTAAGCGAGGAAAAAATTATATTCAGCGGGGCAAACTAGAAATTACTTGGGGGAAACCTGAAATTCAGCGGGGCAAACATGAAATTCAATGGGGCAAACATGAAAATTGAGAAGGGCAAACATGAAATTGAGCAGGACAAACTGCAAAATTCAGCAGGAAAAACTTTATAAACATTAGAGCAGCAAGCATGAAATTGAATGGTGCAAACTGAAAATTGAGTGGGACAAACTATAAATTCCATTATGCAAGCAAACATTAAATCGAGAGAGTATAACATGATATTAAGCGGGGCAAACATTAAATTGAACGAGCATTACATGGATATTAAATGGACAAATTGTAAATTGAGCGAGCATAGGATAATATTGAGCCATGCAAACATTAAATTGAGTGATCCTAGCACGAAATTTATCAAGGCAAACATTAAATTGACCTTATCTTCCATGAAATAAAGCTGGGCAAACCTTAACTCGAGCGATCCTAGCATGAAATTTATCGAGGCAAACATTAAATTGACCTTATCTACCATGAAATAAAGCTGGGCAAACATTAAATTGAGCGATCCTAGCTTGAAATTGAGCAGGGTAAACATGGAATTCAGCGAGCCTAGCATGAGTTTAGGTGAGCCCTAACATGGAATTGAGTGATCTTCAAATTGAATTGAGCGAGTTTGACATGGATTCGATCGATCAACGCATAAAATTAACTAAGCCTAACACATGAAATTGACTAAGCCTAACACATGGAATTGACCGAACTTCGCATGCAATGCCATTGTACAAGTGTAGCATTTTTTTTTCAAGATCTGTACCTCCGACTGCCGCAGTACCGGTCAAATGCAGGTTGAAGAGAGGTGCTTTGGAGTGAGGGAATATTTTGAACCTTTTAAAGGACATGCAACCGGTTCGTGGGATTTTACGTAACCCTAGCCAAGATGAAAAATGGCAAATGTAGATTAATGATATCTAGATGGATATCTAGATGGTTCACAGAGATTTCAGTCAAGAAAATGAGAAGAAAACCCTCCATACTTTAGTTCTTCCAAGAGAGTGTAGGGCTGGCGGCACCTGTTTTGTCGTTAAGGGAAGTAAAAGCAACGCTGAATGCAATGCAGTGAAAAGAGCATGGAAAAAGGAGGTGTATTTTCGTCCTAAAGCTCGGTCTCGGCACGTGCAGGTCTAAGTTGCAAAACAAGGTTTATAGTGTTTCATAAAAACAGCTGGATAAAAGGTGGGGTCCATGGTCCTAAATTTCTCGTTTTTATATATATCAAGGGATTGGATGGTAAATAAACATAACGGATCTGCTTATGGCGGGCCTAGGGAAGGTTTTAACGGTGGGCATTCAATCACCACAGTTTCTTGATGAGTGGTCCACCTGAGATTTCGATCTCCTTAAGTTTTTGGATTACATTCTAAAATGTGCTGGGAAAAGGGATGGACAGTAGATATGCAAAACATCATCAGGCCCGTACGTAGTAATGGTAACAGCTAGTTTGCTCCCTTCAAGACAGGAACCAAAAGTTCAAGACGTTCCAAAACTCCAATCGGCCATCACAAGTAGAGGTGGGCAAAATGGACCCGATCCGACAGATCCGACCCGATCCGCTCCGATCCGCCCCGATTCGAACAGAACCGATGGCCTGTATCAGTCAGGTTCGGGTAGGATCCGTCAGATCCGAACGCTAATCGGATCGGTTTCGGGTACATAGAAAATCTGACCTAACCGAACCGAAATCCGATCCGTTTGGATCCGATCCGATTTGATTCGGACCGCACCGATGTAGTAACTTAAAAAAAAAAAAAAACCCAACCAACCCATCTCTTTCTCTCTCTCACACAGAGAGATTCATCAGCAATGGCCCCACGTCAAGTACAAAACCCAACTTTGAATTCTCATCAAAGGCATGAGTTCCTATAAAAGCTCTCTCAGATCCTCTTTCCCAAGCTGCCGTAAGCACCTCTTTTCAGCTCTAAGAAGAGAACTTGGAAGATGGATAGATAGGTACCGGCAAGGCGGCAACACTCAGGTCCATAACTCAAAAATGGCAGCTGAGTAGAGATACCTCCTTTCAACACTTGAGGTCTTGGTCTCGATCCCTAGTGGGGATGGCTAACATGAAGTGTGTGCACTGACATGGTTGCGTACTCACAAGCTAACCTACAAAAAAAGAAAAAAAGAAAAGAAAAGAAAAGAAAGGAGAAGATAGGTACTGTCGTACCGGCCGAAGGATTTGCTACTCCCTCGTGGCTGATGGTCGGTGCTCTGTGGACCCCACCATGATGTATGTTTTTCATCAATTCCGTTCATCCATTTTATAAATCATTTTAAGGCTTTATATAAAAAAAAAATGATAGTGATATAAATCTCAGGTGGACCACACCAAAGAAAAACACTAATGATTGGATATCCACCATTATAGGCCCACTGTACTGTTTATTTGAAATCTAATCTGTTGATTAGGTCATAAGGTCACAGATGAAGGGAAACAATAAATATCAGCTTGATAAAAAACTTTTACAGCCACCAAAACGTTTTTAATGGTCAGCGTTCATTCAACAATGTTTCCTATAATGTGGTCTACTTGAGATTTCGATATAACTCATTTTTTTTTATAATAACATAAAATGATCCATAAAAATAGATGGAGGGCATGGATGAAACACATACATCATGGTAAGGTCCACAGATCACCGACTACGGGTGGCAACTGGCAAGGGAGTAGCCAGTCCGTTTCCAGTAGCACAACAGCTGTAGTGTTGTACTGGCACTCCTCGAGCTCCGAGATGTACGTACGGTTCAAAGGAGATCAAAGTTATATGGGCCCCAGAGTGATGTATTTATTATATCTACACCGTTCATATATTTTTTTAGATTATTATAGAGCATTATTCCAAAAATGAATAATATCAAAAGATCATCTGAACCACCCCACAAATAACAACAAAAAATTATTTTCACTGTTAAACTATTATTGTGGTCCACTTGATAGTTAGATCTGTCTTATTTTTCGTCTCAAGCCTTAATAAGAGCTTGCCAAACGAATGAACGGTTTGGATATAACACCTACCCCATGATCAGATCCACATAAGTAGCTAACGTGCATGGATACACTATTTGAATTTACCTGCGCATTACGTGATTGCGTGAAAAGTAAGGAATTGGTTTCGTGAACTGTAAGTAACTTTAAAGGTTAAATAAAATCATATACACGTAAATAAAAAATTCTCTCAGAATCATGTGGGGCCCACCTTGAAGTATATATTTCATCTAAGCCGTTTATCTATTTTGAAATATGATTTTAAGCATTGAGCAGAAAAAAGAAGTATATTAAAGGTTACTTTAAACCATACCATATGAAATAATTTAATTAAATCTATATTATTCGAATCATATCTAATCTGATCCGACTCGGTTTTACAGCCCGAGTCGGACTCGGTTCGGGTAAGGTCAACAGGCATCGGATCAGATCCGGATCAGGCGATCCAAATCCGGTCTCGGATCAGATCGAGTTCGGATCTAACCAATAGTATTTCGGATAGGATCGGATCATACCTAATCCGATCCGAACAGGACCGATGCCCAGCTCTTTCACAAGGGTGAGGATGGTACATGAACATCCACTTTAATGGGACCACTGTGATGTTTATACCCCATCAGCCTCATCATGAGTAGAAGCGAATTGCAGAGTGTTCCCCCATCGGAAGCGGATTGGCTGGTGTACCACACACCAGCTATATAGCTGATGTGGTTACGTGTCGTGCGAAGAAGAGCACTGACGCTCCTCGGCTCCGAGTTGTACGAACGGTTCAAAGGAGATCAAAATTATATGGGCCCAAAATGTTGTATTAATCATATCCACACTGTTCATCCATTTTTCAAGATCATTTTAGAGCACGAGACAAAAAATGAATCATATCCAAAACTCAAATGAACCACACCACAAATAAGCAGCCGTGATAATGATTTTCACCATTAAAACATTCGTAGGCCCACAATCTTTTTATTTTTCATTCGATATTTTCATAAGGTCAGAGAGACATGTACGAGAGAAAAAACAAATATCATATTGATCCAAAACTTCTTACCCGCATAAGGATTTCAAGGGTAGACATTCAATCCTCCACTACTTTTTGTAGTGTGGTCCAGTTAATCTTTATAACTTTAAAGTCTTATGATCAGATCTCAAAATGGATTGACTGTTTAGATATAACACATACCTCATGATGTCACCGACGGAACTTGCTGACGTGACGTCAATAGTCGGGCTAGATAGATGGTGTGTGGTAGACCAGCCAATCCACTTCCTCCACCACCGACCCTTGTGGTATGTTGACCTAGCAATATTCTGCAACAAACCATGATGTAGGCGTTATATCCACGCGGTTCATCCATTCTAGGTGACTATTTTAGGGTATGAGAGCACGATGAGGCATATCCAAATCTTAAGTGAGACGTACCAAAAAAAACAGTGGAGCAATGACGTCCATTGTTGAAGCCTTCCTGAGGCATACCATGATGTTTATTTTCCATCCAATCTGTTCATAAGGTCATACAGATTCGGATGAAGGGAAAATACAAATATCAACTTGATCCAAAATGTCAATGGCCCTAACAAGATTTCAATGATAGGTGTTCAATTCCCATTAATTTCTATGGTGTGGTCCACTTGAGGTTTGGATCTGCCTATTTTTTAGGCTCATACCCTAAAATGATCTTAAAATGGATAGATGATGTGTACTATGACAGGGCCCGCATAACTTTGCCACCTAAACATACCACCAAAGCAATCCATAAGGTGTGTCCCAAAACCAGCCTGATACGTGTACGAGTCCTTTTGGGCGCACATAAGAGCTCTCGGACGACCATTATGACTCGTTTAAACAAAAGGCCGTGGACACATCCCTACGGATCATTCCAGTTGGAATTATCTGTTGGAAGGTGCATCAACGAGCCACATGGCAGCCTTTCATATCACACGTAATACACTGAAAATTCAACGTCAAAGGTAATATTAGGCCAATAGTATAAGGCTGAAAAACATCTGTATTATAAGAAAGAACTTTGTGTTACTAAAGACCTTCTATACTGTATATTCCTTGCAAAATCTTAAGGGTTTTATCTTTTCCGAATGAATTTCTAGCACTCGAACAATGGGTGAAATGATCAAACATTGTTGTCTACTTTCCTTTTCTAAAAAGTGGTGGGTCTAATATTAATGTGGGCCCGCCTATATGGGGTGTGTACGGTATCCTACAAGAAAAGGAGGTGACGGAAATTTGTAGCCTAACAAATCATCAATTGAGATGTCCTCAATTGAAGCCGATTGCTTGCAATATCCTCTAATGCGGGGACCACTGTGATGTATGTGTTTTATCCATGCCATCAATCCTTGCTCATTTTTAGGCTCTAGCATATCCTAAGCTTAAGCAAACCACACAACAAGAAATAGTGGTGGTTGAATGTCCGCTATTAGAAATTTCTTGGAGCAGCAAAAGTTTTGGATCAAGCTGATATTTGTGCTTTCACCTTGGTTCAGTTATAGGCGTGAACTTGTGAATATGTTAGATGGCAAATAAGCATTATGGTTAGAGTTGAGCAAAATAGATTCGATCCGGTGGATCTGACCTGGTCAGACCCGACCTGACCCGATCCTAATCGAACCGATGGTCTGGATCGGTGCAGATCGAGTTAGGTATTTCAAATCCGAATGATTTTTGGATCGGGATCGGGTCGTTGTCAATCCAGACCGATCCAGTCTGAAACCCGATCCGAATGGATCTGATCCGATCAGATTTGACTCGATTCGGAGCCTTAGGAGGATTTTAATGGAAGATATCCAATTATTTTTGTTTTCATGTGATGTGCTCCACTTGAGATTTTTATCCCTCTAATATTTTGTATCAAGCCTTAAAATGATCTGTAAAAATGGATGAACGGCATTAATGAAATACATACATCATGGTGGGGCCCATAGATCACCGAACACTGGGACTCATAGAGTAGCCAATCCGTTTTCCACCTCTACACCAGCTACTGTTGTAGCCTAGGCTAGCTGTAGCTGGCTAGGTATGTGGCGTGCAAAGACAAGACTGACGCTCCTCGAGGTCCGAGTTGTACGAACGGTTTAAAGGAGATCAAAGTGATATGGGCCCCACGGTGATGTGTTTATTATATCTACACCGTTCATATATTTTTAGAGATCATTGGAGAGTATTATACAAAAAATGAATAATAACCAAAGATCATCTGGACCACACCCCAAATAGCGATAGAGAATGATTTTCATCATTGAACATTTTGCGTGGTCCACTTGATAGGTAGATCTGTCTCATTTTTCGTCTCAAGCCTTATGACAAGCTCGCTGAAAGGATGGATGGTTTGGATATAACACATACCCCATGATCAGACCTACAGAACTTGCTAATGTCGTTACAGAAAGTCGCGTGAAAAGTATTCACTGGACTTTTGTGCAGTGCATGTAACACATGTCCGGTAAAAATATATATACGGTAACGGAGAGTTCTTTTGGAGCCATGTGGGGCCACCTTGGTGTATATGTTTTATCTAAGCGGTTCATCCATTTTGACATATCATTTTAGGCCTTGAGCACAAAAATGCGGTATATTAAAGGTTGAAGTAGACCATACCACATGAAACTGTGGATTAAATTCATACGATCCGAATCCTATTGAACCCAATCCGACTCGGTTTCACTGACCGAGTCGGACTCGGTTCGAGTCAGGTCAACCATGCATCGAATCGATCCAAGTCAGGTGACCCAGACTCAGTCCCGAATCGGATCGAGTTCGAGTCAGGCCATTGAGACTTCAGATCGGGTCGAGTTAGACCCAATCCGATCCAATCTGGACCGATGCCTAACTCTAATTATGGTAGGCTGTAAGAAATTTTGAATGATAGACATTTAATTGTCACTATTTCGTGTGTTACGGTCATTGAGAAATTTGTATCCATTTATATTTGAGCTAAAGCCCTAAAATAAGCTGAAAATTCCAATGGATAGTGTGGACATACATGCTATCCATCGGTTTTAACAGGTCATTTTGAGGTATGACCCCAAAACTGAGGTAGATCCAAGGCTCAAATGGGGCACACCATAGGAATAAGTGATGATAATGACGCCACTATTGAAACCTTCTAAGGGCCCACAGTGATATTTATTTGCCATCGAAACTGTTGATAAGGTCACTTAGATCTGGTTGAAGGAAGAAAATAAAAACAAATATCAGCTTCGTAAAAAATAAAAATCTTTGGCCTTGGGAAGTTATCAACGGTGGACATTTAATCCCTACTGTTTCCTATAGTGGAGCTCACTTAAGCTTTGGATGTGCCTCCTTTTAAGCTTATTCCTTAAATTTATCTGTTTAAATTGATGTACCGCATAGATAAAACATATACAGAAGGGTGGGCTCCACGGAACCGTGGGAGTCTGTTCTGGTAAGGGTAGGACGCAATCGGCGTCCGTGTTCGCACGGTTTATGAACGCGGTGGATGCATGGGAAGCGAATTGCCTACTGAGTTACTCTAGCTCACTGCGTCAAGTCTGTAGGGCCCACAGTGATGTATGTATCATATCTTATCCATGCCGCCATCCATTTTTCCAGCCTATTTTAGGGCAGAGCCTGGAATCGAAGCAAAGCTCAAGTGAACCACACCTATCCTAAGAAGTTCCTACTATACAATGGAATAAGTCAAATTGCAATTAATAATACAACACCATTCATATTATTGAGCTTTCAAGCTAAGAAATTATCACAATTTTCAAAATCCAGATTATGGAAAAAAACATTAGAGGCAGCAGTACAGTTAAATGGCTGAATGTGCCAATTGGAACAAGGCTAATAAGCATCATCTGTGTCGCTTCCACCAACCTGAGTTTCTTGGCACACCCATTAGTTGAATCCATGGGCCGAACATCCTAAACTTGTATCTATCAAGGATGAACTTCCATTGTATCTCGTCACAAGGCTGACTGCGTGTGAAGAATGAACTGGATATAATAGGCCGTCCATATATAGGTGATGTAAATGTAAATTGTTGTTGATGTCTTAATCTCGTGAGCAACAGGGGTCTGTTGATGCCATCGAGCAATGGTCAATGCTATTGACAGGTGCTCAATCTCATCAAGAAAATTCAAAAAATTTCTTGTTGATTGTTACAATGAGTCCAAAATGCTACAATGTGCATGGTAAGGTTCTGATAGCCTTAGCCCACCGATCTTTCGAAAATGCACCTTCCTCTGCTTTTCATGTGCCATTGGTTAACAGTCTAGGATGGTCTAGTGTTAAAGATATTGGAGGCAACCATACCCATGTATCTCGTAGAATCAATAGTTTAGATTATCAAACATGAGGATAGCTAGATAACAATAGATTCAGCCCACACGGATCCTGGAAATATTTTTGTTTTTAACTGGTGCCAATTGAAGATGTCTTTGGCCGGTGCTACATAATTTACAAATGAAGACGGTCTTGCCAGTTGCTAGATTTAAAATTTTAGGTATTTTGGATTTATGTGCTTGGATAATCTTGACAGTCTATTGTAATCTTTCAAAAACAAAATGTCATTTAGGCCTGTTTGATTGTCCACATCCCACGAGACTCATCTGGCCGGCAGGTTTCATAAATTTGGAGTGTTGCGCATGTATTACCTAAGCACGGTCTACTACATTTTGTCAAATCAAGATATTGCTCTCGTGTATTAGATTGCCTCCCCTTTATGAAACTACTTCGTGAGCTTAGGTCTACTCACGCCCGGCCTATTAAATAAAAGGGTCAGCCTCTCTCGACATCGCATCAGCTATTTTGAAATTGTTATTTTTCACATGGGCCCAATTTGTGATGTAGAGCAGGTCGCGGGCTGTTTCATGGCCAAAATGGATTAGAAAAGGCTCGGTCAACAACAGAAGTCATCTGGACCGTCCGACCTTAGATCGGTCGTATCTCGCAATCTAGAATGAGTTATCAGGCGTAAAATATATGATTTTTGGGTAGAACGAGCTACTTTAGCCAACCAACACTGCTTTGTTGGGTTACGCAAGTCGGATTTGCGAAATACCCCTGGATCTATGGTCATTTCCTTATTTTAATTTCATTTTTACTATAAATAGTAAGTTTTAGTTTGATTATAACTCTTCATCCGTCGGGCTTTAAGAGTTGCGCCCAACGTGAAAAGAGCTTAGAATAATTAGGAGAATGGTCTGGTGAAGCCAAATATGATACTTACAATTTTTGGCCGAAAACCTTGTTCACTAGTAGACATCACGAGTCTATAAATACTAAGTTTACTATTTATAGTAAGTTGCAAATTCTAGGAGTTTTAGTTGTAGTTTGCTTCCGATTTCTCTCCCATTGCTTGGTACCCCTATTTAAAGGGTTGTGAACTCGTTTATTTCATTCATTAATCAATTTCAAAATTTATTTTCTACTTTGCTTGCTTTCTTTCTCTTGGATTTGAGAAGCCTTTGTGAAGAGTCCAGAGAAATTCCATGGATTCAGAATAGTTATCCTCTTGAGGGAGACGGTGCTCGACCACATCACGTTCATCCCTGCATCAATTGTTATCAGAGTGAGGATTCTCCTCGGGCTGATAGCAAACAACGAAGGTATGAACCACAATCCTGTGGACGGTGATCCAAGGATTCGTGATCTTACGAAAAGAATGGAAGCTTTCCACCGGGAGAGTCAATTGACCATGTAAGGGTTGCAGGCAACCCTCGACCGTCTTGCGGATGCTCTACTTTCACCCCAAACCTTAGGCGGTGCTCCACCACCTATGGTTGCTCCACCGCCCGTGGTTACTATACGACACAACCCCGATTTTCGTAGAGTACTATTACCAGTGGAAAACTATAGGGCTACACCAGATAATTCAAGTTCTAACGATGAGGACATTAATGAAGGTATTGCCCAATGACCAATTCATGGAGGCAATCATCTAAATCGTGCTAAAAGAGACAATCGAGGTAAGGCTGAACTTCCTAGTTTTAATGGTTTATTATGCATAGAAGATTTCCTCGATTGGCTAGCCGAAGTAGGGAGATATTTTGATTATATGGACATGTCAGATCATAAAAGGTAAAATTGATAGCGTTTAAATTAAAATCTGGTGCTTCTGCATGGTGGGAGCAGTTACAACTCTCACGAGCCCATCAGAACAAGGTGTTCATCTCATCATGGCCACGGATGAGACGGCTTCTTTGATCACAATTTCTCCCTAGCGATTATGAGCAGATATTATTCCAGCAATATCGAAATTATCAACAAGGAAATCGAACCGTCACATATTACAATAAAGAATTTTAGTAATTGACAACACGAAACAATCTATCAAAATCTGAGTCACAGAAGGTGGCACGATTTTATAGGTGGGTTGCGACCAACAATTCAGGACCATATTTAGATGTACTCAGTCGGGATTGTGGATGAAGCAGTTTGATTAGCTGGTAGGGCAGAAACGCAACTTACAAGAGTTCCTGCTAGACCTATCCTTCAACTCGACCCCCCATGACGGGTCCCATGCAGGATCCAGTGCTATCACAAGAAAAAGAACTAGTAGGAGAACATCTTCAACCTCCTACAACTGCAAGCCGTGATACGGAGAGCAGCTCATCCATGCGTCAATGTGCAACACCCACAACAGTGGGCCTGAGTAGGATTCCAAATCCTTATGATGAGTCAAGGTCGAACAATTGTTACCGATGTGGCCAATCGGGCCCTAATCAAACACATGTCCTCAACGTCCCATGGCACACATGACCATAAACGAAGGGAGCACTGAATGTGAGGCCGCAGAAGAAAACCCTGGCTTTTATGAACATGAACGAGCCACTGAGGAAATAACAGATGGTGATGAATTGACAGGTGAGGATCGTGGTGAATCTTTAATTGTGAGGCGATTACTATACACACCACGGAAGGAAAGCGACACAATATATTCCGTACGCGGTGCACTGTCAACGGAAAGGTCTGTGATGTGATCATAGACAGTGGTAGTAGCGAGAACATCGTCTTAAGAGTGGTGGTGGACAAGTCACTACCAAAAAAAGGGGCAAAGGATTCAGACCACGTTACTTTTTTGCTACGGATATAAACCTTAGCTATATTTGCTACGGTTTTAATCCGTAGCGAAAAAGTTAATACACCATTAATAATTAATAGTATTGTAAGGGGCTCTATGAGGCCTAAAAAAAACTATATATCCTATCTAAGCCGTTTATATATTTATAAATATTACTTTAAAGGTTAAAATAAAAAATCAGCCAGATCGAAGGCTCAAGTGGACCACAGGGTAGGAAACATTTAATTTAAATTACAGTTGCTTCTTATGGTGTGGTCCACTTGGGCATTCAATATATCTGAAATTTGATTTTTTAAAGTAAATTAATTTATAAAAATTATGGATCGGGATGGATTAACGAAATACATCATGGTGGGCCCCACGGAGTCCCTAATTAGACCGTCCACGTCCGTCCGCCAGAGGAGCCCCAAATTTGGGCGCGCGCTCAAAACAGAGCCGCGCCCAAACACTCCATTTCACTCCCCCTCTCTCTCTCTCTCTCTCTTTTCCCCGCTCTCACTCTCCCCACCGATGATTCCCCTCTCTTCGTCCCCTAACCTTTCTCTCTCTTTCTGTGTGTGTGTGTTTGTGATCCAAGGAAGGGAGGGAGCCGAAACCCTATCCCTATCTTTAAATGCAAATCTGATCCCGTTTGGAGCATTTTCTGACAAAATTCCACTTTCAGGTATGGTTTCTGAGAGGTTTCAGCTCCTGTGGAGATTCTTTTACTTTTGAGATCTAATTTGCAGGTTTCAGATCTCAAATCTGGGTTTTTGCTCTCTGATTTGGGTTTTGTGGAATGTTTCTTTTGGTTTGCTCGTTTTTAATTTAAGGAGTTTCTTGAGTATATGAAAGTGGGCCCTGTGGTTTGGTGGGACGGTTGACTCCCTTGATTAATGATTTTATAGCCGTCGGATTGGTGTCCTGGTAGTAAATGGTGAAGGGAATAATTTCGTAATGGGAATGCCAGGGAGTTTGTAATCAGGAAATTTTTGGGGCATGAGTTCTCCATGGTGAAGTCCATCTGATGAATGGTCTGGAATGATAAACCATGAGGTCCACCTCTATGCGCCTAAGACCTGGGATGCTATTCATATCCTGGTACTGAGAATCATATAATTTCTCTAGGTGGGGTGGGGTGCTTTTCAGGATTTAAGGCAGTGGCAATGTGGCCGAATCTCTTCGGCGCGCCAACTGTTCGATGAAATACCCGAAAGGAACATCGGTTCTTGGAGTGCATTGACGGTGGGTTATTTCCACTATGGTCTTGCTACAGAAGTTCTCTCCTTGTTCGTATCAATGAATGACATGGGATTCCTGCATCCTACAGACTCAGTACTCAGTACTCAGGTTTATGTTTTGCTTCTGCAATGTATATTGGCTAATGCTGCTACTACCGCCAACCCAGTTTCAGAACTTACAATGTTTATTGAGGCTAATTCCATCTTCGGTTTCAGGTCAAACCTTTGATCTGGGTAGAAGCTCAAGTTGAAAGGCATTCGAGAAGTCGTATAGAGATCATGGTAAAGGTGAGGAGCCAGTTCAAGGAGCACAAGTGCATTTATATTGTTGCTGGCCAATGGTTTTTTGCTGCTGGACACTATTTCTTCTTAGTGTTAATAGGGGAAATTTGTTTGTTACTCTCCTGATTTTGCTCTGCTTCATTATACAGCACAACTACAAATGTGAAGATTGAGCTGCGTGTACCTACAGATGTAACAACCCCCAATATAAGGACTTCCATGGGTTTTGCAGCATACACACCTGAAAATGATGCGTTGCTTTGGAAAATAAAATCTTTTCCTGGTGGCAAGGTTTAATGCTAAACTCCCCTTTTTACAATGATAATTAATAAAAATGATAATTACAATTATACAGTTATAGTTGCCGAATGGATGAGTCCTCATTACAGGACAAGCCTGTGAGTCGACAGGATCTATTACCTGTCAATCAAGCTGCTAACGGCCGACTGTCCAATGTGCAAATGATGAACCTGTTGTACTTGTCTTTCTTTGCAATCATGGTAGGCCCTTAAACAGAAAAAGGTGGCGAGAGATTTCTTTAATGCTTCATTTTCCCAACTGAGGTGTAGGTTGTGTTGCACATTTTTTAGTCACTTAGCATGAATATATTGAAGAACAGAATAATCTTGAGACTAGAAATTGATAAAATCGTCAGTTATTTTGGTTGTGTTATCATACATTGGAAGTGTTGATTGGTCGTGTTGGGCATGAGATCAAATGACATGACAGCTGCGGCCTTTGCTACTTGCAAGTGTGAGTTAAAATCCTTGTAAACTCTACCAGATATCTGGCATATCATTGAGTCTGCTAATTATACATGTGAACGCATGGTTATCTTACTACATCTTCAATTCTCTGGTTAGGGATTACTGGACCTGATCCAGCATGTTGGGAAGCTATATTTCCTCTACATGTATGTGACACAGATGCAACCAATCTGATTTTTGAACTCATAATCAGCTGCATATCACCTACTGGTTTAGGTACAACAACACTTTTGTCTTTTGCATGTTCTTCCATTGCTTTGTGATTTTTACTTCCTGAGTTTCTCCAGCTGCTGTGTGATGTGCATATCACCATGATATTTGCTGCATTTTCTTCTGTTGTGTTGTGAAAATATTTGTTAAAAATATGCTTCCTTGACTTGCCATCTGTGGGCATCACGTCAGCTGGCATAATGACATTGAAGCTGAGGTTTTTCCACTATCTACTGGGCTTAAATTATTTTCTTGACTACTATGGTGGTGACAATTTGGAATGAGGGCAGTTTCTTGAAGACAGGTGTTTAGAGTCTCATTCTTATATATGTGGTTCCTGGATTTCAGAAGCTAAAGCTCATCTTGATTTTCTTCTGTGGGAGAATCTATTACATTTACTGAGATGTTGACTCTCCAGTTGGAATTTTTTTTCTTCAACGGCCTCAAACTAAAAATGATTACTGTTATGTTTTTGAAGATTAGATAAAAAGTACTTGCTAATTTTCAATTAGGTTGGAAGAAACTCCCTTCCATTATTGTTTCTTTTATCCGCCATCTTCACTACTGGACTTCATCCTTTCTTGTTCTTCTTGTTCCTTGGCTTCTTCTTGGCAATGATGATTCTATGTTGCACACATGTCAGATGCATTGTAGAAAATGCACAAGGGTCCTATTTTTAATTATAGCTGTATCATACCATGTACCCATACACGCACATGATTACTTGCTTGAGATGCCATATGGTGTCATGTATTTACTTTGCCTACAATCTGTGGTTTTGATTCTTGCTCCCATGATAGGTTTGAGCATCCTCTCCTTATAGAGGGAAGAGATAAGAGTAAGTGAGTTCTTCTAATAACTGTGCATGCACCTCCACCACGGACTCAGTCTACTTAAGCAAGAAATGAGAAGCTTTCTTCTCTCGGAGCGCTGTGGGTCCGTTCTTGAAGGTTAGTAAAAGGCAACTCAACCTGCAAAGCCACCATATTTCCTAACATCTTTTTCCTTCAAATCTTTGTCTAAAAATTTCAATCTTTATTGCAAAGTTGTGTTTAATGCAATATATATTTTATATATGTTTGGTGTATATGGAAATAGCTGGCCTAGAAATTAGATGATATGGAGATGGAAGTGTGCGCTCGCATTATATATAGTAGATATTGGAATTGAGTACTAATTGTACTTGAAAGATTTTTGCCATTTCCTCTTGATCAAGTTGAATGTTCATGGTTGTATCGGCAGCAGACTCTTCTTTGTAGGACAGGATCAGCCCTCCATTGGTACCGTACCGGCTTAGATGTGGGGCCCGGTGACATTTTCTCTGAGTCCAACCCATCCATTAGATGCATCACCTCAAAAAACCCTACTCCACCAAAACCGGCCCGATCCAAAACTCAGTTGGGCCATAACACATGGAACATTTTGAGAGGAAACGCCCATCGTTGATTATAATTGGGAGCCGCGGATTTGTCACTATCAGATACATTTCATTAATATTAGTATATTTGCATGGTATTTTTCTGCATTTGGTGCATTTGGTGTTTTTTCAAAGATTTAAATTGAGCATTGAGAATATCATTGAGTGTATAATCAAAAGTATTCAAGCCAATGGTGGTGGTGAATACAGGAAATTCAAAACCTTTTTTGAAATACGTGGTAATACTCACAGTTTCTCTTGTCACTACAAGAAAAATTCTGGGTTTTCTCCAATTGGTGTTTTTCAGTCATCCCTTAAATTTTTGGTGGTGGATAACAGGGAAAGATATCTTAAATTTATCATTTGAGGTTTTGGTTCCATTTTTCTTCTATGTACCCTAGAACCGAATTGGAACCGGATAGTAAAAAAACTTGTTCGGTTCTACAGTTGCATGATTTGTTTTTATAATCCAATCCAATTGCATGGTTTTTTTTTTTTTTTTTTTTTTTTTTTTTTTTTTTTTTTTTATTTATATATTTTCATCTAGCCCAAGCTCTTCTACTGAAAATTGGTTCAACAATCTTAACCTTGATTTGTGGAAACTTATTTGTTGAACTGTTGGATATTTTTATTTTATTTTTTACAATTTTAACCATCTAATACTTGTCCACCAATTGGCTAGTTAGGTAATCAAATCAAGGTAATTTTTGGATTATGATGCATCTAAGTGGTGCCGACAAGTTAGACATATTAATCACTAACTCACTTTCAGTTCTACCTATAATAAGAATCCCATGTAAGAAAAAAAGGGAGAGAAATAGGATGGGAATGCGGAACAGAAAGAGTCTATGGACAATGTGGAACAGAAAAGAGTCTTGGCCGCTCCATTGTCTAGGGAATTTTCCAGATCTGTTCCGTACATGATTTACACATTCTCAAGCTGACCACCAAGCGTGAAAGAACAAAATATACTTCAATTGGTGACTTGAAACCAAAGCCATGTTGTAAAAATAAAACAATCTTGTAACCACTGGATGCACCAATAACAAGGATACTCATCCTTTTTAAAGATTGCAATATCAGAAATGTATCAGATGCATATCTGCCACACATGCACATGTATAGGAACTCTTGGTTTTCCAAAAATGCTATCTACCAACCACTAAGTAGCTAGTTTCTGTTCTGAAACTAGAGGTTCAAAGATGTGCACTCTTCGAATGATTTAACAATTGGACTCAAACAGAAAACATCACGACCACAATCCCACAAGTCTCAGAAAGTTGTGAACAGGTTTGGAACCCAAAACGATAGAAACAGTACCCGATACTCATAGACAAGCATGGAGGACTGGTGACGCAATTTTTTGCTTCCAATCTATAGAGTTTCTGCATATGCATAGACAAGCATGGAGGACTGATTGTCTTCCTTTCAAGTCTTAGTAGAAAGCAACATAATTGCAATTTTGAGCCTATTTCATTCATATGAATAGTAAGGGCAGTAGTTGCAATATTGATTGTTTCTGTATTTTTTATATGATCATCAATAACTTATGCATCCAAATGCAGCAATAGTCAATTGTAAAGGTAAAAGATTGTTGGCCACATAAAAAAAAAGAATCTTAATATAATGCATATAATTGATAAAATTTGATGACTGTGCTTTAACTTATTCTTAAATAGGTGTATGCTTGGTTCATCCACTCTGTACAGCATGTAGATTATATAACAGTTCTTGCTTCCCTTTTCATTGTTTATTTCTCAGGGGCTACATTGAAGCAATTAGGGAGATAGAGCAGCAACTTCAGAATGGGTTTGGCGAAAGTCGATTTGATGACATTGTTGTAGCTTGTGGCAGGTCATACTCTTCTCTAGCAAACCACAGCTAACACACAACAGTCCTCTTAACTCATATACTAATACAACTATGTTATGTATTATTCAGCTGGACCTTCAAAGTGATAATTTTATTGTATATGAATTACCTTTTTTTTCAATAATTAAAGCGTTATGTAGTATATGAATCATGTATCAGTATGGCTACAACACTTCTGTTTTCTGTAATGGGCAATCTCTTGTGATAGTAATAGACACAAGGAACCACACATGCTTCCTAAATTTCAGGTTTTTACAAAATTGTATAGCTCTAAGCCTGTAACAATTCCAGACCACATACCCTTGTTTCTCAGTAACATAGCATTGTAAGTAATTGCTGTAACTTGGGAAGTGTCTCTTAGCTTGGTTCATAATTGGAAACCAAAGCATTTCTCTTAGCTTCACTATTCACTTTCTGAAATCAATTCTCCTCTCATGCATTTTGCTTATTCATGATTTACACGGGTGGCTAATATTTTTCAATTTTATTAGTTTTTGGAAGCTAATAAAATGTCTGGCATAACTAATTGTTGACTGGTCTGATTTTCTGGTCAAATCATATACACATTGGGTTGGCTTGGGTGACCAATACAGGTGACAGGATGGCTCATGTGACTGCCTTTGGGGATCCATCGAAAAAGCTTGTTGCCTCTAACTTTCTATTCTTATTTTCCCCAGGATGAATGCAGGAGGCAAACACTTCTCGAGCATTTTGGAGAGAACTTTGAGAGGCGGCGTTGTAAAAATGGCCCCAGTCCCTGTGATAACTGCCTGAGGACGTCCAGATGAGTATAGAATGCACAACTCAGGAGTAAGTGCATCATGAGATGCAACAGGTTCGGAGCAAATCCTCCTCTCTTCAACTCACATTTCTTGTAATAGAAAGATAAGAAAATTCAAAAGCCGATGGACTTACTGATTTTGGAGGGAATTGCCTACGCTATTCAGACGGATGGGCCACTGTATTTGAGGCAACATGTGCATTGCAAGAGAGCCACACTTGAATCCTTGCAAAACCAATCTCATGTTCCTTCATATTTAGTTGTTTCATGGTTACAAGTTCATACTCCCATCCTATTCCCATTTTGGGTGGAGCAGATCTACAGCTACTTTTGACCCCAGTCACAAAGCAATTTTGATGGGAAGTAGACCCTAGATGACAAAATATGGTATCTTGATCAACGGTGCAGATTACCTGCCACTGGAGGAATGGCATTGTGTTCGTGGAACATGTGTTTGGTGATCCGGACCAAGCATACCGTAGGCTCAGTTGCTGATGGCATGTAACCAAGATTTTCTGTGATTAGATGATCTTAACCATCTAATAAATGGAACTTTCCTCAATAGGAGCTGGTACTGGTTACTGATTTGTCTTACTGCTGATTTGTATGCTGCCAATTTATTAGCAGATTGTCCAAACAGGGTGATTGTTGGACCATGATTTTTATAAGTGATACATTCACGATAAGTTATTCAATGAATCATGATTTTGAATCTTTGAATTGGTGCTGAAATGGTCTGGTTAGGGTGGAATTTCAGTCTTTTTTTTTTTTTTTTTTGCAACTGAGTTTTTGCTGGGTGGTTTTTTATTGGGTTTTTAAATGAAGAAGCTGAAAAGCTCTTCTTTTTTGCTTTATTTCTCATGAAAATGGTGGTTCTGGTGTGAGAATTTTAGGTGGGAGGTTTTCTTATTATGTTGAAATTGTTTCTCATTTGGCTTTTACTTTTGTGTTTGCGTTGGTTTTGTGTATGAAACTTCATGTGGAAATTACTGGCTTTTGGGTTTTGGCGGTTTTAGTGTATTATCTTTGACAGTGAGAAGAGGGTAAGAGATTTTCAGAGTGGAAGAAAGGATGGAAAGGAGAGATTTCCTGTTTTGGGAACCAACTTTGCTGGATTTGGTATGGATGGAAAGTTCCAACGCAAACCTTCTCCTTCTGTCATAAACTATGAAGGTCAGTTGGGTTCTCTTATTTTTATTTTTTTATTTTTAACTCCCTTCCCCTCACGCATCATCTGTTTGCTAGGATCGTCTTGACACAGGTTTAATAATAAATTATATATGCTTGTTCGGATTGGCTTGAAATGATGAGGAGTTTGTTCTTTTGAGGTTTCTATGAGATTTTGAAAGCCAATTGCATGGTCAAAGTCCACGGCTAGACATAAAGATTTTGTTCACTGGCCATAAGGTTCTATTTAACAACTGGCTCTGATGTGTATGTGCACCAATTAGGAACTCTACCCAATCCATGGTGCTAGTTGTTAAAGGGCACTACAAGGCTCTGTATGGAATTTCCTGTTGACTTCTTCCTTGTGCTAAATTTGTAAAAAATTTATAAGAAAAAAAATGATGGTCATAACCTTGGTTTTTAAACCCAGAAATCAGAATGTATCAGACAGTCGAACTGAATTGAGAGCAATGTAACAGCTATTCAGCAAATGCAAAGAGCATTACCAGGAGCATTTTGTAAAAAATTTGGTTGCCATCATCAGCTCTATTTTAGAACTTGGAGAACCTGCAAACGAAGTGCTTGAAAGCCACAATGTATTACAAGATTAGTTGCAGGCCTCTCAGATTTGTTCTCAGGTACCTGAATCATTGGATGTAAAATGCAGTGCATCTTCAACCAAAAAAGTTGGGAGTATGAAACAAATCCATGTATTCATTAAATATTCAAACTTCAGCACTCAAAGGAACAAAGAAAGAGGGCGTTCAGAAAGGAATGCATGTAGCCAACTGATACTTCAGAAAGGAATGCCTGCACCAGTAATGAAAGAGATCAGCTTGAGTTCATACATGTATTTACTTTTGTGGATTTTCTGTTAGTCTTTTTTTGGTAGGAAGTGAGGTAAAGGGAAGTATTTTAGCATGGGTGTGATGACAGTTCGAATTGTTGTTATGTATGTCCAAGTATAATATAATGACTGTTTGAGATGCCTATCAATTTCATATTCCCTGCATATCAACTATCAAACCCTGCAAGAGTACCCAAGATTTTCTTTTCATACGCCAGACATAGTATGATCGAGAAATTGTTGATACAAAAAATTTTCAGCATTGCATTAGTAGGTGCATATACATTGTGATGAAAATTTCATTCAAAATCTAGCTTTGCCAATCTTAATTCTTGCAGCAAGGTGAAGGGAATTTAGATTAATACAACAGCATGTATTCTGAAGCTTATTTGATTTTTTATTTTTATTTTTATTTTTTGGTGAAAGTCAATGAGAGTTTAGTATATTATGTTGCCGACATCTTGGTAGTACAACAGATGTGGATGATGACTTGCTAACTTGCACTTAGTCCTGTTAAGTCTATAAAGGTGGCCTATTCATGTTTCTCTGCTGGGAAAAGACAGCTGATATCTCAAGCTGAGAAAACTGTTTGCTGGCTGCATCTCACGAGACCCATTGTAAATGCTGTCATTGTCATGCAGCTTGGTTGCTGCTCATGTTTCTCTCAGCTTGGCTGCATCTCACGAGACCCATTTTTCTCTTTCTTCATTTATCTGTTTATTTTGCAAAATACTATTGATATGGGTTCCATTTGATAGACCATTATAAAATCCAAAGCAGATGGATGTTATATTATTTATAGTTCTGCTTAAATTGATGTGTTCAACCAAAAATGGGGTCTCTGTAGGTACGTTAGGTTAAAACTCCCAATTCTTTTGGTGCATAGTCTCCTACTTTATTTTATTTTTATTTCTTCATGCACCTGCTGCATTTGAATGAGTCAAGTTGAGATTTCTGTAAATGGACAAAAGTTGCATTTAAACCATAGAAGTAGAAGTCTCTAACAAGGTTGTCACATTCATATCTTGGCAGGCATATCTATTTAATGGCTACTGGGAAGATATTGGGACCGTTGAGTCCTTTTTTGATGCTAACTTGGCTCTCACATATTAGGTAAATCTCCCGTGAACTACTTGTCTGTGTATAGTTTATTTTTTAGTTTGACAATTTTATTTTTTATTTTCAAACTGAAGCTGTCTAATGTTTGGTGAAGCCTCCCAAGTTTCAATTTTATGATCTGCTGAAGCCAATCTTCACGTCTCCTAGGTTTCTACCACCAACGAAGATAGAAAAATGCTAGGTATGATGTGTATTTACTATTCTTGCTTATGAGCCTTTAACTCTTTGATACAAATATTTACCTGTGCTTACTTATTATTACTACAGATTTTGGACTCCATAATTTCATGCTAGCTACTTGATAATAAGACTTTTTGCCCAAATCCAATAGCTCCATGGAAAGCCTATTGTCAGATTTTTTTTTTTTTTAATGAACATGTGTGGCACATGTAGATTGGTAGTGGGACATATATAAAGTACCTTTTAAGTCACTTAAAAATGTACATTGACACATTTGGCAAATGCACACGTGGGGGCACAAGGGCTAGTTTACAAGGGAACATGTTGGATTTTGCCATAGTTTAGAAGATTTCTTCATATATAAGTGTTTTTTTCTGTCTTTCTTCCTTTTGAGATGTATACAAAGGCATGCTTGTTAGAATGTGTTTACAAATGTTGTTTTATACAGGCTGACAAGCTAAAGAAGTCAGTGGAGGATGAAATTCATTTTCTCAAGGGAAGGGTTTCAGAACTTCAAAGTGATCTTGTGTCGAAGTCTACAGAATTACATCTGCAGTTTCAAGGAAAGAAGAAGCTCCATTTTCTCCATTTGCTGAAATTGACCGTCTGAAAGAAGAAAATTCTGTAAAAACATGAGCATTATTGAATGCATATGGAGGGTGTTTACTGTGTTGGAGTGTACTTGTTTCTTGCACATGAGGGCACGCCTTAGTTGTAATTCTTATGATAGGTTGAGCAAAGTGAAGTATTGTTTATTTAGAAATGTGAATGTAGGATGCATTGTATGATTTGATTACTATTTGTAATAAATGCATCATTTTTTTTCTGATTGTATTTTATGTACTATTTTAATCAGCATTAAGCTTAGATGTGTTAATCATAGCAGGTTCTTGCAATGTAAACAGATCGTATTATTGGTATCTACTGCTATGGTACTACTTCGGGTCTAATTCGTAGCTATTTGCATCTATTGCTACGGATTTAATGTGTAGCTATTTGCATCTATTGCTACGGATAGAATCTGTAGCTATTTGTAACTATTGCTACAGATAAAATCTGTAGCTATTTGCATTTGTTGCTACGGCTTTAATCCGTAGCTATTGGTCTCTATTGCTACGGATAACATCCGTAGTGCTTGGTATTTATTGCTACTGATATAATGCGTAGCTATTGGTAACTATTGCTACGGATATGATCCGTAGTTATTGGTATCAATTGCTACGGATATGATCCGTAGCGATTGGTATCTATTGCTACGGATGTTATCCGTAGCTAGACCTTTAGCTACGCCACCTATAGCTACGGACGTGCTACGAATTATATCCGTAGCAAAAGAGCTTTTGCTACGGTTTTTGGCCGTAGCCTTTGCCCGTTTTTCTTGTAGTGAGTTGCAACTACAAACGACAAAATATCCTTCCCTGTACTCAATTGGCTGGATAAAAAAGGTGAACGAGACCAAGGTAACTAAACAATACACTATCTCGTTTTCAATTGACAAAAATTATAAGGATCAAATACTTTGTGATGTGGTCGATATACAAGCATGTCGTATGTTACTTGGACGACCCTGACAGTTAGACTGTGATGCAACCCATCGAGAACTACACAATGTCTATATATTCATCAAGGATAATCGAAAAATAATCATTGCCCCTATGGCACCAAATAATCACCATGAAGCTTCTAAAGTGGAGAGGAGTTCCCTCTTGACTATTCGGAATTTCATGGAGGAATCCAAGGAAACTGGCGAGGTATACACCATAGTAATGAAGGGCGAGGAATTGGAACCCTCAAACATTTCTCCAAGTTTAAGACTATTGCTAAACGAATTCAAAGAAGTCTGGCCTGAAGATTTAACTGATGGATTACCTCTCATGAGGGACATCCAACATCGCATAAACCTCGTCCTTGAGGCTAGCTTGCCCAATCGCTCTCATTATCGGATGAGTCCGAAGGAGTGTGAGATACTTCAGGGACAAGTGGAGGAATTGATCCATAAGAGTCTCTTGAGAGAGAGCATGAGCCCATGTGCCTTACCAGCATTATTAATGCTAAAAAAAAAGAAGATGAAAGCTGACGCATGTGTTTCGACAACCGAGCAATTAACAAAATTACAATCAAATATTGGTTCCTAATACCTCGGTTAGATGATATACTCGATATGCTAGAAGAGGCCAAGGTGTTCTCTAAACTAGACCTAAGGAGTAGGTACCATCAGATTCATATCCGACCTGATGATGAGTGAAAAATGACATTCAAGTCCAAGGAAGGGTTGTATGAGTGGTTGGTCATGCCTTTCGGCCTATCGAACGCACCAAGTACTTTTATGCGTTTGATGAATCAAGTTCTAAAACCGTTCACTGGCCGATTTGTGGTAGTATATTTTGATGACATATTCATATAAAACCAGGATGAGACGGAGCACAAGAAACATCTCAGGCATGTGTTAAAGGTCCTACTAATTAACAAGTTGTACCTCAATTTAAAGAAGTGTAGCTTTTTAACAGACAGCCTGTTGTTTCTAGGATTTCTTGTAACATTCACGGGCATCCATGTGGACGATGAAAAGGTGTGAGCTATTAGGGAATGACCGATCCCGACAAACATTCATGAGGTGAGGAGTTTTCACGGGTTGGCGACTTTATATTGTTGATTCGTGCGAAATTTTAGCACAATAGTCGCGCCTATAACAAATTGCATGAAAGAAGGACCGTTCCAGTGGACCGATGAAGCTAACAAGAGCTTTCATGAGATCAAGCATCATTTGTCCACAACACTAATCTTGGTGCTTCCTAATTTCAACAAGTTGTTTGAGGCTGAGTATGATGCTTCATATGTAGGAATTGGAGGAGTATTACACAGGAAGGCAGGCCGGTAGCCTTATACAGCGAGAAGCTCAGCGAAGCCCGAAAGAAGTGGTCGACTAATGACCTTGAATTATACGCAGTTGTTCAGGCGCTAAGACATTGGCGGCATTATCTAATTCAAATAGAGTTTGTTTTGTACACTGACTATCAAGCATTAAAGTTTATTAATAGTCAGACTAACGTGAATCGATTGCATGCTAGATGGGTTGCGTGTTTACAGGAATTCATATTTGTTCTGAAGCATAAGTTAGGGGAGCAAAACAAGGTGGCTAATGCACTTAGCCGTCGTGCATCACTATTTGTTACGATGAGAAACGAGGTGATCGGATTCGATTGTCTCAAGGAGTTGTATGCTGAGGATGAGGACTTTAAAGATTCTTTGATGAAGTGCCAAGAAGGTCACTCCAGTGACTTTCATATACAGGACGGTTTCCTCTTTAAAGGGAATCGATTGTGCATCCCCTAAAGTTCTCTAAGAGAGCAAATTATTCAAGAGCTACATAGAGGTGTCCTTGGTGTACACCTTGGGTGAGATAAGACGCGAGCTCTTGTGAAAGAGCTATATTACTGGCAGCAATTGGTACGTAATGTGGAAAAAGTCGTACAACGTTGTCATATTTATCAGACCTCCAAGAGCCAATCCCAGAATATAGGCCTCTACGCCCCGTTACCTATGCCTGACGGTCCTTGGGAGGATTTATCTATGGACTTCATGCTTGGTCTCCTATGAAGACAACATGACATGGATTCGGTGTTCATGGTAGTAGATCGTTTCTCCAAGATGACACACTTTATTCCATGCAAGAAGACCCTCGATGCAACACACGTGGTGAATCTATTCTTCAAGGAGGTCGTACGGCTACACAGGGTCCCTAAAACTATTACTTTTGAACGTGACACGAAGTTCATTAACCACTTTGGCGGACTTTGTAGACTTGATTCGATACACGACTTCAATTCAGTAACGCCTACCATCCACAAACTGATGAGTAGACCGAGGTTGTGAATCGCATGTTGGGAAACCTTCTTCGCTGTATTTCATGAGAAAAACCAAAGCGGTGGGATTTAGCCATGTCTCAAGCAGAGTTTGCATTTAACAACATGGTAAACCGCTCGACAGAAAAATCACTGTTCTAGATTATCTACAGACGAGTGCCTAGCCACACACTTGACTTGGTCCCTCTGCCCAAGCTCTCAAGCATGAGCATTGTAGCAGAACATATGACAGACAGGATCATGGGCATCCATGCAGAAGTGCAAACCAAGCTATGCCTCAAACGAGAAGTACAAGGAACAGGCGGACAAGCATCGGTGATAAAAAGTGTTTGAGGTGGGCGACCACGTTATGTTCCATCTGCGTAAAAAGAGATTTCCAACTGGAATGTACAACAATCTGAAGAATAAGAAGATTGGACCCATATCAATATCCGAAAAATCAATAACAACGCTTATATTGTTGATCTTCCAAATGACAAGTAATCTCACGGACTTTCAACGTCGCGGACCTGACCGAGTATCATGAACCAAAGTAGGACGAGAAAGTGGAGGGGACTGATGTAGAGGGTCACAAACAGTTTCATGGCCAATATGGATCAGAAAAGGCCCGGTCGACGACAGAAGTGATCCGGACCGTCAGACCTTAGATCAGGTGTATCTCACAATTCGGAATGAGTTATCGAGCATAAAATATATGATTTTGGGGTAGAATGAGCTATTTTAGCCAACCAACCCTACTTGGTTGGGTTGCACAAGTCGGATTTGAGAAATACCCCTGGATTGACGGTCGTTTCCTTGTTTTAATTTCATTTTTACTATAAATAGTAAGTTTTAGTTTGATTATAACTCTTCATCCGTCGGGCTTTAGGAGTTACACCCAACGTGAAAAGAGCTTAGAATAATTAGGAGAATGGTTTGGTGAAGCCAAATAGGACACTTACTATTTTTGGTCGAAAACCTTGCGCATTAGTAGACGTCACGACCGTTTATAAATAGTAAGTTTACTATTTATAATAAGTTGCGAATTCTAAGAGTTTTAGTTGTAGTTTGCTTCTGATTTCTCTCCCATTGCATGGTACCCCTATTAAGGGTTGTGAACTCATTTATTTCATTCATTAATCAATTTTAAAATTTATAGAATTTATTTTCTATTTTTCTTGCTTTCTTTCTCGTGGATTCGAGAAGCCTCTGTGAGGAGTCCAGAGAAATTTCATGGATTCAAAATAGTTATCCTCTTGAGGGAGATGGTGCTCAACCTCATCACGTTCATCCCAGCTTCAATTTCGAACTGACCCGAATTTTAATGGGTTGTGTCTAGGTCTAAAATTCTAACTTGATTTTTGATTTTTGATCTGAGTCCCCCTTCAATTCAACCTATACCATTACGTAGTCCCCCCTGGTGCGCTTTTTGGAAAATATGAGGGAAAGTCCCCTTGTATTAGTGGAAAAAGGAAAATTATAAACAGTAACTACGGGTGTTGCCTCAAAGATCTTTATAAACGCGGCTCATGTTATGCTATGCAATTTGGATACAGAGTGTGTACCCTCAAACCTAAGTTATGGTCCATGACTCATATATTAATTATATTTAAACCAATCATTCATACAGTTTCTTAGAAGCATAACTTAATACATTCTGAGTCAATTTTAGTTTCTTATAACATTCACATATCCACACGTCTGATATGATTTCACACATTTCCATTAACAATAACCATCATATTTGCCAATCACATCGTAAACATGATCAGAGGTGTACACGAGTCGAACCGAGTTGAGCTGGGCACAGCTTGACTTGGCTCGGCCACTTGCTGACCCCAGCTCGAACTCGACTCGGCTCGATCCTCGAGCTTGACTAGCTAGCTCGGCTCTGTAACGCCCCGAATTTTCACGACCAGAGTATATACTCGTGCCTGAGAAAACCAGGTGTTGATAATGTATAAATTAGATACTTTATTTTTTTTTTCATTTAGATTACATCCAGATACATTTGTAAAGGTAACATTCACAAGAATAAAATCGATTGTATTGATTATTTCATCAGAGTAATAAAATTCAATAAATAATCAAATGCCTTCTCAATGGAAGCTTATTACACTTATCGAGTTCGCAGCGGAAGTATAAAACTAATTCATAAAACTATCTTCTGATTCTTTCAGTACAATCTTTCATAGGGAGACGGTCCTTTAAGTCTTCAACTTGCATGTCACCTGCTCATCTGTACGGTTGGAGAGGGTCAACGCCCTACTCATAATGATAGTTATCCTTTAAGATTAACAATGATTCAAAAGATTCATAAAAGTAATGTATGGGTTCTGATACGTCACGTGCTCCATCATTACGAGAGATATCAATTTGCACAAACAATCTACATGAATGTATTTCTAGCAAAGTGTGTGCGGCTCATCATATATAGTGATTACTATCACAATGTGGAAAACAATTCATAATATTCGGCTCGACCCGCACCCTTACTATACGGATATTCGTCGGCGTGTCCCACACTAACATGGATTTATGCGGGCATCTCAAGGCGACACAACAACGTGATTGGGGGATTTACGTAACACGATGTGTTCATGGAGTGACTATTTGTGACATCTAATCCCGAGAAGTGATGTAACACGCATGGCGATTTACTTACATCGATTGTGTACCACGCCAACCAACCTAGGGAATTACGTCCACAATAGATATTTGATTCATTAGTTGATAGAGAATGTAAACTAAATCATGATTTCCGAAAAGGGTAAATAAATTGTGGTAATAAATCAATTGAAAGGATAACTCTCAGTAAAATGTAAACATGAAAATGCGGGATAATTCTCATCAGTTAAATCAAAGTAAGCTTAAAGGAATAAAACCCTCACATTGAATTGTTCAATCTTCCTATTAATAATGTTGATGATCTAGGGATCCCTTAGCCTCAACCCATTTCCTTTGTCTTATCCACGCGACCTAAATAGTTAGGATTTTATAGTATATCACATTGTATCTAAGTCCATCTAACGATATTACTACACCTATCATTGTGAAAGGAGATTAAAGGCTTTGGGAGTGAAGGAGAATAAGAAGATTTGGATGGTGAACCTGGACCGAAGTCTGCATCAAATCAGGGATCTATGAGGTTTCTTGACGTCCAACCTTCCTTCTCTTTTCTTCCTCCTTTCTTTTTCTTTTCTTTTCTTTTTCTTTCTCTTCCTCTTTCTTTCTCTCTTTCTTTCTTTCTTTCTTTCTTTCCTACCTTCTTTCTTTCTTTCTCTCACATTTTCTTTCTTGTTGCGGATTCTCCCGTGTTGCTGCTACTAATAACTAGAATGGAGTTCCTCGCCTTTAGCTTGTCAAGTGCCTCCACCGTGTCTCTGTACTTCTTGTTTCTCCTTCAGCATTGCTATCTAATTTCAACAACTGCACCATGAATAATTCAATCAACACCACAAACTCCTTTTCAACACTAATGATTGAGGTAAGACAAACTTTCATCTAATATTTGTGACCTAACCTGTCCGGAAATCCCAACCCCGAGATATAAGTCCTTGATTACATGCATTTTTGCAACAACATTTCTCATCTGTATTTGTTCTTTTGGAGATTCCAAAGAGCACAACATACCAATTTTAACCATTGAAATTAAACAATCATGCATTCTATTTCTTGTATTGGTATGGTTTTCATTGCCTTGAATAATTTCAGCTTCTTCTACGAGCAATCATGGGTCAACAATCTCCATTACTCTTTCAGGCAAAGCCAACTTAGCGAAATGATGAAGGGTTAGATTGCGCCTAAACATCTCATCAGTTGGTCGCTTTCCAGTGATCATCTCCAATAGAAGGATTCCATAGCTGTAAGTATCTCCTTGTGTAGATGATTTACTGCTCATTGCATATTCTGTAATTTGTACAATTTATATTGAAATATAAGTGGCCATTTAAATACAAATAATATCAATGGTTGAATTTTGAGAGATCGACGAGAGGGAATAATCTATTTGAACAAGTAATAAGCATTAAGCATTGTTGCTATTGTAAGGATATGAATTTCTAACATCAATTGGTGTGTTGTGAACTTGTAAGTTCTTTCAAAGATGTTCTACATTGAACAGGACTCTATTACTCAAATGAAAGAACTCAACAATATATGAGCATACAAAAGTCAGTCCACTCAATTGGCATGCCTCTTAAAACTATGGACCAACCTTACTTTTGCACATGGTTGGTTGTCTACACGCACACTCAAGCAGGCACGGGTGGAAATAGAATACATTTTTTCAAAATAATTGACAACTTCTCCCCTCCAGCTTTAACATGTTTCATCTGTCAATACAATTACAAGGGAACATAAGAAAGAGAGAAGGTTTCAAGTCCATCCGATTTGGCCAAAGGTTATGGTCCACCCGACAGATAACTCCAACCCATTAAGTGAATGTGACATCCAAACCTGCCAATAGGTTGGGCACACCATGAGTATCACCTATTGCAAAAATCAGCACCATCTACTCATCATGTAGGTCACACCTAGAAAATAATGTCTAGCCATTGATAAATACCATTCTAGAAGGGTCACCCAATCAATTAGTGAACATAGCTGATTTTTGCACAAGGAAATCTTCATGATGTGGCTAACTTATTGCAGGGATTGTATGTTGGAAGTACATGAAAAGTTGTATGGGTGGACTGTAACTTTTTTTTCTTTTTCTTTTTCTTGGACCATCTGTGCGTGCAGAGCGGTTCTCAGATCGGGTGGGCCCCACCATGATGTTATATGAAATCCACCCCTACCACTGAGTGCATCATCTCATTTTAGGTCCAAGGCCCAAAAATCATCCCCATCTATAATTCAGGTGGACCAACCAATTAAAAACAATATACAAGGCAACATTTAACTTCCAAATTATTTCTCTTCAAGTGGCTCACCTGAACATAAAATGGGACTGATTTTCGGCTCCAGGCTTAAATTTTAGTGTCCCATCTAATGGTGGAGTGGATTTCATATTACCATTACAATGTGTCCCGTAAAAATTAAGGGATGACATCTCTCCCCCTCATTGTTTTCTTTGGTATGGCTCACTTTAATCATATGTCAGTCTGATTTTTAGGCCCTAAACATAACTGGGATGAGGCATATAATGGTAAAAGAGTAAATTTCATTTAAAAATCATAGTAGACCATGTAAAAAACAAGAGTGGGCATCCTCTCCCCAAAAGTTTCACTTAGTATTGCTGAATTTCATAGACCAGGCTGTTGGTCGGAATGAATTTCATATACACATCATGGTGGGCACACTCGCCCACGCTCACTTTTATGGCATGTCCAATCAACTGTGAATAGGCTAGGACTCAATATGTTATGAAAGGAAATAGATGAAATTGTTACCTGGAGCGATGTACCCAGCAGATCCCATAATCACAACCGTCATAGTTTGAGCAATCTCATCTAAGCACCTGGCTATCCCAAAATCACCCACGCGAGCAATCATGTCATCATCAAGAAGGATGTTGCTCGGTTTTAAATCTCGATGAATGATTGACGCATGATTATGTAGATAATCCAAAAACAAAGCCACATCTATAGCTATAGCTAGCCTTTGAATAAGCTTCAAGTTCCTATTGATCCCCTGCGCACTACCATCTTCGTGCAACCACTATCTAGACTTCTATTGGACATGTACTCATAAACTAGAGCTTTAAAATCATTGCACTTAAAATCAATGCTTGAGCAACATGTTAACATCTTAACAAGATTTCGTTGCCTCATATTTCTCAATGCTTCGCATTCAGCCATGAAGCTCCTCATAGCTCCTTGCCATTGGAGGTTGAAGACTTTCACTGCTACTATAGTTTCGTTACAATGTAGAAACCCTTTATAAAAGGAGCCCGATGTTCCAGTGCCAATCAAATTGGCAGGAGAGAACCCATCTGTTGCTTTACAGAGATCCGCATAAGACAACTTCAAAGACGAACTGTCCAAAAAAGACAGACCAAAAGGCTTACTTCTCGGATCCTCATATAGAAGGCGCGGTAAAAGGCTTCCTTACACAATAATGAGTGGTAAAGAAGCATGATGAGGAAATTAGACACACCACAACAATTATTGAGATTTTTACTTTCGAAGCACGAGACTTCTCCTATTTAGAGTGTTATGGGAAGATCCAAGCCCGCTTAAGATCCGAGCATGGAACGCCAAACTGAGCCGACTAGCATTCTCAACGTCCGAGGCCTCATTTGTCCGATCCGACTTGAGCATTCCGTAGAGGCGCAACATTCAAAAGACCTTCACCTCGGGACTATAGGTCGGGGTAGAATCTGCTATCCGATCGGACACAAAACCAAATTCCATCTATAGCAAAGCCTTCGTCTTGGGGTCACGTCCGAGATACCAGTTCGGACTTATGTATCGTCCGAGTCCAATGAAATGTAAACCAAGGATAATTACGTGAATGTTTTTGGTTGAGCCGGGCCGGGTAGACATTAGGGCTTCATGCACTAAATGAGGAAACTGCCATAACTATACGTGGCCGAAAACTTCGTCCAATTATGCATATTACGCGCTTGGCACGCCGCACGATTTACAGATCGCGTGCCATATCTCCACGATCCGGGAATCCCCCTGATTGTGCCGAGATTGTCGAACCTGGACCATTCAGCCGTTGAGTATAAATAGCTCATCACCCCATGTCTACAGGGACGTAATATCGAATACTTTCCTCTCAACTTTTCAAGTTGACCCAGATTCCTGTGTCCTGACTTAGGCATCGGAGGGTCCCCCGGCCTAGCCAGGGTCTCCTTTGTTCACTGTTGGTGCGCAGGTTCAGGGCTTGGTGATTGCACTGAGCGGACGAGATCAGGAGGAGAGCTGACCAGATTTTGACGTCAACAATTTTTGGCACCGTCTGTGGAAAGTGATACGAAAAGCCAAATTCCCGTTTCTCAAATCCAATGGCGAGGAAGAAGAAAGCAGTGGCTGCGGAACCAGAACCAAATGAGCAAACACGATCTTCTTCACCCCTTCATGATGAATCCGCGCAAAGGCCTTCACAGCGCTCTCGCAACCGAGCGAGCAAGTATCGAGCCATGCAGAGTGAGATTCAGGCCCTGCGCGATGAAGTGAATAGAATGAAGCAGCAAAGGGATCCACAATTGCACCTAATTCAGGGGAACCCTAATCCCAAGCCGGTAGGTCTGTACGTAAAGACTCACTCTGCACCAGGGAGTGTGGGGCACGAGGCGCCCCAACAATCTCGAGTGCTGCTCTCGGGTCAGAATCCTCCTGTGCAAGTCAAAATCTCATCATGGAACACCACCACTCGGGCGCCCACGAACCATTCGATCACCTCGGCCCTAGCGCCTACGGATCTTTGTCATCGGTTGGAGCGGAGGAGGGAGAGAAGGACTCCTGAAATGGGAGATGCCCCAGAGATAGTCGCAGAGAATAAAGATCCCTGGAAGCCCGGTTCGCGGAATTTAATTTCAAACTACGAACTTTGGAAAAGAAGCAGTAGCTGTTAACGGTTCCCGCTACAGTCCAAGCCATGATGGAAGAGACCGAGCCTCCCTTCACTTCCGCCATCATGGAGGAGGTGATGCCGTAGAGGTTTCGGATTCCTCCCGTCATTCAGTACTCGGGAACCGGAGACCCGTCCAAGCATCTGGAAGCCTATCGATCCTGAATGCAAATCCAGATGGCAACGGATGCAATGATGTGCAGAGGATTTTCAATAACCCTTGCGGGATCCGCTCGGAGTTGGTACCGACAGCTCAAGCCTAACTCCGTCAACTCCTTCGCAGAATTAAGTCGGCTATTCCTTACCCAATTCATAAGTGGTAAGAGAAGCCGAAAACCCAATACTCACCTGCTTACTATTAAGCAAGGGTTGAAAGAATCACTGAAAGATTACGTTGCCCGTTTCAATGAGGAAGCGCTAAAAGTCAAAGACTACGATGATAAAATGGCACTTGCCGCAATACTCAACGGTCTAAAGGAAGGGCGGTTTACTTTCTCCATCGGAAAGAACCCGCCGAAAACATTCGCGGACTTCGGGGCAAAAGCTTAGAAATACACCAACGCCGAGGAGTTCACTAATGCTCGTAAAGGGGTACAAGTAACCGACCCGGCCAATAAAGGGAAGAGGCCTAGGAACGAAGAATCCTAACCGCCCAAAGAAACGGACGACCGCGCTCCCCAAGATTGTCGACCGAGTCGGAAGCTGGAGGGGAAATTCCGTTCCTACACTCCTCTCAATACATCCGCCAAGCAGATCCTGTTGGACATTCGAGAAGACAAGCGGCTCAATTGGCCAATCTGCATGAGGGCTGATTCGGAGCACCGAGACAAGCGTAAGTTCAGGCATTTTCACCGAGATCACAGCTACAATACGGACGATTGTGTAGACTTCAAGGACAAAATTGAGTCCCTCATCCGCAAGGGACATTTACGACGCTACACTAAAAAGGAGAGATCCGCTCGGAGGGAAGAATGACTACAAGAACAGTGGAATAACCCCGTGGAAGAGCCCACTGAAATTCGCACAATTTTCAGGGGCTCGGCCGGGGGAGGGGATTCTAATAGGGCCTGGAAGACTCATTCCCGGAGGTCCGACTCGGAACATTACGTTCATCTCGCAGAGCGACCCAACAAGGAGCTCCGAGTCAGTCCATGCAGCCTAACCTTCACGGAAGACGATGCACGTGGAATCCAACATCCGCATGACGACGCACTAGTGGTCACCATGACCATAGCGAACCATAAGGTGTATCGCATTTTGGTTAACACAGGAAGTTCGGCCGATGTAATATACTCTGAGGCCTTCGAAAGGATGGAAATTCCACAGTCGCGACTCCGACCCGTGAACACTCCCTTACATGGCTTTGCTGGAGAAAGAGTAATCTTCGTAGGAGCCATTTCCCTCCCGGTTACAGCAGGGGAAGGACAACATCAAGCCACCATCTTGGTAGATTTTTTGGTTGTCAATGTGCCATCGGTACATAACGTCATCCTGGGCCGACCCTCCCTCAATACAACGAGAGCGGTCGTCTCAACCTATCACCTGATGATGAATTCCCGGCCGAAGGCGGAATCGGTTACCTCTGAGGCGACCAACGAGAAGCTCGAAGGTGTTACGCCATTGTTGAGGGTCAAATATTGCATATCAGACCCTATTTATTGCCTGAATTTACGAACATAGTACTGATTAACGGCTCAATTTAATCGTGTTTTCGATGCAGGATGTATTTAGGAGCTTAAACTGAAATTGGGTATTGAAAGCGTGGATTTGACGCTCCAAAGTCACCAGAGCAAGGGACAGACTCCAGGGGACCAAGATTAGTGGATTTACACGCCAAAGATCCGATAAAATTAAGAAACTGAAGCTCAAGTGACCTGAAATTGGTACAAAATGCAAGATCACATGTGGCATGAGGACCATATATTAACCGTACACGTCAAATTTCAACCGTCAGATCCACCTGGAAGTGGCCTAACGGACAGATCACCCCACAAAACTCTGATTTTGGGCCCACCTGCTATCTGAATATGCTTAAAAATTGGTATCAATGCGTTAAATGAGCAGAGGAAATGAATGGACGGAATGGATTTCAATCGAACATCACAGTGGACCTCGCACGTACATCGCGTGTACATGGGGTATCCGATACCCGAGCCGCACCGGACGGTCAGCCCGGTCAAAGACGGGCTGACCCGTCTTTCTTCTTGCGCAGGAACAGCGGACGCTCCTACGTCCGCCGGTTCTTCTCAGTGGGGCCCACTCGACACCCAGAGTGATGATCTGAACCGTTTATTGTATCAAGAGGGTGGGCGTGAACATCACCTAGGTGTCAGTTTGACCCCATGCGAGGTATCGTGAGATCCTAGCCGTTGAATGCACGATGGACGGCGGAGTACAATACTCTGTGGGCCACACTAAAATCAGTTCGATCTTAGCATATCTGGACGGTTTTTCGAGTACAATTCAATGGACGACTTGGATTTCTTCAAAATACATGGTAGTGGACCCCACCAGCTTCGTCAGCACAAGAACGAGCTTTTCTTCGCAGGCGTCAGCGAAAGCCGGACGCCGAGTCTACAAGTGGGTCCCACTCAGTGCCCAGTTCAACGATCTGAACCGTTCATCTGTCACATAAGGTGGCCAAGACCTTCACCTAGATGTCTGAATATTTTCATGCAATAAATGTGCGAAGATCTCAGCCGAACGGGAGATTGACGGTGAATTGAAAAGTGCGGTGGGACACACCTAATTGAAGCCAAAACAGTTCATTCCTGGCTGATTTTTCGAGGTGAGTTAATTGGACGGGGTGGATTTCTCGTCTAATGTCAATCTTAGGCCTACCAACCATCACAGATACATGGTGTTGGTTTTAATTCTGCTGCGCAAACAGAGTCTCCAACTCTGTTTCAACCACGCGCAGCAGCCACCATTCCGTTCTCTATAAAAGGGGAGCATCTGAGTTTGGAGGAGGGCAGAGCAGGGAGCTTGGCTTGGGGCTTGGACGTGGAGCACCAGGGAGAGTAAGATTAGAAAAGTTTTTTTTTTTTTCTTTTATGGTTTATTTGTTTTTCCTGATTATGGAGAGATCTAGTTCGTCCATGTCGGGCTAAACCTCTTAGCTAGGGCTAAGAGGTGAAGCTTGTAGTGGGATGGGAGATTCAACTTTATGTTTTTTTTTAAAAAAAATTTGGTTTTAATTATGAATTGAATTTGAAATTTAGTTTATTATGGGAATATGTTTTAGGTCTTTAATGATCTGTTGTGACTGAAATTACAATGGGTCTGCGATGGCATTGAGCATGTTCTTTTCCTCTTTATGCTTATGACATCAGGAAGCCCTGTTGTTCACCATCGTCTCCTGGGCATGGTCGGATGACGGTCCCCTTTTCTTGATTTTCATAGCATATTGATGTGGTTGGTAATTAGTTTAATTCTGTTGTTAGCCTTATATCTTGGGCATGGTTTGGTGATGAAATCCATTCTAATTCATACACCTTTCATCTCTTGAAAACTATATCAATGGCAGTTCAGTTAGTTCCCATGATTCGTGAAGCAGGCATAAGATCTCCCTGATCTCTACAAGTGGATCCTCTGAATCCCTAGTTCCCCTTTAATTTAATTCTCTAAATTTTAGATAAATATTTCACCATTATTCCTCAAATCACACTCGATTTAGATTTCATCTCATCCTAGTTCTAGTTCTAGTTAGTTTCAGATTACGTACAGGTTTCAGTCCCTGTGGATTCGACCTCGGTCTTACCGAGTTTATTACTACATCACAACCCTATACTTGGGGAGTGAACAAGTTTTTGGCACCGTTGCAGGGGACTGACGACTACGATTTTCTGAAATTAATTAGATTTAGAGTTAGTTTAAGATTATGATTTTACTAATTTTTAATATTGTTTTCTATTTTGATTCATAGAACTAACCTATTTCCTATTTTGTAGGTTGTTAAGATAGAACTTCTAATTTGGTAAACTGTTTCTGATTTTCTAGATTTTGTAAACTCTTAAAGATTTGGGTTGCTTTAGAAACTTCTTCTATTTTAGAAACTAACTTATTTTGTTTTGTTTTGCAGGTCTTTAGCTTAGGGACTCCAATTTGGTAACTTCCTTCCATCCCTCGCTTTCTTTCTAGATTTTCATTTTCTTTCTTAGGATTAGGTTTAGAATTTGATTGAGGGTTGCGAGTGTTTCATGCCCAAGTGGGCCCGTGATGACACTCGATGTCTCTTGACTGAAGGAGGATTAGTTGAGGGGTTGACTATCCATCGCAGGACTAGACACCGCTCGAATTCCCCTGAGTTAATTGAGGTTATGGCTGCAAATCAACCTCAAGCACTACCTCACCACAGGGATGATGAAGTACATAATGAGAATGAGGTGCATCAAGCACCCCCGCCTCGTACTTTACGAGATTATTTACAACCGGCGGGGGTGAGTACGCCCTCATGCATGATTTTTCCTGAAAACACAGGACAGATGGACATCAAGCCAGGAGTTATCCAACTCCTTCCTAAATTCCATGGGCTTGAATCAGAAAGTTCATACTTACATTTGAAAGAGTTCGATGAGATTATAGCCATCTTATACTTTCCCAATGTATCCGAGGATACAATCAGACTAAAACTCTTTCCTTTTTCCTTGAAAGAGAAGGCTAAGACGTGGTTACATTCACTGCATCCTAGATCCATTGGCACATGGAATGATTTGCAGAGGGAATTCATAAAGAAAATTTTCCCACACCATAAAACGATTACCCTCAGAAAAGCAATCATGAACTTTGCCCAAAAGGAAGATGAAACATTCTACCAATGTTGGGAAAGGTTCAAGGATCTTGTTAGTTCATGCCCACAACACGGTTTTGAAATGTGGCGCATTACAAATTTTTTCTATGATGGACTGACATCTTCCATGCGCCAACTGGTCGAGACAATGTGTAATGGAGAATTCATGAATAAAGAGGTCGATGAGGTATGGGATTATCTCGATAGACTTGCCGAAAATGCACAATCTTGGAACCATTACCCAAAATCAAACACCACGTCTAGGCCAACTCAATCTAAGGAGAAAGGTGGAGTATATCTCCTGAAAGAAGAGGATGATGTAAATTTTAAAGTGATTAATCTCATACGAAGAGTCGAGGCCATGGAAGGAAAGAAGGATAAGGTCAATGAAATTGTTTGCAGCATCTGTGATTGCAACATTCACACAACTGAAAACTGTCCTACAATACCTGCCTTTCGAGGAGTGTTGAATGAACAAGCCAATGCCGTAAACAACTATCAAAGACCTTTTACTGGACCTAACTCCAATACGTACAATCCTGGTTGGAAAAATCATCCAAACTTTATTTGAAGAAATGGGCAAACGGCTACCCCCCAAGGTTTTCTCAATCAAAATCCAAATCAGGGGAAACCTCAAGAAGAACCGGTTCAAAATTCCATACAAGAGCTGACTCAGGCGATGCGAGGACTTACAGATTTTATGCAAAAGATAGATTCTCGTATAACGGTTATAGAAAAGGAGATACTTCCTGCACAACCGCTCCCCAATCCTAAACCACAGTACGAGATAAGTGATCCCAACTCTTCAAATCAAATGGGACATGCTAAATCCATCACCACTCTTAGAAGTCGGAAGATCATTGATAAAACCCTTCCGGTTAGACCTGAAAAGCCTCAAGAACCAGAAGAGGACAATAGTGATGGATCTAGTGATACCCCACAAAAATTAGAACCGGAACTTCTAGAGAAGCCAGTTGCTCCGTTCCCCCAACGGTTGGTTACACCAAAACGTCTTTCTAACTCTCAAGATATTCTGGAGGTGTTGAAACAAGTGAAAGTCAACATTCCTCTACTTGATATCGTAAAACAGATTCCTTCATATGCAAAATTTCTGAAAGACCTATGTACGACCAAAAGACAGCAGAATATTCAAAAGAAGATTTTCTTAACTGAGAAAGTGAGTGCCATCTTGAAGCAAGACGTGCCGCAGAAATTTAAGGATCCCGGTAGCCCAACCATATCAGTGTAATCGGGAACCATCGAATTGATCACGCACTTCTTGACTTAGGAGCGAGCGTCAATCTAATTCCCTACTCGGTATACAAACAGTTAGGTTTGGGTGAGTTAAAACCCACCCTAACCACACTACAACTTGCCGATCGCTCTGTTCGTGTACTAAGAGGGATTATTGAGGATGTGTTGGTCCAAGTCGATAGATTTTACTACCCTGTAGATTTTATCATCCTGGACACCGAACCCATCAATAACATAAGCACTCAGATTCCCGTCATTCTGGGTCGCCCATTCCTTGCCACGTCAAATGCAATTATCAATTGCAGGAATGGTTTCATGACTATGTCTTTCAGAAACTTGACATTGGAGTCAAACATCTTTTTCAATCACGGCAATAAATCAGAGGATGATGACGATATCCACGACATTAACATGATTGACTCTTTAGTGGAAGATACGATACCTCTGACCTTCTAGAGACGTGCCTGGCCCACTCCCATGAGTTTGATGATGATATGATTAGGGAGATGTTGAGGGTCAATTATTACACATCAGACCCTGATTATTGCCTGGATTTACAGACATAATACCGTTTAATGGTCCGCTTTATTCATGCTTGTGATGCAGAGTGTATTTATGAGTATGGACTGAAAAAGGGAGCTTAAAGCATGGATTTAAGGTTCTGATGACACCAAAGACAATGAACGAACTCCAGGGACTGAAATTGATGGATTTGCACGGCAGAGATCAGAGGAAATCAGGCCGTTCGCATTTAACGGGCCCGAAAACCAACCAGAATGCAAGATCACAGGGTTCCCACCATCTGATCAGATTAAAACTTCACATATGGTTTAAAGACCACAAATGAACCGTACAAGTCAAGTTTCAGATCCTGGATCCGTGTAGAAGTGGCCCAAAGGCTTGATCAGCTCCTGAATTATCAAAACGAGGCCCACCAGATATCTGGATATGCTTCAAAGTTGGACTCAATCCATTTTATAAGGTTAGAAATGGAATGGACGAAGAGGATTGCTCATAAACATCACATTCAGACCCATACATGTGAGGCGTGTGCACCGTGCACATATACACTGGCGTTGCACCGGACCACACGATTTAGTCAAAGTCGGTTTGACCGACATCTTCCGCAAGAAAACGGAAGTTCTCTTATTACAGCGTTCGCAGGCGACCGCCGGTTTGCAACTGTGGGCCCCACCCATCACCTTTATCAACAATTTGGACCGTTCATTCGTCTCGTGGGGCAACAAATACCCATGCCTAGGTGGCATAATTTCAAGATATCACAAATATTGGTTTTCATCTGTTCAAGCGTAGGATGGACGGCGAATTGAAAGATCTCGTGGGCCACACTGAAACTGCTCCAAAAATCGTCCATTCCTTACGGTTTTTCGAGGGGAATACAATGGACATGATGGATTACTCTTTTCTCGTCAATCAGTGGGCCACCATCCATCACAGAACTGACGCAGAAGCTCTGTTCGCAAACAGATTTGCGGTTTTTTGTTGTGGGCCCCATCCATTGTCTGAAAAGATGATCCAAACCGTTCATTCGTTTCCTGGGTCAGCAAAAACCCTTGTCTAGCTGACTAAATCTGAAGAAATGAAGCTTTTTGGGATCTCAGTCGTTCCATTACAAACGGACGACAGAAACGATGAATCAGTGGGCCGCAATAATAGACATCCAAATTTGACATTCCCGACTGAAATTCCGATATGAATTAGGTGGACGGAGTGGATCTCTCAAAAGAACAAAGGAAATGGGCCCCACCAAGTATCAGCACAAAAACGTTGCGTTTTTTTTTCTACTTCGTAAGCTGTTGCGGAAGATTTTCGACTCCAGCTGCGTTCCGACTTCTGCACGCTCTCCTCTCCATGATCACCTCTGCTGCTTATAAAAGAGAAGAAAAGAGAGAGAGGAAGGGATCCATGGCTGGAGCTTTGAGACAGTGAGCAAGAGTTGGACGTGGGCAGAGACAGACAGACAGAGAGAGAGAGTAAAGTGAATTTTATTTATTATTTTCTTAGTAGTTATTTTAAGATGTCTAGCTTCATCATGCTAGGCTAAACCTCTTAGCTAGGGCTAAGAGGTGAAGCTTGTAGCATGATGGGAGAAATCCATGCTTGTGCCTGCAATTTTAATGTATGAATTAAATTTGACATTAGTTTGATTATTATGGGAATACTTTTAGTTCTTAATGGTCTGTTGTGACTGAAATTACAATGGGTCTGCGATGGCTTTGAGTATTTCCTTTTCCTTTTGATGTTTATGACGTCAGGAAGCCCTGTTGTTCACCATCGTCTCCTGGACATGGTTGGATGTCGGTACCCTTCCTAACCTTCATAATCATCTGATTGGTTGGTAATTAGTTTAATTCTGTTGTTTACTTTGTCTCCTGGGCATGGTTTGGTGATGGAATCCATTCTAATTCATATACCTTTCATCTCTTGAAACTGCATCAAGTAAGTTCAGCTTAATTTCTATAAAGCAGGCATAGTTCTCCTTGATCTCTACAAGTGGATCCTCTGAATCCCTAGTTTCTTCCTCTGAATTCTCTTAAGTTTAGTTAATTATTTCACCATTATTCCTCAAATTATAATTGATTTAGATTTCATCTCATCCTAGTTCTACTTCTAGTTAGTTTCAGAATACGTACAGGTTTCAGTCCCTGTGGATTCGACCTCGGTCTTACCGAATTTATTACTACATCACAACCCTATACTTGGGGTGTGAACAAGTTTTTGGCGCCGTTGCCGGGGATTGACGGCTACGTAATTTGAAATTAATTAGTCTTAGAATTAAGGGTAAGATTAGGATTTTACTAACTTTCTATTTTCTTAGGTTTTGTTCTCTTTTTGGAAACTAACCTAATTGTCTTGTTTTGTAGACTCTTTGATAGACTTCTAAATTGGTAACGTTCTTCTTAATTTTTTCCTTTCTATTTATAGAGTAGGTTTTGTCTTCCTTTTTAGGTAGTTTCTAATTCTAAGTCTTCTAGAATCTAACCTTATTTCCTATATTATTTCTAGAAAATTTTCTATTTTTAGATTTTCTATTTAGAAACTAACCCTCTTGTTTTGTAGTTTTTCTAACTCGGTAAGCTCTTTCTGACTTCTACTTTCTTTGTTTTCAAATCTCTTTCATTACTCACTTTCTAGTTTAGAATTTTCCTAATTTGTTTAGAGGTTCCTACTTTCCTTTTTAGGATTTCTCTTTTCTAAATTTAGAACTTAGTTAATTGCTATTCTTCTTCTTAGGAATTTTCTACTCTTAGGCCTATTATCTTTAGAAAGTAACTTGTTTTGTTTTATTTTACAGGTTTTAACTTAGGGACTTCAATTTGGTAATCTCCTTCCAACTCTCTCTTTCTTTCTAGATTTTCATTTTCTTTCTTAGAATTAGGTTTAGAATTTGATTGAGGGCTGTGAGCGTTTCATTCCCAAGTGGGCCCGTGACAACACTCGACGTCTCTTGACTGAAGGAGGATTAGTTGAGGGGTTGCCTGTCCATCGCAGGATTAAACACCGCTCGAATTCCCCTGAGTTAATTGAGGTTATGGCTGCAAATCAACCTCAAGCACTACCTCACCACAGGGATGAGGAAATACATGACCAGAATGAGGTGCATCAAGCACCCCCGCCTCGTACTTTACGAGATTATTTACAACTGGCGGGGGTGAGTACGCCCTCATGTATGATTTTTCCTGGAAACACTTGACAGATGGACATCAAGCCAGGAGTTATCCAACTCCTTCCTAAATTCCATGGGCTTGAATCAGAAAGTCCATACTTACATTTGAAAGAGTTCGATGAGATTATAGCCACCTTATACTTTCCCAATGTATCCGAGTATACAATCAGGCTGAAACTCTTTCCTTTTTCCTTAAAAGAGAAGGCTAAGACGTGGCTACATTCATTGCGTCCTCGATCCATTGGCACATGGAATGATATGCAGAGGGAATTCATAAAAAAATTCTTCCCACATCATAAAACAATTACCCTCAGAAAAGCAATCATGAACTTTGCCCAAAAGGAAGATGAAACATTCTTCCAATGTTGGGAAAGGTTTAAGGATCTAGTCAGTTCATGCCCATAACACAGTTTTCAAACGTGGCGCATTACAAATTTTTTCTACGATGGACTGACATCTTCCATGCGCCAAATGGTTGAGACAATGTGCAATGGAGAGTTCATTAATAAAGATGTTGACGAGGTATGGGATTACCTCGACAGTCTGGCTGAAAAAACACAATCTTGGGATTATTACCCAAAATCAAACACCACATCTAGGCCAACTCAATCTAAGGAGAAAGGTGGATTGTATCTTCTGAAAGAAGAGGATGATCTCAATTATAAAGTGACAAATATCATAAGAAAATTTGAGGCCATGGAAGGAAAGAAGGAGAAGGTCAATGAAATTGTTTGTGGCATTTGTGATTGCAACATTCACACAACTGAAAACTGTCCTACAATACCTGCCTTTCGAGGAGTGTTGAATGAACAAGCCAATGCCGTGAACAACTATCAAAGACCCTTTACTGGACCCAACTCCAATACATACAATCCTGGTTGAAAAAATCATCCAAACTTTAGTTGGAGAAATGGACAAACGGCTACCCCCCAAGGTTTTTTTCAAAATCCAAATTAGGGGAAACCTCAAGAAGAACCGGTTCAAAATTCCATACAAGAGCTGGCTCAGGTGATGCGAGGATTTACAGATTTTATACAAAAGATAGATTCTCGTATGACGGTTATAGAAAAGGGGATGCTTCCTGCACAACCGCTCCCCAATCCTAAACCTCAGTACGAGATAAGTGATCCCAGCTGTTCAAATCAAATGGGACACGCTAAATCCATCACCACTCTTAGGAGTGGGAAGATCATTGATAAAACCCTTCCGGTGAGGCCTGAAAAGCCTCAAGAACCAGAAGAGGACAATAATGATGGATCTAGTGATACCCCACAAAAATTAGAACCGGAACTTCTAGAGAAGCCAGTTGCTCCGTTCCCCGAACGGTTGGTTGCACCAAAACGTCTTTCTAACTCTCAGGATATTCTGGAGGTGTTGAAACAAGTGAAAGTCAACATTCCTCTGCTTGATGTCGTAAAACAGATTCCTTCATATGCAAAATTTCTGAAAGACCTATGTACGACCAAAAGACGGCAGAGTATTCAAAAGAAGATTTTCTTAACTGAGAAAGTGAGTGCCATCCTGAAGCAAGACGTGCCGCAGAAATTCAAGGATCCTAGTAGCCCAACCATATCGTGTGTAATCGGGAACCATCGAATTGATCACACACTTCTTGACTTAGGAGCGAGCGTCAATCTGATTCCCTACTCGGTATACAAACAGTTAGGTTTGGGTGAGTTGAAACCCACCTTAACCACACTGCAACTTGCCGATCGCTCTGTTTGTGTACCAAGAGGGATTATTGAGGATGTGTTAGTCCAAGTCGATATATTTTACTACCCGGTAGATTTTATCATCCTGGACACCGAACCCATCAATAACATGAGCACTCAGATTCCTGTCATTTTTGGTCGCCCATTCCTTGCCACGTCAAATGCAATTATCAATTGCAGGAATGGTGTCATGACTATGTCTTTCAGAAATTTGACATTGGAGTCAAACATCTTTTTCAATAACGACAACAACTGAGAGGATGATGACGATATCCACGACATTAACATGATTGACTCTTTCGTGGAAGATACGACACCTCTGACCTTATCCTCCGACCCTCTAGAGACGTGCCTGGCCCACTCCCATGAGTTTGATGATGATATGATTAGGGAGACGTGTGCCTTGCTAGATACTGCACCGGTACTTGAAGTTAACCGGTGGAGGCCACAATTTGAAGAATTACCACAAACTGATATAGTGTCTCTACCGTCTAACCTCAAGGCACCGAAGCTTGACCTAAAACCTTTGCCCTCTGATTTGAAATATGCCTATTTAGGTCAAGATGAGACATACCCGGTAATGATCTTTGCCCACCTGGAGAAAGAACAGGAGAGTATGATCATAGCTACTCTCATTCAGCATAAGGGAGCCCTTGGATGGATGATCGCGGACCTCAAGGGAATCAACCCCTCGATTTGTACTCACCGTATATATCTTGAGGATAATGCGAAGACCGCTCGGCAACCACAACGTAGACTAAATCCAAACATGAAGAAAGTGGTTAAGGCCGAGGTTCTTAAACTATTGGATGTGGGTATCATATACCCTATATCTGATAGTCAATGGGTGAGTCCAACTCAGGTGGTTCCTAAGAAGTCTGGAATCACCATCGTAGCTAATGCTAATAATGAACTCGTGCCAACTAGAGTCACTACTGGTTGAAGAATGTGCATTGACTACAGGAAATTAAATACCGTCACAAGGAAAGACCACTTTCCTTTACCATTCATTGATCAGATCCTGGAAAGGTTAGCCGGTCATTCCTTTTACAGTTTCCTTGACGGGTATTCGGGCTATAACCAAATTGAAATCGCCCCTGAGGACCAGGAAAAGACCACATTTACTTGCCCCTATGACACCTTTGCTTACAGAATGATGCCATTCTGGTTATGTAATGCCCCTGCCACCTTTCAGCGATGTATGCTGAGTATCTTTTCTGACATGGTTGGGAAATATCTAGAGGTCTTTATGGATGATTTCTCTGTTTTCGGTTCATCTTTCAGCGAGTGCTTAGAGAATCTTAAATGTGTGCTGAAAAGATGTGAAGAAAAGAATCTGGTACTTAATTGGGAGAAGTGCCATTTCATGGTTCATAAGGGGATTGTCCTTGGACATATCATCTCATCTAAGGGAATTGAGGTAGATAAGGCAAAAATCGATCTTATCTCTAACCTACCTCCACCCAAGAACATCAGGGACGTGTGATCCTTCTTAGGACACACAGGATTTTACAGGCGATTCATAAAGGACTTTAGTCTCCTCTCTCATCCTTTATGTAATCTTCTTCAAAAGGATGCTCCATACGAGTGGACTGAGCAATGCCAGGAAGCTTTTACCAAGCTTAAAGGCTCGTTAACCACTGCACCCATCATGCAGCCACCCGACTGGAGCCTTCCTTTTGAGCTTATGTGCGACGCTTCTGATTATGCTCTTGGAGCGGCTCTAGGCCAGAGAAAAGATAAGAGGCCCTACGTCATCCATTACGCGAGTAGGACTTTAAATCCTGCCCAAGTGAACTACTTGACTACGGAAAAAGAACTTTTAGCCGTAGTGTTCTCCTTGGACAAATTTAGGTCCTACCTGATCGGATCCAAGATCATTATCTATAAAGATCATGGGGCACTGAAGTATCTTCTTTCTAAGAATGATTTTAAGCCCCATCTGATACGATGGATCCTTCTACTCCAAGAATTTGATTTGGAAACTAAAGATAAAAAAGGAGTAGAGAACGTAGTGGCCGATCACCTTTCTCGCCTTAATACCTCTGATTCCCTTAAGGCGACCCATATCAACGACATGTTCCCTGATGAACAACTGTTCAGAGTCTCCCACTCACCTTGGTTTGCTGATATTGCTAATTATCTTGCTACAGGTTCCATACCGACACAGTGGACTGCGCAAGATAAGAAGAAATTCTTCACCGAGGTGCGCAACTTTTTCTGGGATGATCCTTATTTGTTTAAATATTGCCCAGACCAGATCTTAAAGAGATGTGTGCAGATGATGAGCATCAGAGTGTCATCTCCTTTTGTCACTCACAGGCCTGTGGTGGTCACTTTTCTGCTAAAAAGACCACGGCTAAAATTCCGCAGTGTGGCTTCTATTGGCCCACTATCTTCAGAGACACTCATGAGTTTTGCAAAGCTTGTGAGCGTTGTAAAAAATTGGGAGCATTGTCCCGTCGAAATATGATGCCCTTAAATCCCATCCTTATCATAGAAGCATTTGATTGCTGGGGCATTGATTTCATGGGACCTTTCCCCCAATCCTTTGAAAATCTGTATATTTTGCTCGCCGTAGACTATGTCACTAAATGGGTCGAAGCGATTCCGTGTCGAACTAATGACCATCGCACGGTCATTAAATTCCTAAAAGAAAACATCCTTTCCCGATTCGGAACGCCTCGAGCCATCATTAGTGATGGGGGCTCACACTTTTGTAATAGGCCATTGGAGAGTTTAATGAAGAAATATGATATCTCTCATAAGGTAAGCACCCCATACCACTCACAGACAAGTGGGCAAGCTGAGATTTCTAATAGGGAGATCAAACACATTTTGGAGAAAACGGTTAACCCTTATCGTAAGGACTGGTCAATCCGATTGACCGATGCCTTATGGGCTTACCGTACTGCTTTTAAAACACTATTGGAATGTCTCCCTTTAGACTCGTCTATGGGAAGGCTTGGCACTTGCCTGTGGAGTTGGAACATAGAGCCTACTAGGCGATCAAAAATCTAAATTTCAATCTGAACAACGCTGGCTCGCTACGCAAACTTCAATTAAATAAACTTGAAGAAATCCGGAACGATGCATATGAGAACTCGAGAATTTACAAGGACAGGATGAAGGCGTTTTATGACCAACATATTCTACGAAAATTATTCACGCCAAGTCAGAAAGTCCTTTTGTATAATTCTCGATTACATCTCTTTCCGGGTAAGCTTCGATCTCATTGGACCGGCCCTTACATTGTTATTACTGCATATCCTCATGGGGCCGTCGAGATAAGAGATCCCGACAATGGCAAGGAATTTAAAGTAAATGGACATCGCTTAAAGCCATTTGTCGAGAAATTTGATTCAGAAGACATGTCCATGCCTCTGACTGATCCTGTTTATCAGGAATGATCTCCTAGTCTGATGGAGGTATAGGTAGGTTTATCGCTTTCATAGGACTAGGGTAGTTTATTGTATTTGTCTGGCTGAAGACGGTAAACTTAGCGCTCCTGGGAGGCAACCCAGCTTTTCATTCCATTTTCCTAGTCCAATGTTTGTGGGTAACATTACTGCAAACCCTCACGAGACTACAACTCATCCACTAGGGGCAACCTAGGGATTTAAAGGCTTGTTGCATACGCTAAATGCAATTGAGAGCACCTGCGAAACTGGTATAGGTAGGAGTTTATTTTTGTTATTTGTATTTTACTTTCGATTGGTTTCACTCTTATGCTGACCCGCTCTCATGTTGAGATCTCTACGGAAAAGTCTCTCTCGACTCGTTACCCAGGTACTATCTTCCCATCACTTCTCATTTACTTTCGTTGTCCCATGTGCATTGCATGCTTACATCTTTTACATTGAGGACAATGTAGATTTTAGGTTGGGGTGGGAGATTAGGTTTCCTAATCAGTGTTTTCTTCGTCTTGAGCAAAAATTGTGAAATTTTTTAAATTTTTTCTGGACTTTCTGGTGAATTCGATGTAATTTGATGACCATCTTTGATTTAGAATTACAGGATATGAAATGTTGGTGATTTACTACTCTTGGATTCAGTTGTCCGTTAGATTTGACAGTTAAGGTTGAATTATTAATCCATGATTAGAAGTTGTAAATGTTGATTGATTCATGATTTCACATGTCACATCTCATTTATACATTGAGGTTTCAGTTCAATATTGAAGGATTGACTTGGTAATCATTAAGCATAAAAGGAACCACCCTGGACTATTTTTCCAGCATGTTCAATAGAAAAGAAAAAGAAGAATTGAAGAAAAAGAAAATACCCAGCTACAAGATAGCCGCTTGCAAAAAGGGGTTGGGCGAACGAACTTCACCATAGGTTTGCTCCCTATAGGTGAGGATTTGATTCCCCTTGGATAATTTGTGAAAAAGGGGTTGGGTGTACGGTCTTCATCATAGGTTTGCTCCCTATAGGTGTGGATTTGATTCCCCTTCTTGGCGTTACTGTTATTGGAAAAATCAAAGTTGAAAGAATGAAAAGATGATCTGTGAGGTAAGTTTTGAATTCTCTTGTTGGTTACCAATGATATCCTGAAATGGACAATTGAATCTTAATGTTGTAAGCCGAGATTACACTATACACTCATGGAACTCAATGTTTGGAATTTTTGTAATTGATGGATCAATACTTTAAACTTGTTGTGAAGTTTTCAGTACGCTTGAATTCAAGAAAAAGTAATACCCAACATTCATGAATCTTAAATTTCTCGTATCTAAATCATTTTTCAAAATATCACTCGGCTCCATAGAAACTGCCCTATAATTCTCAATTTATTTTTCGCATACTTTGCTCGGGACTAGCAAAATGCTGGTTGGGGGTTGTGTTGAGGGTCAAATATTGCACATCAGACCCTGATTATTGCCTGGATTTACAGACATAATACCGTTTAATGGTCCACTTTATTCATGCTTGTGATGCAGAGTGTATTTATGAGTATGAACTGAAAAAGGGAGCCTAAAGCATGGATTTAAGGCTCTGATGACACCAAAGACAATGGACGAACTCCAAGGACTGAAATTGATGGATTTGCATGGCAGAGATCAGAGGAAATCAGGCCGTTCAAATTTAACGGGCCCGAAAACCAACCAGAATGCAAGATCACAGGGTTCCCACCATCTGATCGGATTAAAACTTCACATATGGTCTAAAGACCACAAATGAACCGTACACGTCAAGTTTCAGATCCCGGATCCGTGTAGAAGTGGCCCAAAGGCTTGATCAGCCCCTGAATTATCAAAACGGGGCCCACCAGATATCTGGATATGCTTCAAAGTTGGACTCAATCCATTTTATGAGGTTAGAAATGGAATGGACGGAGAGGATTGCTCATAAACATCACATTCGGACCCATACATGTGAGGCCTGTGCACCGTGCACATATACACTGGTGTTGCACCGGCCCACACGATTTAGTCAAAGTCGGTTTGACCAACATCTTCCGCAAGAAAACGCAAGAAAACGGAAGTGTTCGCAGGCGACCGCCGGTTTGCAACTGTGGACCCCACCCATCACCTTTATCAACAATCTGGACCGTTCATTCATCTCGTGGGGCAACAAATACCCATGCCTAGGTGGCATAACTTCAAGATATCACAAATATTAGTTTTCATCTGTTCAAACGTTGGATGGACGGCGAATTGAAAGATCTCGTGGGCCACACTGAAACTACTCCAAAAATCGTCCATTCCTTACGGTTTTTCGAGGGGAATACAATGGACATGATGGATTGCTCTTTTCTCGTCAATTAGTGGGCCACCATCCATCACAGAACTGACGTAGAAGCTCTATTCGCAAACAGATTTACGGTTTTTTGTTGTGGGCCCCATCCATTGTCTGAAAAGATGATCCAAACCGTTCATTCGTTTCCTGGGTCAGCAAAAACCCTTGTCTAGCTGACTAAATTTGAAGAAATGAAGCTTTTTGGGATCTCAGCCGTTCCATTACAAACGGACGACGGAAACGATGAATCAGTGGGCCGCTATAATAGACATCCAAAATTGACATTCCCGACTGAAATTCCGATATGAATTAGGTGGACGGAGTGGATCTCTCAAAAGAACAAAGGAAATGGGCCCCACCAAGTATCAGCACAAAAATGTTGCGTTTTTTTTCTGCTTCACAAGCTGTTGCGGAAGATTTCCGACTCTAGCTGCGTTCCGACTTCTATAAGCTCTCCTCTCCATGATCACCTCTGCTGCTTATAAAAGAGAAGAAAAGAGAGAGAGGAAAGGATCCACGGCTGGAGCTTTGAGACAGGGAGCAAGAGTTGGACGTGGGCAGAGACAGAGAGAGAGAGAGAGAGAGTAAAGTGAATTTTATTTATTATTTTCTTAGTAGTTATTTTAAGATGTCTAGCTTCATCATGCTAGGCTAAACCTCTTAGCTCGGGCTAAGAGGTGAAGCTTGTAGCATGATGGGAGAAATCCATGCTTGTGCCTGCAATTTCAATGTATGAATTAAATTTGACATTAGTTTGATTATTATGGGAATACTTTTAGTTCTTAATGGTCTGTTGTGACTGAAATTACAATGGGTCTGCGATGGCTTTGAGTATTTCCTTTTCCTTTTGATGTTTATGACGTCAGGAAGCCCTATTGTTCACCATCGTATCCTGGACATGGTTGGATGTCGGTACCCTTCCTAACCTTCATAATCATCTGATTGGTTGGTAATTAGTTTAATTCTGTTGTTTACTTTGTCTCCTTGGCATGGTTTGGTGATGGAATCCATTCTAATTCATATACCTTTCATCTCTTAAAACTGCATCAAGTAAGTTCAGCTTAATTTCTATAAAGCAGGCATAGTTCTCCCTAATCTCTACAAGTGGATCCTCTGAATCCCTAGTTTCTTCCTCTAAATTCTCTTAAGTTTAGTTAATTATTTCACCGTTAGTCCTCAAATTATAATTGATTTAGATTTCATCTCATCCTAGTTCTACTTCTGGTTAGTTTCAGAATACGTACAAGTTTCAGTCCCTGTGGATTCGACCTCGGTCTTACCGAGTTTATTACTACATCACAACCCTATACTTGGGGAGTGAACAGGAGACGTGTGCCTTGCTGGATACTGTACCGGTACTTGAAGTTAACCGGTGGAGGCCACAATTTGAAGAATTACCACAAACTGATGTAGTGCCTCTACCGTCTAACCTCAAGGCACCGAAGCTTGACCTAAAACCTTTGCCCTCTGATTTGAAATATACCTATTTAGGTCAAGATGAGACATACCCGGTGGTGATCTCTGCCCACCTGGAGAAAGAACAGGAGAGTATGCTCATAGCTACTCTCATTAAGCATAAGGGAGCCCTTGGATGGACGATCGCGGACCTCAAGGGAATCGACCCCTCGATTTGTACTCACCGCATATATCTTGAGGATAATGCGAAGACCGCTCGGCAACCACAACGTAGACTAAATCCAAACATGAAGGAAATGGTTAAGGCCGAGGTTCTAAAACTATTGGATGTGGGTATCATATACCCTATATCTGATAGTCAATGGGTCAGTCCAACTCAGGTGGTTCCTAAGAAGTCCAGAATCACCATCGTAGCCAATGCTAGTAATGAACTCGTGCCAACTAGAGTCACTACTGGTTGGAGAATGTGCATTGACTACAGGAAATTAAATACCGTCACGAGGAAAGACCACTTTCCTTTACCATTCATTGATCAGATCCTGGAAAGGTTAGTCGGTCATTCCTATTCTAGTTTCCTTGACGGGTATTCGGGCTATAACCAAATTGAAATCGCCCCTGAGGACCAGGAAAAAACCACATTTACTTGCCCCTATGGCACCTTTGCTTACAGAAGGATGTCATTCGGGCTATGTAATGCCCCTGCCACCTTTCAGCGATGTATGCTGAGTATCTTTTCTGACATGGTTGGGAAATATCTAGAGGTCTTTATGGACGATTTCTCTGTTTTCGGTTCATCTTTCAGCGAGTGCTTAGAGAATCTTAAATGTGTGCTGAAAAGATGTGAAGAAAAGAATCTGGTACTTAATTGGGAGAAGTGTCATTTCATGGTTTATAAGGGGATTGTCCTTGGACATATCATCTCGTCCAAGGGAATTGAGGTAGATAAGGCAAAAATCGATCTTATCTCTAACCTACCTCCACCAAAGAACATCAGGGACGTGCGATCCTTCTTAGGACACGCAGGATTTTACAGGCGATTCATAAAGGACTTTAGTCTCCTCTCTCGTCCTTTATGTAATCTTCTTCAAAAGAATGCTCCATACGAGTGGACTGAGCAATGCTAGGAAGCTTTTACCAAGCTTAAAGGCACATTAACCACCGCACCCATCATGCAGCCACTTGACTGGAGCCTTCCTTTTGAGCTTATGTGCGATGCTTCTGATTATGCTCTTGGAGCGGTTCTAGGCTAGAGAAAAGATAAGAGGCCCTACGTCATCCATTACGCGAGTAGGACTTTAAATCCTGCCCAAGTGAACTACTCGACTACGGAAAAAGAACTTTTAGCAGTAGTGTTCGCCTTGGACAAATTTAGGTCCTACCTGATCGGATCCAAGATCATTATCTATACAGATCATGCGGCACTGAAGTATCTTCTTTCTAAGAATGATTCTAAGCCCCGCCTGATACGATGGATCCTTCTACTCCAAGAATTTGATTTGGAAATTAAAGATAAAAAAGGAGTAGAGAACGTAGTGGCTGATCACCTTTCTCGCCTTAATACCTCTGATTCCCTTGAGGCGACCCATATCAACGACATGTTCCCTGATGAACAACTGTTCAGAGTCTCCCACTCACCTTGGTTCGCTGATATTGCTAATTATCTTGCTACAGTTTCCATACCGACACAGTGGACTGCGCAAGATAAGAAGAAATTCTTTACCGAGGTGCACAACTTTTTCTGGGATGATCCTTATTTGTTTAAATATTGCTCAGACCAGATCTTAAGGAGATGTGTGCCAGACGATGAGCATCAGAGTGTCATCTCCTTTTGTCACTCATAGGCCTGTGGTGGTCACTTTTCTGCAAAAAAGACCACGGCCAAGATTCTGTAGTGTGGTTTCTATTAGCCCACTATGTTCAGGGACACTCATGAGTTTTGCAAAGCTTGTGAAAATTGTCAGAAATTGGGAGCATTGTCCCGTCGAAATATGATGCCCTTGAATCCTATTCTTATCATGGAGGCATTTGATTGCTGGGGCATCGATTTCATGGGGCCATTCCCCCAATCTTTTGGGAATCTATATATTTTGCTTACCGTAGACAACGTCACTAAATGGGTCGAAGCGATTCCGTGTCGAACTAATGACCATCGCACAGTCAATAAATTCTTAAAAGAGAACATCATTTCCCGATTCGGAACGCCTCGAGCTATCATTAGTGATGGGGGCTCACACTTTTATAATAGGTCATTCGAGAGTTTAATGAAGAAATATGGTATCTCTCATAAGGTAAGCACCCCATACCACCCACAGACAAGTGGGCAAGCTGAGATTTCTAATAGGGAGATCAAACACATTTTGGAGAAAACGGTTAACCCTGATCGTAAGGACTGGTCAATCCGATTGACCGATGCCTTATGGGCTTACCGTACTGCTTTTAAAACCCCTATTGAAATGTCTCCTTTTAGACTCGTCTATGGGAAGGCTTGCCACTTGCCTGTGGAGTTGGAACATAGAGCGTACTGGGCGATCAAATATCTAAATTTCAATCTGAACAACGCTGGCTCGCTACGCAAACTTCAATTAAATGAACTTGAAGAAATCCGGAACGACGTGTACGAGAACTCGAGAATTTACAAGGACAGGATGAAGGTGTTTCATGACCAACATATTCTACGAAAATCATTCACGCCAGGTCAGAAAGTCCTTTTGTATAATTCTCGATTACATCTCTTTCCGGGTAAGCTTCGATCTCGTTGGACCGACCCTTACATTGTTGTTACTGCATATCCTCATGGGGCCGTCGAGATAAGAGATCCCGACAATGGCAAGGAATTTAAAGTAAATGGACATCGCTTAAAGCCATTTGTCAAGAAATTTGATTCAGAGGACATGTCCATGCCTCTGACTGATCCTGCTTACCAGGAATGATTTCCTAGTCTGATGGAGGTATAGGTAGGTTTATCGCTTTCATAGGACTAGAGTAGTTTGTTGTATTTGTCTGGCTGAACACAGTAAACTTAGCGCTCCTCGGAGGCAGCCCAGCTTTTCATTCCATTTTCCTAGTCTAATGTTTGTGGGTAACATTACTGCAAAACCTCACGAGACTACAACTCGTCCACTAGGGGCAACCTAGTGGTTTAAAGGCTTGCTGCATATGCTAAATGCAATCGAGAGCACCTGCGAAACTGGTATAGGTAGGATTCTATTTTTGTTATTTCTGTTTTACTTTCTCTCTTGTGATGATCCATTTTTATGTTACTATCCTTGGAAAGTCTTTCTCGATTCGTCATCCAGGTACTATCTGCCCATCATTTCTAATTTACTTTCATTGTCCCATGTGCATAGCATGTTCATACCTTTTACATTGAGGACAATGTAGATTTTAGGTTGGGGGTGGGAGATTAGGTTACCTAATCAGTGTTTTCTTGGTCTTGAGCAAACATTGTGAAAAATTTTAAATTTTTTCTGGAATTTCTGATGAATTCGAAGTGATTTTAACGGTCATCTTGGATTTAGAATTACAAGATAAGTGATGTTGGTAATTCATGTCTCTTAGATTCAGTATCTGTTAGATTTCACAGTTAAGATTGAATTGTTAATCCATTGTTAGAAGTTTTAAACATTGATTGAGTCATGATTTCACATGTCACATCTCGCTTACACATTGAGGTTTCAACTCGATATTGAAAGATTAACTTGGTGATCAACAACCAGAGAAATTGAAAGGATTGGGCGAATGATCTTCCCCATAGGTCTGCTCCCTATAGGTATGGATTTAGTTCCTCATGGATGATATATGAAAAAGGTTTAAGTGTACGGTCTTCACCATGGGTTTGCTCCCTATAGGTGAAGATTGGACTCCCCTTCTTGGCGTTACCTTAATATATATATATATATATAATATATATATATATATATATATATATATATATATATATCAAGAGTTGAAAGAATGAAAAGTTGATCTGTGAGGCAAGTTTTAGTTTAGGTGGTTGTCCTGAGTACTCTTGTTGGTTACCAATGATATCATGAAATCAACAATTTGATCTCTTAATGATGATAGGCCGAGATTTCACTATACACCCATGGAACTCAATGTTTAAAATCATTCTACTTCATGGATTAATTTTGAACTTGATTATGAAATTCACCGTGCATGAGAGGCCAAGAGAAATTGATAATCAACATTCATGAATCTTAGATTTCTCATATCTGAATCACTCTTCAAAAATATCACTCGGTTTCATGGAAATTGCCCTGTAATTCTCAACTTATTTTTCGCATACTTTGCTCGGGACTAGCAAAATGTTGGTTGGGGGTTGTGTTGAGGGTCAAATATTGCATATCAGACCTTATTTATTACATGAATTTACGAACATAGTACTGATTAACGGCTCAATTTAATCGTGTTTTCGATGCAGGATGTATTTAGGAGCTTAAACTGAAATTGGGTATTGAAAGCGTGGATTTGACGCTCCAAAGTCACCAAAGCAAGGGACGGACTCAAGGGGACCAAGATCAGTGGATTTACACGCCAGAGATCTGAGAAAATTAAGAAACTGAAGCTCAAGTGACCTGAAATTGGCACAAAATGCAAGATCATAGGGTTCCCACCATTCATTCAGCTCGAAACTTCATATGTGGTATGAGGACCATATATAAACCGTACACGTCACATTTCAGCTGTCAGATCGACCTGGAAGTGGCCTAACGGACAGATCGGCCCACAAAACTCTGATTTTGGGCCCACCTGCTATCTGGATATACTTAAAAATTGGTATCAACGCGTTAAATGAGCTGAGGAAATGAATGGACGGAATGAATTTCAACCGAACATCATAATGGACCTCGCACGTACATCGCGTGTACACGGGGTATCTGATACCCGAGCCGCACCGGATGGTCAGCCCGGTCAAAGACGGGCTGACCCGTCTTTCTTCTTGCGCAGGAACAGCGGACGCTCCTGCGTCCGCCGGTTCTTCTCAGTGGGGCCCACTTGACACCCGGAGTGACGATCTGAACCGTCTATTGTATCAAGAGGGTGGGCGTGAACATCGCCTAGGTGTCAGTTTGACACCATGCGAGGTATCGTGAGATCCTAGCTGTTGAATGCACGATGTACGGCGAAGTACAATACTCTGTGGGCCATACTAAAATCAGTTCGATCTTAGCATATCTGGACGGTTTTTCGAGTACAATTCAATGGACGACTTGGATTTCTTCAAAATACATTGTAGTGGACCCCACCAGCTTCGTCAGTGCAAGAACGAGCTTTTCTTCCTAGGCGTCAGCAAAAGCCGGACGCTGAGTCTACAAGTGGGTCCCACTCAGTGCCCAGTTCAATGATCTGAACCGTTCATCTGTCACATAAGGTGGCCAAGACCTTCACCTAGATGTCTGAATATTTCCATGCAATAAATGTGCGAAGATCTCAGCCGAACGGGAGACGGTGAATTGAAAAGTGCGGTGGGACACACCTAATTCAAGCCAAAACAGTTCATTCCTGGCTGATTTTTCGAGGCGAGTTAATTGGACGGGGTGGATTTCTCATCTAATGTCAATCTTAGGCCTACCAACCATCACAGATAGGTGGCGTTGGTTTTAATTCTGCTGCGCAAACAGAGTCTCCAACTCTGTTTCAACCACGCGCAGCAGCCACCATTCCGTTCTCTATAAAAGGGGAGCATCTGAGTTTGGAGGAGGGCAGAGCAGGGAGCTTGGCTTGGGGCTTGGACGTGGAGCACCAGGGAGAGTAAGATTAGAAAAGTTTTTTTTCTTTTATGGTTTATTTGTTTTTTTTTATTATGGAGAGATCTAGTTCGTCCATGTCGGGCTAAACCTCTTAGCTAGGGCTAAGAGGTGAAGCTTGTAGTGGGATGGGAGATTCAACTTTATGTTTTTTTTTTAATTTGGTTTTAATTATGAATTGAATTTGATATTTAGTTTATTATGGGAATATGTTTTTAGTCTTTAATGGTCTGTTGTGACTGAAATTACAATGGGTCTGCGATGGCTTTGAGCATGTTCTTTTCCTCTTTATGCTTATGACATCAGGAAGCCCTGTTGTTCACCATCGTCTCCTGGGCATGGTCGGATGACGATCCCCTTTTCTTGATTTTCATAGCATGTTGATGTGGTTGGTAATTAGTTTAATTCTATTGTTAGCCTTGTCTCTTGGGCATGGTTTGGTGATAGAATCCATTCTAATTCATACACCTTTCATCTCTTGAAAACTATATCAATGGCAGTTCAGTTAATTCCCATGATTTGTGAAGCAGGCATAAGATCTCCCTGATCTCTACAAGTGGATCCTCTGAATCCCTAGTTCCCCTTTAATTTAATTCTCTAAATTTTAGATAAATATTTCACCATTATTCCTCAAATCACACTCGATTTAGATTTCATCTCATCCTAGTTCTAGTTCTAGTTAGTTTCAGATTACGTACAGGTTTCAGTCCCTGTGGATTCGACCTTGGTCTTACCGAGTTTATTGCTACATCACAACCCTATACTTGGGGAGTGAACAGCCGTAGCGGTAAGAAAAGGAGCAGTCAAGCAAACTCTCACCATCAACGCTTTGGAACCCCGAGGACCTGTGGAGAACTCGCTGGTGGAAGAACTAGAGAAGGTGTCTCTCGACGAAGATGACCCGAGCAAAACTGTTCAGCTTGGATCATCATTAAATCCTGAGCATCGATCTACGATGTTGGCCTTCTTAAAGAAACACCGAGATGTCTTCACATGGTCATACGCTGATATGCCAGGAATCTCTCCTGATGTTATGGTTCACAGACTAAATGTGGATCCAGACTACAAGCCAGTAAAGCGAAAGAGAAGGCCATTTGACGCTGAACGATATGAAGCTATTGCCGAGGAGGTCTCTGTCCTACTCAATGCAGGTTTCGTAGAAGAAGTATATTACCCCGACTGGATAACAAATGTTGTGCTTGTGAAAAAATCTAATGGGAAGTGGCGAGTCTGTGTAGATTATTCAGATCTGAACAAGGCATGTCCCAAGGATAGCTTCCCATTACCCCGGATCGATCAACTAGTGGACAACACTGCTGGACATTAGTTGCTCTCGTTCCTGGATGCCTATTTCGGGTATAACCAGATCGCCATGCATCCCCCAGATAGGCAGAATACCACCTTTGTCACAGACAAGGGGCTCTACTGTTATCGGGTCATGCCTTTTGGCCTGAAGAATGCTGGGGCAACATATTAGAGATTGGTAAATCAGATGTTCGCTAAGCAGGTCGGACACACTATGGAGGTCTACGTTGACGACATGTTAGTGAAAAGTATCAAAGCATCCGATCACCTTGCAGACCTCGGAGATACGTTCAGTGTCCTCCGAGAATACCGGATGAAATTGAACCCTGCTAAATGTGTGTTCGGAGTCGAATTCGGAAAATTCCTTAGGTTCCAAGTTAGTCAGCGAGGAATCGAGGCCAACCCTGATAAGATCAAGGCTCTCCTCGACATGAACTCACCTCAGACTATAAAGGAAATACAATGCCTCATGGGAAGGGTTGCTGCGCTCGAACGCTTCATTTCCAGAGCAACTGATAAATGCCTCCCCTTCTTTCAACAGTTAAAGGGTCATAAGAAGGCAGAATGGACGCCAGAGTGCGAACATGCCTTCCAACAATTGAAACAATACTTAGGTGCACCCCCTCTGTTATCTAAACCCGAAGAAGGAGAGCCCCTATTCCTCTACCTCGCGGTCTCGACCTCAGCCGTCAGCTCGGCCCTGATCAGAGAAGTTGGGGGCAGACAATACCCCGTATATTATGTGAGAAAGGCTATGGTACCTGCCGAGATAAGATATTCATCCCTAAAAAAGCTGGCTCTCAGCCTTGTTGTCTCAGCTCGGAGATTGCGACCATATTTCCAGGCCCATTCCATCATCGTACTGACCGACTCTCCCCTGAGACAAGTTCTCCAAAGGCCCGAGGTGTCAGGTAGGATGACCAAGTGGGTAATTGAGCTCAGAGAGTTCGACATCTAATTCCGTCCAAGGACAAAAATTAAGGGTCAGGTCATGGCTGACTTCATCGCTGAGTTTTTAACCCCAAGCACGGAGGAGATGAGCAGGGAGGTCGAAATGACTCCGCCCGTCCCTCTGAACAATTGAGAGGCCGAGATAGATCCGGGATGGGTTCTCTACGTCGATGGGTCATCCAACGTCAAGGGAACGGGAGCCGGAATCGTCCTGGTTGCACCCGATTCCACGACAATCCAATACGCAATCAGGCTCGAGTTCAAAGCGTCAAATAATGAAGCGGAATATGAGGCATTGTTAGCCGGGTTAAGGTTAGCAACAAGTCTGGGAGTCTAAACCCTTCAAGTCCGAAGCGATTCATAACTGGTGGTGAACCACATCTCTTCGGAGTACGAGGTCAAAGAAACTAGAATGATCGCCTACCTCGACGAAGCAAGAAAATTGATTGAGAAATTTTGGAGTTACACGATCCGGCAGATTTCTAGAGCAGAAAACTCATAGGCCGATGCCCTTGCAAGACTCGCCTTAGCATCTGAAGGAAAAATCCCGCGGTTCGTCCCTGTCGAAATCATCGAATATCCGAGCATCGGCTAGTCGGAGAAGGTCAATCCTGTGAACGCTATTTTGAGCTGGATGGACCCAATTTTCAATTACCTTTCATCCGGTAAAGTGCCCTCAGATAAGCTGGAGGCGAGGAGATTAAGGGTCCGGCCAGCCCGATATGTCATACTGTACGGAGTTTTATATAAGAAGGGGCATTCTCAACTATATCTTAGATGTCTCCGATCAGACGAAGCCGATTATGTGATCCGAGAAGTTCACGAGGGAATCTGTGGAAACCATTCTGGTAGCCGAGCCCTGGCCCTAAAGATACTCCGTCAAGGGTATTTTTGGCCAACCCTCAAACAAGACTCAAAGGATTATGTTCAAAAGTGCGACAAGTGTCAACGCTACGCAGCCGTGTTGAGACAACTAGCGGAAGAGATGACTCCCATTCGCCCAATGGGGGATCAACATCATCAGTCCCTTGCCTACAGAAAAGGGACAATTCAAGTTCGCTATTGCTGCTATCGACTATTTTACCAAGTGGGCCGAGGCCGAACCTGTGGCGAAGATCACCGAGCAGAAGGTGATCGACTTCGTGTGGAAAAATATCATCTGCCGGTTCGAGATCCCGCGAACAATCGTATCCGACAATGGACGACAGTTCGATATGACAAGTTTTGAGGCATGTGCCGAGGACTCGGCATCATTAATGCGTATTCGTTGCCTCGACACCCACAGTCAAATGGGCAAGTGGAAGCAGTCAACAAAGTCATCAAACATCATCTCAAAACGAAAATGAAAAAGGTAAAGGGCAACTGGGCCGAGCAGCTCCAGTTCATCCTTTGGGCTTATAGGATTACTTCCCAGTCCTCGACAGGGGAAACCCCTTTCTCACTCTCCTACGGCTCAGAAGCAATGGTGCCAGTGGAGATCGGACTTCCTACGGCTCGGGTCCGAAATTTTGAAGAAAATTGAAACGCTGAGCAGATCGTGGCCAACCTGGACCTTCTCGGAGAAGTCAGAGACGTCTCCAGACTCCGACCCGCTGCTCGACAACAACAGGTGGCCCGATTCTACAATTCCAAAGTTAAGACCAGACGGTTTAAGCCAGGCGACCTAGTTCTTCGTCGGGTCTTTCAGAACACCGCTGAGCCAGGTGTTGGACCGTTTGGACCTAACTGGGAAGGACCCTATCGGGTTGTCCGTTCAACGAAACCAGGGTCTTATCATCTGGAAGATCTCGAAGGTCGTCAACTCCCTCACCCGTGGAACGCCGAACACTTAAAGGTGTATTATCCCTAATGAAGAGACCTCCGAGCGGTAAGCCTTTAGAGCCATGAATAAATGTACGCCTTCTAACGACTAGCCTTTAAGGCTCTCAATAAAATTCTCCAGTTCTACATAAACGGGTCAATTACTACAAAGGCATCTCCCCTTAACCGGGGAGAAAAGCCAAGAGGAGATCCGGCTCCCCAGCAGTGGAGTCGGACTAATTACTACAAAGGCATCTCCCCTTAACCGGGGAGAAAAGCCCAGAGTCGATCCGACTGCCCAGCAGTGGAGTTGGGCTAATTCCTACGAAGGCGTTCCCTCAACCAAGGGAAAAAGCCAAGTGGTGACTCGACCCCTCAATGGTCATCAGATCGAAGGGGAAAAGGATGATGTTGGCCCTCCGACAAGGAAGTTGGGTCAATCGCAAAGATTGCTCCCCCACTCGGACACAGAAAATCGACTCGGCTATCTAAGCAATTTAACTAAAACCAACAACCAGATTGAAGATCAATTGCGAACAAAATATGGTCTCAATTAGCATTAAAGTGCCCTCCCAGAGGGTCGGTTAACAGAATCCAGAGTTAAGAAAATGGTTACAGACCGACCATAGTTGGCCAAAAAAAAAAAGAGAGAGAGGAGAATCCTTCACAAAGTTGGGGGTACTTGGGAGCTGGGGGCTTGTTTTAGGTGGGCTGATTTGGGGGCTTCTTCCCCAATGTCCTCGGGGAGCAGAGAGTCGAGATCAAGATCAGGGTACAAATTTTGGACCGCGACGAGACACTCGTAGTAACCGTGATCGTAGAACTTCGCGGCTTCAGCGTCCCTCTCCTTCGACGTTTTATACGCTTCCACCGCCGCAGATATTGCGGCACCCAAGGAAGCCTCATCTTCAGCCAGCTGAGCTTCCACTGCCTGAGCAATAGCATGACTCTTCTCTTCGACGACCTCAACCTTAGCCCGCTCCAAGGATTCACCAAGTCGAGTATTTTCCTCGGCGAGGGAATCAGCAAGGGCCCTGACACTGGTTAGTTTGGTCTTTGCCGCATCACCCCTGGCCTCAAGGTCCTTCACGACCCCCTGAAATCGGGCCCCCTCTCCTTCAAGTAGATCCACCAGTCCCTGCAAGTGTAGCTCCTTGCTCCTTCCGTCTCCGAGCTGTTGCCACAACTTGTCCTGCTCAACTCGGAGAAAAGTAATCTCCTCCCGTATGGCACCTTCCTCGGCCCAGAGGTTTTCTACCTCGACATCTCTTCCTTGAAGCTCCCGTATATTCTCGTGAACCAAAAATAGCTTCGCGACAGACTGAATAAGAATAAAACTATTAAGCACTCGGAAGCAACAAGTCATGAGTTAATAGAAAAAGTGGAGAAAGTTGCCGTGTAGAACACGGAGGCTAGATCATTCAGAAAAGAAGTATTCAACTTCCTAAGAGTTTGGGCAATGTTCTCCTCCGGGGTGTGCTTAGCTGCCCAGGGTACCAAGCAGGATAAGTGGTAGCCCGGCTCAAACCTTCCTCCCCTTGTCCCTACTTGAGCAGAGCCCGCTGCCTCTTCAGCTCCGATCCGACTGCCAGCAGAAGGTTGGTTCTCGTCCTCTACATTGCGTTCAGCTTCCGTCTCTTTAACAGGAGGATCAATCATGGCATCGGCCATCCGAACGACTTCTTCATGCTCGGACGATGATGGGATAACTACTAGTGGAATGACGGATTGAACCTTCATCGGAGCAATAGCAGGAGTGGCAAGAGTAGCTGCCCCAGTCATTGAAGCAAGAGCAGCTGCCACAGTCATTGAAGCAAGAACTACTGCCCCGGTCGTTGAAGCAGGAGCAGCTGCCCCGGTAGTTGAGATTGGAGCGTAATTTGTCGGGGTTGGATCGGCAAGCCCTGGGGCTGGGCCGACAACCGCAGCGGAACTAGCAGGCAAAGGCACAACAGCGGAGACCGGTGTTGTATCCCGAGCAGCTACGATCGGGGCAGATCCAGACACGCCCCCCTTGGCATACACGACCGACTTCTTCCGAGTGATCTTCACCTTTGGATTGGTCCTTAACATATCCCCCACTGAGGGTGCCGCTGCCTTTCTCTTCTGAGAACCAGACGCCTCGGCCATGCCTGTATAAGAAGCAATAAATCAGCAACTGGATAAGCGACATCAGATCCATCAAGAGATGAATAAACCGCAACTTACTGAAAGATGTAGGAAGGGGTTGTGACTTGTAGAGACCGGACCAGTGAAGATTGGAGCCGGTAATCGGACCTGACCAGGAGCAAAGTTCCCCCGACCTTGCCCTGGCTTCGGCTATCTGATTCTTTTGATCCGAGGAAAGGCAGACTCCTCGCAAAGACTACAGAAAAAGAAAGGAAAGCCGTAAGTCCATACTGAAGTAAGAAGGCTATGTAATAAAGTAAAGGATGCATAATCCGACCTGGAGTTGTGAATTTGGTGGGGACCCGATATTTCAGAGCTCTCGTCTCCTCAGCCGGCGCCTCCCAGTCGCCCGCGGCCCAGAACCACTTGCTCTTCCAATTTTTATTTGAAGTCAGAAGATTCAAGACCAGCCCTGACCCCTTACTACCTCTGGTCGTAAAATAGTACCATGGCTCGTTCTGTCATGCTTAGTCTGGTACAGACTCATTAGCTCCGCGGGGGTCAGTTCTGGATTCCCGACTTGGCACCAGATGATAAAGGCAGAAATTAACACCCTCTAGGCGTTAGGGGCGAACTGTCCAGGCGCCAGCCCCAGGTAAGTAGCCAAAGCTCGGATGAAGGGGTGCATGGGGAGGCGGAGCCCACATTGTAGGGCGCATAGGAAAATGGCGATCTCCCCGTCCGTGGGGCCGCCAGCAGCATCAATGGGATCCAGGGCCCTGATCCGGACGGAGTCGAAAATTTCAAACTCCGAACGGATCCACTCTATTTGGGACTCTGTTATCATAGAGCCCCCTAGCACTACCTCAGAGGCACGGCCACTCGGTGGCATCTCTCTGGTCACGGCAACCGCGGCCCTAGGGGGTCATACAGCCCTCTTCTTACGGGCTCGGTGGGTCCGAGCCCCCACCTCCTTTCGTCTTTGGGGAGGAGGATACAGGGGGACAACATCGAGTGGGCCTTCGGAGGCCCCCCTCTTACTGTCGGAACTCTCTGATTCAGAGTCTCCGTTGAGATCACGGACCGTCTCCAGGTCAGAGGACATCTTTCAAAGAGAAGGAAGAATGTTGAAGGCGGGACTCACTGAGCACTTGCCGGAAATCGTCCCCACCAGGAAGTGAAGATCAGTCGGAATCGCCTTCGCCGGAAATCACCCTCTCCAGTAGCAAGTTGAGCACAGGAGGCAAAAATGAGCAATAGTCTTCGAGTGGGGTTTATATAAGCTCCAGAGAATCTTAGCATTAATTGGAAACATTAATGTCTGCAACCGAGCCGATGCGAGCCGATTCAAGAATATACGTGGCGGGGCTCCATTGGCCCGAACTCTGCCGAGCGCAACGCCTTCTGCCTCGTTTAACATGCATGTGGCGGCCGAAGTGACACCCGAGCAAGGGAAGAGTCTTATACACCTCTCCTCGGGCTTAAGTGGCAGCCTCTCATAGGCGAACAGTTATCCGAGATCGTAACCGTCGCCACGCGTCCGCTCGAAGATAGTCCGCATGCACGAAATCCCAAGATATGACGCTTAGATTTTGAAGATATCATTACTACGGTATGGGCGGGAAACTTCTGGCATGATTACTCTCCGAGCTCACAAATAAACTCGAAGAGTATGGGGCTTCTGTTATGGGAAGATCGAGCCCGCTTAAGATCCGAGCACGGAGCGCCAAACTGAGCCGACTAGCATTCTCAATGTCTGAGACCTCATTTGTCTGATCCGACTTGAGCGTCCCGTAGAGGCGCAACATTCAAAAGACCTTCACCTTGGGACTATCGGTCGGGGTAGAATCTACTATCCGATCGGACACAAAACCCAATTCCATTTATAGCAAAGCCTTCGCCTCGGGGTCACGTCCGAGATACCAGTTCGGACCTATGTATCGTCCGAGTCCAATGAAATGTGAACCAAGGATAATTACGTAAATGTTTTTGGTTGAGCCGTGCCGGATAGACATTAGGGCTTCATGCGCTAAATGAGGAAACTGTCATAACTATACATGGTCGAAAACTTCATCCGGTTATGCATGTTACGCACTTGGCACGCCGCACGATCTACAGATCGCGTGCCATATCTCCACGACCCTGGAATCCCCCTGATCGTGCCAAAATTGTCGGATCCGGACCATTCAGCCGTTGGGTATAAATAGCCCATCACCCCATGTCTACAGGTACGCAATATCGAATACTCTCCTCTCAACTCTTCAATTAGACCCAGATTCCTGTGTCCTGACTTAAGCATCGGAGGGTCCCCCGGCCTATCCAGGGTCTCCTTTGTTCACTGTTGGTGCGTAAGTTCAGGGCTTGGTGATTGCACTGAGCGGATGAGATCAGGAGGAGAATGGACCAGATTTTGACGTCAACATAGAGCATGGACGCAATTGTAATCCTGGAATACCCCCACAAAGCTTACTATTTCCCAGCACCGAAACTTGACTGATATTTCCGAAGGCCCCTTGTTTTGGTAATTCACCCTCGAAATTGTTGAAGGATAGATTTAGATACTCCAGAGCAAACTTCTCCAATCCTTGTAGAATCCTTCCAGATAAGTTGTTGCGTGAAAGATCCAGGAGTCGAGGGCCTTTTAGATTAGCAAATGTTGGAGGAATTGACCATTGAAACAAGTTCCCATCCAAACAGAGATTCTCTAAGCTGAGATAATTGCCTAGCGAGGTTGGAATTTCACCTGACAATTTGTTATTAGAAACACTGAATCTTCCAAGAGCATTTGAACAATTGACTTCGAATGGAAGATCGCCAGTAAAGGAGTTACTTTCGACACGGAGTTCAGTCAAAGAGGGAATGCTGAAAAGTGATCTGGGTAAGGTACCGCTCAAGTTATTATTGTCAAGGTGTATAAACTGCAAGAATGTAAAATTTCCAATACTTGAAGGTACGGTTCCCCATAGATTGTTCCCAAACAAATCAAGTAAGTACAATTGGGTGATATTGCCCAAGGAAGATGGAATTTCCCCTGATAATTCATTCCCACCCAAGGAAAGTCGTCTCACTTTGTTAAGCTTCCCAACACCGATGGGAATAGTACCTGTAAGAGAGTTATACTCCATTCTCAGTGTTGTTAAGCCAAAAAGATTCTTAATCCCAGATGGGATCCTTCCGAATATCATGTTACTCCCTAACCATAGTATTCTCAGCTGAGTTGCAAGATTACCCATGGATTCAAGTAACACGCCTCTGAGACAATTATAGTTTATGTCCAATTCTTGTAAGCTACTGCAATTGGTCAAAGGATCAAGAAAACTCAAATCATGAGCTTTTCCAATTCCAATTCGATTGCCCCCCAAATATAATTTGAAGAGACCCTTGAGGATTCCAAAATTCATAGGCAGAGATCCGCTAAAATTGTTGTTGGCAAGTTTAATAAGTAAAAGTCCCGAAGCATTGGATAATGAAACTGGTATGGGTCCTGTGAATTGATTTCCTTCGACATAAAGCGGTTGGAGATTAGGAAGAGTGAGGCCTATGTTAGGTGGAAGGTTCCTTGCAATCTGTTCCATCCTACGTCCAAACACTTAATAGAAGAGAGATTGTATAGCAGTGGCGGAATCGTACCTGAAACTTCATTTTCACTTATGCTAAGAAGCTCCAAGATTACCAACCGGCTAAGTTCATCCGGGATGCTGCCCTTCAGACTATTTCTTTGGAGATAAAGGTAAGAGAGAGACGAAAGGTTTCCAAGTGAAGGTGGTATGCTTCCTATAAGATTGTTGTTACGGAGGTCCAATCTTCTGAGATTCAATAGAGATCCGAACTCAGTTGGAATCCTCCCTGACAGCTGATTCCCATAAAGACAAAAGGCTTCGAGTTTCGAACAATGGGTGAGATTTGCTGAAATTTCTCGAGTGAATGTGTTATTGGTGAGACTGAAATACCGCAGGCGATGCGAACGGCCAATCTCTTCAGGAATCGTGCCGTGGAAGCGGGCCCATAGCAGTAAATCTTCTGCTAAATATCTCAACCTACTAAACTGGGCTAATTATCAATTAATCAGGCACCGGGGGTGCACCTGGCTGCTGTTGGATGATGGTCCAAAGATCCTAACACTAGTCTTCGCCTAGCTGTTAGGTCTTCAGGAAGCTTCAAAAGCAAAGGCCCAGCATAGCCAGCCATTGGGCCTAAAACTCAGGCCTAAGACCAAGCCAGGTTCCTCTAGCGGTTCGAACAAGGGTGCACTCAGACTAAATTTGGGATATAGCCCAGCTCAGTTGCAGCCCAAAACCTTCATAATCAAAGTTTTAACTACATGAAATCAGTGATATCTATTAATTAAAGCATGTCAGAGATTATTAAATGATGCATAGCAAATCAAGTTTTCCCAAGTACCAAATCTAATTCTATAATGAACCAGCAAAATGTCTTGTTCAAGGAGGTCTACTTGGGAGCAATCCAGACAGATTCGGCTATCAGGTTGCAGGTAAACCCGAGCCCAAACCAACCTCAGGAGGACCCAAGCTGCAACCCAAACCCAACCTGTTGACCTTGACAACCCAGCCTGACCCAATCCAAAGACCTCTACAGCCCAACCTGACCCAACCCAAACTCGGGTGGCATTAATCAGTTTCGGATTGACCCAACCCAAGTTGCAGTTCTAAGTACTTGTCCAACAACTGATTTCTAAGTTATAAACCTTCCAACAGTGAGGACTTGGGAAGTTAGATATTGCCTGTGAAAAACGAAAATCCATGCCTAGAGGACTTGAAACTCAAGCTTTAGCCTTAATCGCTTTCATCCATGTACAATGCACATCTAAATAATTTACAAACATCATCATCAGCTGCAGGCCTGAGGGATAGATCCCAGACAATGAACCCACCCAAATTGCAAGTGTTGGTGATGGGTTACCCTATATGAGAGCAAGTGCATGATATGAACCCAGTTCCCTATCACCTGACCTACAAAGTTCTCACCATACGATGGAATAAACCAAATTGCAATCGGTGATGCAAAACCAGTCCATATTATTTGGGGCTTTCGAGCTGAGAAATACCATTTTTCGGAATCCAGATGGTAGAAAGAACATTAGAGGCAGCTGTACAGTTAAATGGCTGAATGTGCCAATTGGGTCATGGTTAATCAAGCATCATCTGCATCGCTTCCACCAACTTGAGCTTCTTGGCTCGCCCAGTAATTGGATCCACCTCGGCAACTCGATGTACACTAATAGTAATCTAGACAACCTGTGGTATGATAAATAACATGCTCTTACCACTCAAGGATGAACTTCCCTTCCTTGTACCTCTGGCTTTTATCATGGGCAGCCTCCTGAAGGCAAACCATGATCTGATCTTCAATCACTGCTACAAGAAATACATTAAACAATAATTTGAAAAGATTCCCTTCTAATCTTACACCTTAAGCGATTGGACCGCAAAATGCGTGGAAGTGACCATGAAGTGAAGACACGCGACCGCGAAATGCGTCGAAATGACCGTAAATCAACACGGAATATGCGGGAATGACCGTGATATGTATGGAAATGGGGGTGAAGTGATTGGACCGCGAAATGCACGGAAGTGACCGTGAAGTGAAGACGCGAGATCGCGAAATGCGTTGAAATGATCGTGAATCAACACGGAATATGTGGGAATGACCGTGATATGCATGGAAATGGGGGTGAAGTGAAGACGCGGGACTGCAAAATGCGTCAAAATGACCATGAATCAACATGGAATATGCGGGAATGATTATGTTATGGATGAAAATGAGGGTAAAGTGAAGCGATTGAACTATGAAATGCACGGAAGTGACCGTGAAGTAAAGACGCGGGACCACGAACTGCGTCGAAATGACCGTGAATCAACACGGAATATGCGGGGATGACCGTGATATGCATGGAAATGGGGGTGAAGTGAAGCGATTGGACCGCGAAATGCGCGGAAGTGACCGTGAAGTGAAGATGTGGGACCGCGAAATGCGTTAAAATGACCGTGAATTAACACGGAATATGCGGGAATGACCATGATATGCATGAAAATGGGGGTGAAGTGAATTAATTGGACCACGAAATGCGCGGAAGTGATTGTGAAGTGAAGACGCGGGACCGCGAAATGTGTCGAAATGACTGTGAATCAACACGGAATATCCAAGAATGACCGTGATATGCATGGAAATGGGGGTGAAGTGAAGCGATTGGACCGCGAAATGAGCGGAAGTGACCGTGAAGTGAAGACGTGGGACTGCGAAATGCATTGAAATGACCGTGAATCAACATAGAATATGCGGGAATGACCGTGATATGCATGGGAATGGGGGTGAAGTGAAGCGATTGGACCACGAAATGCGGGGAAGTGACCGTGAAATGAAGATGCGGGACCGTGAAATGCGTCGAAATGACCGTGAATCAACATGGAATATTTGGGAATGACCGTGATATACATGAAAATGGGGGTGAAGTGAAGCGATTGGACCGCGAAATGCACAGAAGTGAACGTGAAGTGATATGTGGGAATGCATATCACGGTCATTCCCGCATATTCCGTGTCGATTCACGGTCATTTCGACGCATTTCACGATCCCGCGTCTTCACTTCACGGTCACTTCCGTGCATTTCGAGGTTCAATCGCTTCACTTCAGCCCCATTTTCATGCATATCATGGTCATTCCCGCATATTCCGTGTTGATTCACGGTCATTTCGACGCATTTCGCTGTCTTGCGTCTTCACTTTACAGTCACTTTCGTGCATTTCGCAGTCTAATCGCTTCACTTCACCTCCATTTTCATGCATATCATGGTCATTCCCGCATATTCCGTATTGATTCACGGTCATTTCGACGCATTTCGCGGTCCCGCGTCTTCACTTCACGGTCACTTCTGCGCATTTCTCGGTCCAATCGCTTCACTTCACCCCCATTTCCATTCATATCACGATCATTTCTGCATATTCTGTGTTGATTCACGGTCATTTCGACGCATTTCGTGGTCCCGCGTCTTCACTTCATGGTCACTTCCGCGCATTTTGCAATCCAATCGCTTCACTCCACCCCATTTCCATGCATATCACGGTCATTCCTGCATATTCTGTGTTGATTCATGGTCATTTCGACACATTTCGCAGTCCCGCGTCTTCACTTCACAGTCACTTCCGCGCATTTCGTGGTCCAATTAATTCACTCACCCCCATTTTCATGCATATCATGGTCATTCCCGCATATTCCGTGTTAATTCACGGTCATTTTAACGCATTTCGCGGTCCCACGTCTTCACTTCATGGTCACTTCCGCGCATTTCGCGGTCCAATCGCTTCACTTCACCCCCATTTCCATGCATATCACGGTCATTCCTGCATATTCTGTGTTGATTTACGGTCATTTTAACACATTTCATGGTCACGCCCCTTCACTTCACGGTCATTTCCACGCATTTCGCTGTCTAATCGCTTCACTTTACGGTCATTTTTATGCATATCACGGTCATCCCGCTTATTCTGTGTTGATTCACTGCCATTTCAACGCATTTCACGGTCATGCCTAGGGCTGAAAGTCGGGCGAGCTGGGTCGGGTTGGTGCTAACCCTAACCCAACCCAAGGTTCATATACCTCAACCCTAACCCAACCCAACCTAATCTCAGGTTTGGAATTCTCAACCCAAGCCCAACCCTAGCGGGCTCAGTCGGGTATATACATGCTAATATTTTCATTATTACATTAGTTTATTATATTTCAATAAAGGACTTATTTTTTGTATCTATAATTTTCTTAATTACATATGTGATTATTCATTATAAAGAACTTTATTTTTTCTTTTGAAAAACAAGCTAAAATATATAAGACAACTACCCCTTTAAAAGTCATGTAGCATAGCACGAAATCTATTTGGGAGAGAGAAATCTGACAAATCTTGTTAGCTTGAGTCCTTGGAAATGACATGGACAAATGAGACTCGACATCACTAGTGTGCCTTCGATACAAACGATCCACACTGAATTATAATTTATAAGTAACTTATATATTGATCAGGTTCGGGTTGGGTTGGGCAACCCGAGACCTCAACCCGAGCCCAACCCAAGTTTTATCTGGTTGGTGTTTGTATAGCCCAAGCTTAAGATCGGACCCGAAATATCCTGCCCGAGCCCAACCCAATGTTGGGTCGATCGGGTTGAACCCGCCCAACTTTCAGCCCTAGTCACGCCCCTTCACTTGACGGTCATTTTCGCGCCTTTCGCTGTCCAATCGCTTCACTTCACGGTCATTTCCATGCATACCGTGGTCATTCCCGCCGATTCCGTGTTGATTCATGGTCATTTCGGCGCATTTCACGGTCATGCCCCTTCACTTCACGGTCATTTTCGCGCATTTCATGGTCCATTCACCTCACTTCACACTCATTTCCATGCACTTCATGGTCATTTCTGGCGCATTTCACGGTCATGCCCCTTCACTTCACGGTCATGATTGAAATTGACCGCAAAGTGAATGAAATGGATTTTCGACCATCGATCTGATGGAATCTTGGAAAATAACTAGGTTAGTTGGCTATAGTAGCTTCTCCTACCCCAAAATCATATAGGGTACATCAAGTAACTAAGTTTGGTTTAGAAGATATTCTTGTTAAATGAATAAAGAAAGAAATGAAAAAAAGAGAGAATTTTTTTTATATGCTTATATATACATATTTATATAAATATGTATTTGAAAAATTGTAGGTAGAATAAAGTTCTCAATGTAAAAAATAAAATAAAAATAAAAAAAATAAAAAATTTCATAGATTGGCCCAGACTACAGTTATAGCTACGGTTATAATCCGTAGCTAAAGGTAAAATACCTTTTTTGATTAATCGAAAGACATTCGATTAATCAAAAATTGCAGGATTTTTTAGGCAAACTCGCTGGACAGTTCTAGACCTTTTTCAATTAATCGAAAGAGCTTCGATATATGAAAATACATATCGAAAGACCTTCGAAAGATAGGGGCGAGGACTATGGCTACGGTTATTATCCGTAGCCATACACAGCCCCGTAGCCATAAGTTCCTGGTTTTTTATTTTTTATTATTATTTTTTTTATTTTTTGCTGTTGTAATCCCACCACTTTTTGTGGGTCCTATTATGAGGTATGTGTTATATCCAAACCGTCCATCTTTTTGGCGAAGTTATATTACAGCTTGAGATGGAAAATAAGACAGATCTAACTATCAAGTGGACCACACTTTAAAAGGCATTGGGGAATTGAACGCCTACCATTGAAACCCTTTCAGGGGTTACAGAAGTTTTGGATCATTACAAAATTTGTTTTTCCTCTTCATCCAGGTCTTTGTGACCTTATGAATAGATTGGATGGAAAATATATGTTGTGGTGGGCCCTATAAAAGTTTTAACGGTGAAAATCAATTTTGCCGTTGCTCTTTGTGGTGTGGTCCAGGTGATCTTTGGGTATGATTTTTTTTTTTTTTTCTATAATGCTCCCAAATGATCTCGAAATATGGATGAACGTTATGGATATAATAAATACATAACTGTGGGGCCCACGCAACGTTGATATCTTTTGAACTGTTCATACAACTCGGAGTTCGTGGAGCGTAAGCGCTCGTCTTCGAGCACCAGGCGATCCGCCTTAGGAAGGAAAGAAGGGGCATTTTTTACCTGAGAAATGGGGCCGTACAGCTGGGGAGTATTCTTGGATGGTAAAAAGCGAGTGGGCTTTAAAAGGTTGTGGGCCATATACTGGTCGTACAGTTGGAAATTTTTCAGGTTACTTTTATTCATGATCCGTGCACCAGAAATATGATCTGGATCACTGGAAGGTGGGTGCACCTACATCGTATGCTACTTACGTACTATGTTACTGGTGTGGTTTGAGAACAAACTGCCAATTTACCTTAAAAAATTCAAATGTTTTTTTCAAGTAAAAATCAGTACAGAACGACTGTATACTCATTTTAGGATCATCCAAATCTCATGTGAACCCCACCACAGAAACAGTTGTGACTAGTTTAATGAACCCATGGGCTGTTTGCCTATTTCTGATGGTGTGGTCCACTTAAGATGGATTCTTTTTATACATTTATTTATTAATATATTAAGGTGGGCTGCATATGGATTCTTTTTATACATTTATTTATTAATATATTAAGGTGGGCCGCACAAATCTTATCCTAAAATGCTCCCTTGGATTCTTTTAATGCATTTATTTTTTAATTTTTATTTAATTATTTTCATGTATTTGGATTTTAAAAATTAGACGATAATGATAATTCTTTTAATGCCCACTTGATAATTAGTTTGGCCTAAAAATTAGATTAAATATTCATCTTGATGGGCTTAGTAAAATTACATATTTGATCTCATGCATTTTTAGATGATCATAACATTTTGAAACAACTTCCTAATCTAAGTTTTGCTTGATGTGAATATACAATTTTTTATCTGTAAGTAACATACAGGTTACCCAAACGAAAAAACTAACTTACCTGTAAGTGACTTACAGCTTACATCCAAACAGGTTACCTGTAAGTAACTTTCACCTGTAAGTGACTCACAGGTAAGTCACTTACAACTTAAAAGAACTTACAGGCATCCAAACAGGCCCTTACAGGCCGCAGATGATTTACAACATTTATCCCATTTCATTTATATACGAAAAGTTGGGATTTATTTATAGGCTCTCCTCTCCAATTACCGTTTAACAATAAAGATCGGCACGTAAGTTAAAGGCCTATTTAGGAGCCTAGATTTGAAATCCTTGGATTCGGAACCCTTGGATTTAGAACCCTTCCATTACGTTTAACACCCTGATCAAGAATTAACTATACATAGTATACTAATGAGAGTTTGAATTTAATTACTAAATCGACTTTAATATTTTTAATTAATGTATGCATGTAATGTTTGACAGATAAGCTGAGCAACCGGACTCGATGACTATGGATTGTTTAAGGGCCGAAAAATCACCATGACCTTTGATGCTGACTACTTTCTACCTCGGCCTCAGTTGTCACTTTGGCCCTCGAGTACCAACCTCAGGTACCGACCTTGGTCTTAAGGGATAACCACGACCTCGAAGGTCGGCTTCGACCATAGACCTGGACCTCGAAGGTCGGCCTCAGATACTAACTCAACCTTAACCTTGGATACCGGCCTTGGCCTCGGGTACCGACCTCGACCTCTGATACCGGCCTCGGCCAGATACCAACCTTGACCTCGGATATCAACTATCGCCTCGGATAAAAATATTCTTATAATATACAAAGATAGGATTACCCTCCGAGATCTCCGCTGAAGATCATACCGATCTAGATAAAGTCGGATATATTCTTGAAGTTAGAGTCTAACTCCAATACGACACCTCCAACATGTGCAGCAAAATCAACTCGGATATGAGACCGCTTAGAAAGCCTATAAATACACCCCCCGCCATGTAACAAGGTACACACAAATATATCGATTCTACTATGCTTACTGTGAGTCCATACGCCTGACTTAAGCATCAGAGGGTCTGTGGCCTTAACTGGTGCCTCCAGTGTATTCTTATACCTCCATTAAATTGCTGGTACTTAGCGGCTCGTAAGAGGTGAGGCGGGGTTTCTCTTATTCTCCATTAAATTACAGGTGGAAGGTGAGTTAGTAAGGATCGACCAGAGTTTCGCATTAACAATTTGGTGCCATATGTGGGAACGACAGTGACGCCATCACTTATCGTATCTCTGTCTACCTTGCAATGGCTAAAGGGAAGAAGAGGGCTTTGGCCGCCATTGCTGTACTAACCCCCGCACTAGAGGAACAACTTGAAATCTCCGGGAATTGCCTCCGGAACATCATACCGACCATATTCCCGCGGTGGCCTCAGGTAGGCCTCGCAACAGAGCTGGTTGACTCATTCAATTGAAAAACTAAGTCGAATCCCTAGCTGGCAACGTAGACCACATAGTGCAAATACTGGAGAAGCAGCAGCCACCTCCAGACCATGAAGTAGAAGCAGCTGTGGTAACAAAATTATCTCGACCTCCCTGGGTACCTCATGATTTATACGTAAAGCAGCGATTAGGGCAGTACGGTCAGGCCTCCGCATGTATAGCAGGAATGACCGTATTAACAGACTCTGACCTACGCCACACCTTAGAAAAGAGGAGATGTGGGAAGGCCCTCGAAGACATCGCATAGAAAAAGGTCCCATGGGGGGTAGAACTTGAGGAGATTCGGGGCCATCTCGGCGACATTCAACAAGTGTGTCGAGCCTGGGGACCGACTTTCATGGAAGTCATGCTTGAGGAGGCTGAACCCCCGTTCACTGATAACATTATGAAGTCTTAGCTCCCGTCTAGGTTTCGAAACCCGGCTGATCACATTGAATCTTTTAGAGCTTAGATGGAGCTTTATGGTGCATTCAGCTCTGTAATGTGCCGAGTATTTTCCTTTACCCTATCAGGAGCACGACGGAAGTGGTATAGACAACAAAAGCCAAAGTCTATCAATTCTTTCGCCTACCTCAATAAGGCTTTCATCGCTCAGTTCATCGGTGCGAAAGATAGGAGAAAGTCATCAACCCACCTCGTTACAATCACTCAAAAGGAAAGACGAGTTATTGAAAGACTATATCATTTGCTTTAATGAGGCAGTGGTGCAGGTGGATGACTATTCCGACTAGTAAGCTCTGGCTGCCATAGTATTCGGCCTTAAACAAGGAAAGTTCCTCTTCTCTATTGGTAAGAACCCCCGAATACCCTCGTTGACCTACTTAACTGAGCTAAAAAATATTTCAATGTCGATGAGTTCTTTAGTTCACGAAGAGCTATTCGAGAAAGAAACAAGTCGGCTAAGAATAGGAAGTGAAGGGAAGAAGGGGAGCCCTCTTCCGCTAATGCTAAAAGAAAGAAGGATGACAAAAACTAAGGCTAGCATATCAACCGACATCTTGAAAGTCGCTTCATTTGGTAGACTCCCTTGAACACCAAGCTGGAACAGGTACTTAGGGAAGCCGGGTAGAGCAAGAAAACCTGATGACCAAGTTGAACTAGTCAACAAAGCTCGGTAATAGGGCTCATCAGCCAATCCCGACCTCAACATTAAGTACTAAAGGACGTACCGACTAAGAGACATAGAGGGTAAGCTCTTACCTCACCTATAGAACGCTGATTATCTAAAAATCTACTACCCATGAGGAACTCCAATGGGTGAAACGACTGTGCTTAATTGATCACCTTAGTAGAAAGGTTTGACTATGAGAAGCCTTCCCTAGTTAAAGGGAAGAAGGCTCTCCCATTTTATTTCTTTTGCTTTATCTACATGTTCAACTATGAGTGACCTCCCTTTGTTAAATGAAAAAAAAATTTGTGATACCACTATTGTTTCTCCTCTACTATTTTATAAATTCTACAAGAAAAGATCTTCCCCAAGTCAAGAAAAGATAATTTCTTTCAAATCCCGACTATCTGAGCTATATGATCAACCACAAGGACTTCCCTTAATTTAAGGGAAGAAAGTCATTCTTAGTGTTCGACTTATTACTACGTCTACTATTTGACGATCGACCTATTGATTCTATTGTGTACGACCTATCACTAATGCTCAACTTCATGACTAAAAAACTATATGCTCAACTATCGTATCTACTAAGTCATCACACATGACCACCCATACATAAAAGCAACAAAATCAAGAAACATACATGGAACGAGTTTACTTTCTCATACATTAGTTTGAAAGTTACTTCTAGAGCTCATAAAGTAGAGAGCTCGGAAGTGGGGGGCTACTGTTATGGGTAAAATGAAGCTAAACAAATGTATGAGACATATGAGTCGAGCAATCAGACTCGATGACTATGGATTAATTAAAGGTCAGAAAATCACACAACCTTTGATGTCGGCTATTTTTTACCTCAGCCTCAATTGTCATTTTAGCCCTCGGGTACCGACCTCGGTCTCAAGGGATGACCTCGGATATCGACCTCGACCTCGGATACTGGCCTCAGCCTTGGTTACCAACTCCGACCTTGGATATTGACCACCACCTTCAGGATAAAAATATCCTTACAATATATAAAGATGAAATTACCCTTCGAGATATCCGCCAAAGATCACGCCGATCAATGTAAAGTCCGATATATTCTTGAAGTTAGAGTCCGACTCCAATACAGCACATCCATCATATCCAACAAATCAACTTGGATACGAAACTGCCTAGAAAGCCTATAAATTTAGCTCCCTACCATGTAACAAGGTACACACGAATATACTGATTTTACTATACCTATTGTGAGTCCATACACCTAACTTAAGCATCAGAGGGTACTCGACCTTAACTGGGGCCCTCAGTGTATTCTCTTGTACCTCCATTAAATTGCAGGTACTTAGCGGCTCATAGGAGATGAGGCATGACTTCTCTTGTTCTCCATTAAATTGCAAGTAGAAGGCGGGCTAACAAGGATCGACCAGATTTTTGCATCAATATGTACTTTGCCCGAAAGTGAAGATCATCCTATCGAAGTAATTATAGTGATGCAGTTGATAATCTTATTGTTTTGGGATATCATTAATCAACCATGTGATGTGACCAATAGATTAGTAGCCTAGTGGCACACATGTTACACATGCAACTCTTGGAAAGATTTTAAATGTAATCCAAACTTTCACCTTGGATTTCAAACCCCCTCTTCTAGGGGATTTGAAATCCTTGGATTTGAAACCAGTTACTTTATAATGCCAAACATATTAGGGGATTTGAAATCCCCTCAAATCTATGGTGCCAAACGACTTAAACAACTTAAAAGCTATTTAAATACAAACAATCATTTACCTATAAATCATTTACAACTTATTGTAAAACTAAAAACAGATTATAAATGATTTACACTTGTAAAATCATTTACTACTTCAACCATTTATAGACATCCAAACGACCCCTAAGATAATCTGATAATCAAAACCATTTATTGGGCCCACATTCTAAGATGGTTTGATAATCGGAACCGTCCATGTTTTTGGATGCTACTATGCACGTCTAACATTAGTATGATTCTGTAATCAATGTGCTGATTAATATAGAAGACTTAGAAAAACACTTCCAATGGCTCTTGTTAACTCTAGAAATCAAAGTTTCCAGGACTAATTTTCAAAATTGCTATGACTTTACTACCAAAAAGATCAATGGTTCTGGTCATCATCATATGGTGAAACAAACTTATCTTTAATAACCAATTCACATAATACCACATCAACATTTAATTTAATTTAATTTTTTTTTAAAGCCACATTGGCATACCCATGTAATCTTGAAAAGCCACTTTTGTAAATAAACATGTGGATAGAGGTCGGTTCTTTACGAGTCTTTGCGCAACAACCTTATTCTACAAGGACTGCATGGGCCCTCCATGGTGTTTGTAGGACATCTAACCTGTTCAGGAGGTTCACCCCCATGTGAAAGTTGAATACCCCAAATCATGCCGATCCAACCATCACGTGGATCATTTTTTATGGTATTGATTGAATAGACCTGATTTTTAGAGCATACTATCATTATCGTGGGGTGCACATATATGTATAGCTAAATTGATAAAGTAAATAGTAGGGGAATCACTTGTTCTACAAGGACTAGCACAAAAACCCCTTACCTACAAGGATCTAAATCTGGCACAGAAGTTCAAGAAAAGGAATGCCAATGCTGCAGCTTTACATATGGTGGGCCAGGGTATTCCATAACTTCCTTTCCTAAAGAGACCTTTCACAAAGGGAAAGAAGCTCAGCACCACCCATGTACTACACACCATCTCTCCCAGCCCCGGTGGCCCACCAAAGACAGGTAGCCATACCCCTAATAGGCCCACCACAAGTGCAGTCATATGCACTAACACAATGGCCGTTGCTGGAACGAAGATTGGCGAGGAGTCGAAGGTGAATCGTCCAACATCCACATCAGTGCCACTATCCATGGGACTTTGATTTTTACGTGTAACTTCGAAGATCGTCTCTGATAAGCCGAGAAGCTTCAGTATGACACCTAAGACTCCGAACAAAAATGCAGTCACCGACATTATCTTCATCATTCTCTGATTGTTCCACCATGCGCGGATGGGTTGCCGGCATTGAAGGTATTCCATCAGACACTGGAGGTTGGGCATGATGAAAAGGGTAGCAGCAACTATCATCCAGGGATCCGTTGCCTGTATGCATTTGAACATAAGGATGAGATTTATTTTGACCTTAATAGTTAGCTATAACCCGAAATGTTGATTTGATCCTAGCCTTCCAAACAACATTGATACTTTTGGTAGTGTGATGGGTTACCGTAGGCCCCACCATGATGTATGTTTTCATCCATTCCGTTCATCCATTTTTATATATCATTTTAGGGCTTGATCCCAAAAATGAAAGGGATATAAATCTCAGGTGGACCACACCATAGGAAAACAATAGTGATTGGATATCCACCATTAAAATCCTCCTAAGCCCACTGTACTGTTTATTTGACATCCAATCTGTTGATTAGGTCATACAGACCCAAATGAAGGCAAAAAAAAAAAACAAAGATCAGCTTGATCCAAAACTTTTATGGTTCCCAAAAGGTTTTTAATGGTCGACTCTCATTCAACACTGTTCCTGTAATGTGGTCAACTTGAGATTCGTATATACCTCATTTTTGGTCTTATTCCATAAAATGATCTAGAAAAATAGATGGATGGAATGGATGAAATATAAACATCATGATGGGGTCCACAGAGCACCGACCATCAGCCATTGGCTGTGGTAGGGGGAGTAGCCGATCCGTTTCCTGTGATCATCCTCCTTACTTGCTTACCTTGGGCAAGAAGGACGTGTTGGTA
>JAJHSJ010000017.1:21891452-21949136 GCA_021015155.1 Magnolia officinalis
TGGGTGATTTTGGGATAGCCAGGTGCTTAGCTTGAGATGCTCAAATATGAGTGGTTGTGATTATGGGATCTGCTGGGTACATCGCTCCAGGTAACAATTTCATCTATTTCCTTTCATAACATATGAGTCCTAGCCTATTCACAGTGATTGGACATGCCAAAAAAGTGAGCGTGGGCGAGCGTGCCCACCATGATGTGTATATGAAATTCATTCCGACAAACAGCCTGGTCTATGAAATTCAGCAATACTAAGTGAAACTTTTGGGAGAGGATGCCCACTCTTGTTTTTTACATGGTCTTATATTTTTTTAAATGAAATTTACTCTTTTACCATTATATGCCTCATCCCAGTTATGTTTAGGGCCTAAAAATCAGACTGACATATGATTAAAGTGAGCCATACCAAAGAAAACAATGAGGGGGAGAGATGTCATCCCTTAATTTTTGCAGGACACATTGTAATGGTAATATGAAATCCACTCCACCATTAGATGGGACACTAAAATTTAAGCCTGGAGCCGAAAATCAGTCCCATTTTATGTTCAGGTGAGCCACTTGAAGAGAAATAATTGGAAGTTAAATGTTGCCTTGTATATTGTTTTTAATTGGTTGGTCCACCTGAATTATAGATGGGGATGATTTTTGGGCCTTGGACCTAAATGAGATGATGCACTTAGTGGTAGGGGTGAATTCACATAACATCATGGTGGGGCCCACCCGATCTGAGAACCGCTCTGCACGCACAGATGGTCCAAGAAAAAAAGAAAAGAAAAAAAAGTTACAGTCCACCCATACAACTTTTCATGTACTTCCCATACAACAATTTTACAATCCTGCAATAAGTTAGCCACATCATGAGATTTCCTTGTGCAAAAATCAGCTATGTTCACTAATTGATTGGGTGACCCTTCTAGAATGGTATTTATCAATGGCTAGACATTATTTTCTAGGTGTGACCTATATGATGAGTAGATGGTGCTGATTTTTGCAATAGGTGATACTCATGGTGTGCCCAACCTATTGGCAGGTTTGGATGTCACATTCACTTAATGGGTTGGAGTTATCTGTCGGGTGGACCATAACCTTTGGCCAAATCGGATGGACTTGAAACCTTCTCTCTTTCTTATGTTCCCTTGTAATTGTATTGACAGATGAAACATGTTAAAGCTGGAGGGGAGAAGTTTTCAATTATTTTGAAAAAATGTATTCTATTTCCACCCGTGCCTGCTTGAGTGTGCGTGTAGACAACCAACCATGTGCAAAAGTAAGGTTGGTCCATAGTTTTAAGAGGCATGCCAATTGAGTGGACTGACTTTTGTATGCTCATATATTGTTGAGTTCTTTCATTTGAGTAGTAGAGTCCTGTTCAATGTAGAACATTTTGAAAGAACTTACAAGTTCACAGCACACCATTGATGTTAGAAATTCATATCCTTACAATAGCAACAATGCTTAATGCTTATTACTTGTTCAAATAGATTATTCCCTCTCGTCGATCTCTCAAAATTCAACCATTGATATTATTTGTATTTAAATGGCCACTTATTTTCAATATAAATTGTATAAATTACAGAATATGCAATGAGCAGTAAATCATCTACACAAGGAGATACTTACAGCTATGGAATCCTTCTATTGGAGATGATCACTGGAAAGCGACCAACTGATGAGATGTTTAGGCGCAATCTACCTTCATCATTTCGCTAAGTGTGCTTTGCCTGAACGAGTAATGGAGATTGTTGACCCATGATTGCTCATAAAAGAAGCTGAAATTATTCAAGGCAATGAAAACCATACCAATACAAGAAATAGAATGCATGATTGTTTAATTTCAATGGTTAAAATTGGTATGTTGTGCTCTTTGGAATCTCCAAAGAACAAATACAGATGAGAAATGTTGTTGCAAAAATGCATGTAATCAAGGACTTATATCTCGGGGTTGGGATTTCCGGACAGGTTAGGTCACAAATATTAAATGAAAGTTTGTCTTACCTCAATCATTAGTGTTGAAAAGGAGTTTGTGGTGTTGATTCAATTATTCATGGTGTAGTTGTTGAAATTAGATAGCAATGCTGAAGGAGAAACAAGAAGTACAGAGACACAGTGGAGGCACTTGACGAGCTAATGGCGAGGAACTCCATTCTAGTTATTAGTAGCAGCAACACGGAGAATCCACAACAAGAAAGAAAATGTGAGAGAAGAAAGAAAGAAAGAAGGTAGGAAAATGAAAGAAAGAAAGAAAGAAAGAAAAGAGAGAAGAAAGAGGAAGAGAAAAAAGAAAAGAAAAGAAAAAGAAAGGAGGAAGAAAAGAGAAGGAAGGTGGATGTCAAGCAACCTCATAGATCCCTGATTTGATGCAGACTTCGGTCCAGGTTCACCATCCAAATCTTCTTATTCTCCTTCACTCCAAAGCCTTTAATCTCCTTTCACAATGATAGGTGTAGTAATATCGTTAGATGGACTTAGATACAATGTGATATACTATAAAATCCTAACTATTTAGGTCGCGTGGATAGGACAAAGGAAATGGGTTGAGGCTAAGGGATCCCTAGATCATCAACATTATTAATAGGAAGATTGAACAATTCAATGTGAGGGTTTTATTCCTTTAAGCTTACTTTGATTTAAACCGATGAGAATTATCCCGCATTTTCATGTTTACATTTTACTAAGAGGTATCCTTTCAATTGATTTATTACCACAATTTATTTACCCTTTTCGGAAATCATGATTTAGTTTTACATCTCTATCAACTAATGAATCAAATTTATTGTGACGTAATTCCCTAGGTTGGTTGGCGTGGTGGTACACAATCGATGTAAGTAAATCGTCATGCGTGTTACATCACTTCTCGGGATTAGATGTCACAAATAGTCACTCCATGAACACATCGTGTTACGTAAATCCCCCAATCACTTTGTTGTGTCGCCTTGAGATGCCCGCATAAATCCATGTTAGTGTGGGACACGCCGACGAATATCCGTATAGTGAGGGTGCGGGTCGAGCCGGATATTATGAATTGTTTTCCACATTGTGATAGTAATCACTACGTATGATGAGCCGCTCACACTTTACTAGAAATACATTCATGTAGATTGTTTGTGCAAATTGATATCTCTCGTAATGATGGAGCACGTGACGTATCAGAACCCATACATTACTTTTATGAATCTTTTGAATCATTGTTAATCTTAAAGGATAACTATCATTATGAGTAAGGCGTTGACCCTCGCCAACCGTACAGATGAGCAGGTGACATGCAAGTTGAAGACTTAAAGGACCGTCTCCCTATGAAAGATTGTACTGAAAGAATCAGAAGATAGTTTTATGAATTATTTTTATACATCCGCTGCGAACTCGATAAGTGTAATAAGCTTCCATTGAGAAGGCATTTGATTATTTATTGAATTTTATTACTCTGATGAAATAAGCAATACAATCGATTTTATTCTTGTGAATGTTACCTTTACAAATGTATCTGGATGTAATCTAAATGAAAAAAAAAATAAAGTATCTAATTTATACATTATCAACACCTGATTTTCTCCGGCACGAGTATATACTCTGGTCGTGAAAATTCGGGGTGTTACAGAGCCGAGCTAGCTAGTCAAGCTCGAGGATCGAGCGAGTCGAGTTCGAGCTGGGGTCACAAGTGGCCGAGCCAAGTCAAGCTGTGCCCAGCTCAACTCGGTTCGACTCGTGTACACCTCTGATCATGTTTACGATGTGATTGGCAAATGTGATGGTTTTGTTAATGGAAATGTGTGGAAATCATATCAGACTGGTGGATATGTGAATGTTATAAGAAACTAAAATTGACTCAGAATGTATTAAGCTATGCTTCTAAGAAACTATATGAATGATTGGGTTAAATATAATTAGTATATGAGTCATGGACCATAACTTAGGTTTGAGGGTACACACTCTGTATCCAAATTGCATAGCATAACATGAGCCGCGTTTATAAAGATCTTTGAGGCAACACCCGTAGTTACTGTTTGTAATTTTCCTTTTTCCACTAATACAAGGGGACTTTCCCTCATATTTTCCAAAAAGCGCACCAGGGGGGACTACGTAATGGTATAGGTTGAATTGAAGGGGGACTCAGATAAAAAATCAAAAATCAAGTTAGAATTTTAGACCTAGACATAACCCATTAAAATTTGGGTCAGTTCGAAATTGAAGCTGGGATGAACGTGATGAGGTCGAGCACCATCTCCCTCAAGAGGATAACTATTCTGAATCCACGAAATTTCTCTGGACTCCTCGCAGAGGCTTCTCGAATCCACGAGAAAGAAAGCAAGAAAATAGAAAATAAATTCTATAAATTTTAAATTGATTAATGAATGAACTAAATGAGTTCACAACCCTTAATAGGGGTACCATGCAATGGAGAGAAATCAGAGCAAACTACAACTAAAACTCCTAGAATTCGCAACTTACTATAAATAGTAAACTTACTATTTATAAACGGTCGTGATGTCTACTAATGCGCAAAAACGGTCGTGATCTACTAATGCGCAAAGTTTTCGGCCAAAAATAGTAAGTGTCCTATTTGGCTTCACCAAACCATTCTCCTAATTATTCTAAGCTCTTTTCACGTTGGGTGCAACTCCTAAAGCCCGACGGATGAAGAGTTATAATCAAAGTAAAACTTACTATTTATAGTAAAAATGAAATTAAAATAAGGAACGACCGTCAATCCAGGGGTATTTCTCAAATCCGACTTGTGCAACCCAACCAAGTAGGGTTGGTTGGCTAAAATAGCTCATTCTACCCCAAAATCATATATTTTATGCCCGATAACTCATTTCGAATTGTGAGATACACCTGATCTAAGGTCTGACGGTCCGGATCACTTCTGTCGTCGACCGGGCCTTTTCTGATCCATATTGGCCATGAAACTGTTCGTGACCCTCTACATCAGTCCCCTCCACTTTCTCGTCCTACTTTGGTTCATGATACTCGGTCAGGTCCGCGACGTTGAAAGTCCGTGAGATTACTTGTCATTTGGAAGATCAACAACATAAGCGTTGTTATTGATTTTTCGGATATTGATATGGGTCCAATCTTCTTATTCTTCAGATTGTTGTACGTTCCAGTTGGAAATCTCTTTTTACGCAGATGGACCATAACGCGGTCGCCCACCTCAAACACTTTTTATCACCGATGCTTGTCCGCCTATTCCTTGTACTTCTCGTTCGAGGCATAGCTTGGTTTGCACTTCTGCATGGATGCCCATGATCCTGTCTGTCATATGTTCTGCTGCAATGCTCATGCTTGGGAGCTTGGGCAGAGGGACCAAGTCAAGTGTGTGGGTAGGCACTCGTTTGTAGATAATCTAGAACGGTGATTTTTCTGTCGAGCGGTTTACCATGTTGTTGAATGCAAACTCTGCTTGAGACAAGGCTAAATCCCACCGCTTTGGTTTTTCTCATGAAATACAGCGAAGAAGGTTTCCCAACATGCGATTCACAACCTCGGTCTACTCATCAGTTTGTGGATGGTAGGCGTTACTGAATTGAAGTCGTGTATCGAATCAAGTCTATAAAGTCCGCCAAAGTGGTAAATGAACTTCGTGTCACGATCAGAAGTAATAGTTTTAGGGACCCCGTGTAGCCGTACGACCTCCTTGAAGAATAGATTCACCACGTGTGTTGCATCGAGGATCTTCTTGCATGGAATAAAGTGTGTCATCTTGGAGAAACGATCTACTACCATGAACACCGAATCCATGTCATGTTGTGTTCATGGGAGACCAAGCATGAAGTCCATAGATAAATCCTCCCAAGGACCGTCAGGCATAGGTAACGGGGTGTAGAGGCCTATATTCTGAGATTGCCTCTTGGAGGTCTGATAAATATGACAACGTTGTACGGCTTTTTCCACATTACGTACCAATTGTTGCTAGTATTACAGCTCTTCCACAAGAGCTCGCGTCTTGTCTCACCCAAGGTGTACACCAAGGACACCTCTATGTAAATCCTGAATAATTTGCTCTCTTAGAGAACTTTAGGGGATGCACAATCGATTCCCTTTAAAGAGGAAACCGTCCTGTATATGAAAGTCACTGGAGTGACCTTCTTGGCACTTCATCAAAGAATCTTTGAAGTCCTCATCCTCAGCATACAACTCCTTGAGACAATCAAATCCGACCACCTCGTTGCTCATCGTAACAAATAGTGATGCACGACGGCTAAGTGCATTAGCCACCTTGTTTTGCTCCCCTAACTTATGCTTCAGAACAAATATGAATTCCTGTAAAAATGCAACCCATATAGCATGCAATCGATTCACGTTAGTCTGACTATTAATAAACTTTAATGCTTGATGGTCAGTGTACAAAACAAACTCTTTTTGAATCAGATAATGCCGCCAATGTCTTAGCGCTTGAACAACTGCGTATAATTCAAGGTCATTAGTCGACCACTTCTTTCGGGCTTTCTAAGCTTCTCGCTGTATAAGGCTACCGGCCTGCCTTCCTGTGTAATACTCCTCCAATTCCTACGTATGAAGCATCATACTCAGCCTCAAACAACTTGTTGAAATTAGGAAGCACCAAGATCAGTGTTGTGGACAAATGATGCTCGATCTCATAAAAGCTCTTGTTAGCTTCATCGGTCCACTGGAACGGTCCTTCTTTCATGCAATTTGTTATAGGCGCGACTATTGTGCTAAAATTTCGCACGAATCAACAATATAAAGTCGCCAACCGTGAAAACTCCTCACCTCATGAATGTTTGTCGGGATCGGTCATTTCCTAATAGCTCACACCTTTTCATCGTCCACACGGATGCCCGTGAACGTTACAACAAATCCTAGAAACAACAGGAGGCTGTCTGTTAAAAAGCTACACTTCTTCAAATTGAGGTACAACTTGTTAATTAGTAGGACCTTTAACACCTGCCTGAGATGTTTCTTGTGCTCCGTCTCATCCTGGTTTTATATCAATATGTCATCAAAATATACTACCACAAATCGGCCAGTGAACGGTTTTAGAACTTGATTCATTAAACGCATAAAAGTACTTGGTGCGTTCGATAGGCCAAAAGGCATGACCAGCCACTCATACAACCCTTCCTTGGACTTGAATGTCATTTTTCACTCATCATCAGGTCGGATATGAATCTGATGGTACCCGCTCCTTAGGTCTAGTTTAGAGAACACCTTGGCCTCTTCTAGCATATCGAGTATATCGTCTAACCGTGGTATTAGGAACCAATATTTAATTACAATTTGTTAATTGCTCGGTTGTCGACACACATGCGTCAGCTTTCATCTTTTTTTTTAGCATTAATAATGCTGGTAAGGCACATGGGCTCATGCTCTCTCTCAAGAGACTCTTATGGATCAATTCCTCCACTTGTCCCTAAAGTATCTCACACTCCTTCGGACTCATCCGATAATGAGAGCGATTGGGCAAGCTAGCCTCAAGGACGAGGTTTATGTGATGTTGGATGTCCCTCATGAGAGGTAATCCATCAGTTAAATCTTCAGGCCAGACTTCTTTGAATTCGTTTAGCAATAGTCTTAAACTTGGAGGAATGTTCGAGGGTTCCAATTCCTCGCCCTTCATTACTATGGTATATACCTCGCCAGTTTCCTTGGATTCCTCCATGAAATTTCGAATAGTCAAGAGGGAACTCCTCTCCACTTTAGAAGCTTCATGGTGATTCTTTGGTGCCATAGGGGCAATGATTATTTTTCGATTATCCTTGACAAATATATAGACATTGTGTAGTTCTCGATGAGTTGCATCATGGTCTAACTGTCAGGGTCGTCTGAGTAACATATGACATGCTTGTATATCGACCACATCACAAAGTATTTGATCCTTATAATTTTTGTCAATTGAAAACGAGATAGTGCATTGTTTAGTTACCTTGGTCCCGTTCACCTTTTTTATCCAGCCAATTGAGTACGGGGAAGGATATTTTGTCGTTTGTAGTTGCAACTTGTCCACCATCACTCTTAAGACGATGTTCTCGCTACTACCACTGTCTATGATCACATCATAGACCTTTCCGTTGACAGTGCACCGCGTACGGAATATATTGTGTCGCTTTCCTTCGGTGGTGTGTATAGTAATCGCCTCACAATTAAAGATTCTCCATGATCCTCACCCGTCAATTCATCACCATCTGCTATTTCCTCAGTGGCTCGCTCATGTTCATAGAAGCCAGGGTTTTCTTCTGCGGCCTCACATTCAGTGCTCCCTTCATTTATGGTCATGTGTGTCATGGGACGTTGAGGACATGTGTTTGATTAGTGGCCCGGTTGGCCACATCGGTAACAATTGTTCGACCTTGACTCATCATAAGATTTGGAATCCTACTCAAGCCCACTGTTGTGGGTGTTGCACATTGAGGCATGGATGAGCTGCTCTCCGTATCACGGTTTGCAGTTGTAGGAGGTTGAAGATGTTCTCCTACTAGTTCTTTTCCTTGTGATAGCATTGGATCTTGCATGGGACCAGTCATGGGGGGTCGAGTTGAAGGATAGGTCTAGCAGGAACTCTTGTAAGTTGCGTTTCTGCCCTACCAGCCAATCAAACTACTTCATCCACGATCCCGACTGAGTACATCTAAATATGGTCCTGAATTGTTGGTCGCAACCTACCTATAAAATTGTGCCACCTTCTGTGACTCAGATTTTGATAGATTGTTTCGTGTTGTCAATTACTAAAATTCTTTATTGTAATATGTGACAGTTCGATTTTCTTGTTGATAATTCCGATATTGCTGGAATAATATCTGCTCATAATCGCTAGGGAGAAATCGTGATCGAAGAAGCCGTCTCATCCGTGGCCATGATGAGATGAACACCTTGTTCTGATGGGCTCGTGAGAGTTGTAACTGCTCCCACCATGCAGAAGCACCAGATTTTAATTTAAACGCTACCAATTTTACCTTTTATGATATGACATGTCCATATAATCAAAATATCTCCCTACTTCGGCTAGCCAATCGAGGAAATCTTCTATGCATAATAAACCATTAAAACTATGAAGTTTAGCCTTACCTCGATTGTCTCTTTTAGCACGATTTAGATGATTGCCTCCATGAATTGGTCGTTGGGCAATACCTTCATTAATGTCCTCATCGTTAGAACTTGAATTATCTGGTGTAGCCCTATAGTTTGTCACTGGTAATAGTACTCTACGAAAATCGGGGTTGTGTGGTATAGTAACCACGGGCGGTGGAGCAACCATAGGTGGTGGAGCACCGCCTAAGGTTTGGGGTGAAAGTAGAGCATCCGCAAGACGGTCGAGGGTTGCCTGCAACCCTTGCATGGTCAATTGACTCTCCAGGTGGAAAGCTTCCATTCTTTTCGCAAGATCACGATTCCTTGGATCACCATCCACAGGTTTGTGGTTCATACCTTCGTTGTTTGCTATCAGCCCGAGGAGAATCCTCACTCTGATAACAATTGATGCAGGGATGAACGTGATGTGGTCGAGCACCGTCTCCCTCAAGAGGATAACTATTCTGAATCCATGGAATTTCTCTGGACTCCTCACAAAGGCTTCTCGAATCCACGAGAAAGAAAGCAAGCAAAATAGAAAATAAATTTTGAAATTGATTAATGAATGAAATAAACGAGTTCACAACCCTTTAAATAGGGGTACCAAGCAATGGGAGAGAAATCGGAAGCAAACTACAACTAAAACTCCTAGAATTTGCAACTTACTATAAATAGTAAACTTAGTATTTATAGACTCGTGATGTCTACTAGTGAACAAGGTTTTCGGCCAAAAATAGTAAGTATCATATTTGGCTTCACCAAACCATTCTCCTAATTATTCTAAGCTCTTTTCACGTTGGGCGCAACTCTTAAAGCCCGACGGATGAAGAGTTATAATCAAACTAAAACTTACTATTTATAGTAAAAATGAAATAAAAATAAGGAAATGACCGTAGATCCAGGGGCATTTCGCAAATCCGACTTGCGTAACCCAACAAAGCAGTGTTGGTTGGCTAAAGTAGCTCGTTCTACCCTAAAATCATATATTTTACACCTGATAACTCATTCTGGATTGCGAGATACGACCGATCTAAGGTCGGACGGTCCAGATGACTTCTGTCGTTGACCGGGCCTTTTCTAATCCATTTTGGCCATGAAACAGCCCGCGACCTGCTCTACATCACAAATTGGGCCCAAGTGAAAAATAACAATTTCAAAATAGCTGATGCGATGTCGAGAGAGGCTGACCAATAGGCCGGGCGTGAGTAGACCTAAGCTCACGAAGTAGTTTCATAAAGCGGAGGCAATCTAATACACGAGAGCAATATCTTGATTTGACAAAATGTAGTAGACCGTGCTTAGGTAATACATGCGCAACACTCCAAATTTATGAAACCTGCCGGCCAGATGAGTCTCGTGGGATGTGGACAATCAAACAGGCCTAAATGACATTTTGTTTTTGAAAGATTACAATAGACTGTCAAGATTATCCAAGCACATAAATCCAAAATACCTAAAATTTTAAATCTAGCAACTGGCAAGACCGTCTTCATTTGTAAATTATGTAGCACCGGCCAAAGACATCTTCAATTGGCACCAGTTAAAAACAAAAATATTTCCAGGATCCGTGTGGGCTGAATCTATTGTTATCTAGCTATCCTCATGTTTGATAATCTAAACTAGTGATTCTACGAGATACATGGGTATGGTTGCCTCCAATATCTTTAACACTAGACCATCCTAGACTGTTAACCAACGGCACATGAAAAGCAGAGGAAGGTGCATTTTCGAAAGATCGGTGGGCTAAGGCTATCAGAACCTTACCATGCACATTGTAGCATTTTGGACTCATTGTAACAATCAACAAGAAATTTTTTGAATTTTCTTGATGAGATTGAGCACCTGTCAATAGCATTGACCATTGCTCGATGGCATCAACAGACCCCTGTTGCTCACGAAATTAAGACATCAACAACAATTTACATTTACATCACCTATATATGGACGGCCCATTATTTCCAGTTCATTCTTCACACGCAGTCAGCCTTGTGACGAGATACAATGGAAGTTCATCCTTGATAGATACAAGTTTAGGATGTTCGGCCCATGGATTCAACTAATGGGTGTGCCAAGAAACTCAGGTTGGTGGAAGCGACACAGATGATGCTTATTAGCCTTGATCCAATTGGCACATTCAGCCATTTAACTGTACTGCTGCCTCTAATGTTTTTTTCCATAATCTGGATTTTGAAATTGTGATAATTTCTTAGCTTGAAAGCTCAATAATATGAATGGTGTTGTATTATTAATTGCAATTTGACTTATTCCATTGTATAGTAGGAACTTCTTAGGTTAGGTGTGGTTCACTTAAGCTTTGCTTCGATTCCGGGCTCTGCCCTAAAATAGGCTGGAAAAATGGATGGCGGCATGGATAAGATATGATACATACATCACTGTGGGCCCTACAGACTTGACGCAGTGAGCTAGAGTAACTCAGTAGGCAATTCGCTTCCCATGCATCCACCGCGTTCATAAACCGTGCGAACACGGACGCCGATTGCGTCCTACCCTTACCAGAACAGACTCCCACGGCTCCGTGGAGCCCACCCTTCTGTATATGTTTTATCTATGCGGTCCATCAATTTAAACAGATAAATTTAAGGAATAAGCTTAAAAGGAGGCACATCCAAAGCTTAAGTGAGCTACACTATAGGAAACAGTAGGGATTAAATGTCCACCGTTGATAACTTCCCAAGGCCAAAGTTTTTTATTTTTTACGAAGCTGATATTTGTTTTTATTTTCTTCCTTCAACCAGATCTAAGTGACCTTATCAACAGTTTCGATGGCAAATAAATATCACTGTGGGCCCTTAGAAGGTTTCAATAGTGGCGTCATTATCACCACTTATTCCTATGGTGTGCCCCATTTGAGCCTTGGATCTACCTCTGTTTTGGGGTCATACCTCAAAATGACCTGTTAAAACCGATGGATAGCATGTATGTCCACACTATCCATTGGAATTTTCAGCTTATTTTAGGGCTTTAGCTCAAATATAAATGGATACAAATTTCTCAATGACCGTAACACACGAAATAGTGACAATTAAATGTCTATCATTCAAAATTTCTTACAGCCTACCATAATTAGAGTTAGGCATCGGTCCAGATTAGATCGGATTGGGTCTAACTCGGCCCGATCTGAAGTCTCAATGGCCTGACTCGAACTCGATTCGATTCGGGACTGAGTCTGGGTCACCTGACTTGGATCGATTCGATGCATGGTTGACCTGACCCGAACCGAGTCCGACTCGGTCAGTGAAACCGAGTCGGATCGGGTTCAGTAGGATTCGGATCGTATAAATTTAATCCACAGTTTCATGTGATATGGTCTACTTCAACCTTTAATATACCGCATTTTTGTGCTCAAGGCCTAAAATGATATGTCAAAATGGATGAACTGCTTAGATAAAACATATACACCAAGGTGGCCCCACATGGCTCTGAAAGAACTCTCCGTTACCGTATGTATATTTTTACCGGACATGTGTTACATGCACTACACAAAAGTCCAGTGAATACTTTTCACGCGACTTTCTGTAACGACATTAGCAAGTTCTGTAGGTCTGATCATGGGGTATGTGTTATATCCAAACCATCCATCCTTTCAGCGAGCTTGTCATAAGGCTTGAGACGAAAAATGAGACAGATCTACCTATCAAGTGGACCACGCAAAATGTTCAATGGTGAAAATCATTCTCTATCGCTATTTGTGGTGTGGTCCAGATGATTTTTGGTTATTATTCATTTTTTGTATAATACTCTCCAATGATCTCTAAAAATATATGAACGGTGTAGATATAATAAATACATCACCGTGGGGCCCATATCACTTTGATCTCCTTTAAACCGTTCGTACAACTCGGACCTCGAGGAGCGTCAGTCTTGTCTTTGCACGCCACGTACCTAGCCAGCTACAACTAGCCTAGGCTACAGCAGTAGCTGGTGTAGAGGTGGAAAACGGATTGGCTACTCTATGAGTCCCAGTGTTCGGTGATCTATGGGCCCCACCATGATGTATGTATTTCATTAATGCTGTTCATCCATTTTTACAGATCATTTTAAGGCTTGATACAAAATATTAGAGGGATAAAAATTTCAAGTGGAGCACATCACATGAAAACAAAAATAATTGGATATCTTCCATTAAAATCCTCCTAAGGCTCCGGATCAAGTCAAATTTGATCGGATCAGATCCATTCGGATCGGGTTTCAGAATGGATCGGTCTGGATTGACAACGACCCGATCCCGATCCAAAAATCATTCGGATTTGAAATACCTAACTCGATCTACACCGATCCAGACCATCGGTTCGGTTAGGATCGGGTCAGGTCGGGTCTGATCAAGTCAGATCCACCGGATCGAATCTATTTTGCTCAACTCTAACCATAATGCTTATTTGCCATCTAACATATTCACAAGTTCACGCCTATAACTGAACCAAGGTGAAAGCACAAATATCAGCTTGATCCAAAACTTTTGCTGCTCCAAGAAATTTCTAATAGCGGACATTCAACCACCACTGTTTCTTATTGTGTGGTTTGCTTAAGCTTAGGATATGCTAGAACCTAAAAATGAGCAAGGATTGATGGCATGGATAAAACACATACATCACAGTGGTCCCCGCATTAGAGGATATTGCAAGCAATCGGCTTCAAATGAGGACATCTCAATTGATGATTTGTTAGGCTACAAATTTCCGTCACCTCCTTTTCTTGTAGGATACCGTACACACCCCATATAGGCGGGCCCACATTAATATTAGACCCACCACTTTTTAGAAAAGGAGAGTAGACAACAATGTTTGATCATTTCACCCATTGTTCGAGTGCTAGAAATTCATTCGGAAAAGATAAAACCCTTAAGATTTTGCAAGGAATATACAGTATAGAAGGTCTTTAGTAACACAAAGTTCTTTCTTATAATACAGATGTTTTTCAGCCTTATACTATTGGCCTAATATTACCTTTGACGTTGAATTTTCAGTGTATTACGTGTGATATGAAAGGCTGCCATGTGGCTCGTTGATGCACCTTCCAACAGATAATTCCAACTGGAATGATCCGTAGGGATGTGTCCACGGCCTTTTGTTTAAACGAGTCATAATGGTCGTCCGAGAGCTCTTATGTGCGCCCAAAAGGACTCGTACACGTATCAGGCTGGTTTTGGGACACACCTTATGGATTGCTTTGGTGGTATGTTTAGGTGGCAAAGTTATGCGGGCCCTGTCATAGTACACATCATCTATCCATTTTAAGATCATTTTAGGGCATGAGCCTAAAAAATAGGCAGATCCAAACCTCAAGTGGACCACACCATAGAAATTAATGGGAATTGAACACCTATCATTGAAATCTTGTTAGGGCCATTGACATTTTGGATCAAGTTGATATTTGTATTTTCCCTTCATCCGAATCTGTATGACCTTATGAACAGATTGGATGGAAAATAAACATCATGGTATGCCTTAGGAAGGTTTCAACAATGGACGTCATTGCTCCACTGTTTTTTTGGTACGTCTCACTTAAGATTTGGATATGCCTCATCGTGCTCTCATACCCTAAAATAGTCACCTAGAATGGATGAACCGCGTGGATATAACGCCTACATCATGGTTTGTTGCAGAATATTGCTAGGTCAACATACCACAAGGGTCGGTGGTGGAGGAAGTGGATTGGCTGGTCTACCACACACCATCTATCTAGCCCGACTATTGACGTCACGTCAGCAAGTTCCGTCGGTGACATCATGAGGTATGTGTTATATCTAAACCGTCAATCCATTTTGAGATCTGATCATAAGACTTTAACCGAAAAATAAGACAGTTGTAAAGATTAACTGGACCACACTACAAAAAGTAGTGGAGGATTGAATGTCTACCATTGAAATCCTTATGCGGGTAAGAAGTTTTGGATCAATATGATATTTGTTTTTTCTCTCGTACATGTCTCTGTGACCTTATGAAAATGTCGAATGAAAAATAAAAAAATTGTGGGCCTACGAATGTTTTAATGGTGAAAATCATTATCACCGCCGCTTATTTGTGGTGTGGTCCATTTGAGTTTTGGATATGATTCATTTTTTGTCTCGTGCTCTAAAATGATCTTGAAAAATGGATGAACAGTGTGGATATGATTAATACATCATTTTGGGCCCATATAATTTTGGTCTCCTTTGAACCGTTCGTACAACTCGGAGCCGAGGAGCGTCAGCGCTCTTCTTCGCACGACACGTAACCACATCAGCTATATAACTGGTGTGTGGTACACCAGCCAATCCGCTTCCGGTGGGGGAACACTCTGCAATTCGCTTCTACTCATGATGAGGCTGATGGGGTATAAACATCACAGCGTCAGCGCTCTTATTCGCACAACACGTAACCACATCAGCTATATAGCTGGTGTGTGGTACACCAGCCAATCCGCTTCCGGTGGGGGAACACTCTGCAATTCGCTTCTACTCATGATGAGGCTGATGGGGTATAAACATCACAGTGGTCCCATTAAAGTGGATGTTCATGTACCATCCTCACCCTTGTGATGGCCGATTGGAGTTTTGGAACGTCCTGAACTTTGGTTCCTGTCTTGAAGGGAGCAGACTAGCTGTTACCATTACTACGTACGGGCCTGATGCTGTTTTGCATATCTACTGTCCATCGCTTTTCCCAGCACATTTTAGAATGTAATCCAAAAACTTAAGGAGATCGAAACCTCAGGTGGACCACTCATCAAGAAACTGTGGTGACTGAATGCCCACCGTTAAAACCTTCCCTAGGCCCGCCATAAGCAGATCCGTTATGTTTATTTACCATCCAATCCCTTGATATATATAAAAAAGAGAAATTTAGGACCGTGGACCCCACCTTTTATCCAGCTGTTTTTATGAAACACTACAAACCTTGTTTTGCAACTTAGACCTGCACGTGCCGAGACCGAGCTTTAGGACGAAAATACACCTCCTTTATTCCATGCTCTTTTCACTACATTGCTTTTTCACTGCATTGCATTCAGCGTTGCTTTTACTTCCCTTAACGACAAAACAGGTGCTGCCAGCCCTACACTCTCTTGGAAGAACTAAAGTATGAAGGGTTTTCTTCTCATTTTCTTGATTGAAATCTCTGTGAAGCATCTATATATCCATCTAGATATCATTAATCTACATTTGCCATTTTTCATCTTGGCTAGGGTTACGTAAAATCCCACGAACCGGTTGCATGTCCTTTAAAAGGTTCAAAATATTCCCTCACTCCAAAGCACCTCTCTTCAACCTGCATTCGACCGGTACTGCGGCAGTCGGAGGTACAGATCTTGAAAAAAAATGCTACACTTGTACAATGGCATTGCATGCGAAGTTCGGTCAATTCCATGTGTTAGGCTTAGTCAATTTCATGCGTTAGGCTTAGTTAATTTTATGCGTTGATCGATCGAATCCATGTCAAACTCGCTCAATTCAATTTGAAGATCACTCAATTCCATGTTAGGGCTCACCTGATCTCATGCTAGGCTCGCTGAATTCCATGTTTACCCTGCTCAATTTCAAGCTAGGATCGCTCAATTTAATGTTTGCCCAGCTTTATTTCATGGTAGATAAGGTCAATTTAATGTTTGCCTCGATAAATTTCATGCTAGGATCGCTCGAGTTAAGGTTTGCCCAGCATTATTTCATGGAAGATAAGGTCAATTTAATGTTTGCCTTGATAAATTTCGTGCTAGGATCACTCAATTTAATGTTTGCATGGCTCAATATTATCCTATGCTCGCTCAATTTACAGTTTGCCCATTTAATATCCAAGCAATGCTCGCTCAATTTAATGTTTGCCCCGCTCAATATCATGCTATACTCTCTCGATTTAATGTTTGCTTGCATAGTGGAATTTATAGTTTGTCCCACTCAATTTTCAGTTTGCACCATTCAATTTCATGCTTGCTGCGCTAATGTTTATAAAGTTTTTCCTGCTGAATTTTGCAGTTTGTCCCGCTCAATTTCATGTTTGCCCTTCTCAATTTTCATGTTTGCCCCATTGAATTTCATGTTTGCCCCACTGAATTTCAGGTTTCCCCCAAGTAATTTCTAGTTTGCCCCGCTGAATATAATTTTTTCCTCGCTTAATTTCATATTTGTCCCGCTGAATTTCTAATTTGTCCCGCTTAATTTCATGTTTGCCCCGCTGATTTTCTAGTTTGTCACGCTAAGTTTGATGTTCGCTGAATTTCATGTTTGCCCCGCTCAATCTTCAGTTTGCCCCGCTCAATTTCCAGTTTGACCCGCTAATTTTCTTGTTTGCCCCACTGAATTTCATGTTTGCCCCACTCAATCTTCAGTTTGCCCCGCTGAATTTCATGTTACCCCTGCTAAATTTCATGTTTGCCCTGCTCAATTTTCAGTTTGTCCCGCTGAATTTCTTATTTGCCCTGCTCAAATTGATGATTTGCCCCGCTGATTTTCATATTTGCCCTACCGAAGTTCTAATTTGCCTCGCTAAATTTCATGTTACTCCCGTTGAATTTCTATTTTGCCCTGCTCAATTTTTTGAATTTCTTGTTTGCGCTGAATTTCTATATCGCCCCGCTCAATTTTCAAGCTGCCCTGCTGAATTTAATGTGTGCCCCGCTCAAATTGATAATGCTTCCCTCACTCAATGGCATGATAAATAGTGTCACAAAATTAAACAAGCACCACTTGAAACTAGGGGTGCACACGAGTCGGTTTGGTCCGGTTCTGGGGAAAACCGGAACCGAACCGTTCCTACTAATGGTTCTAGGATATTCGGAACCAGAACCGGACTGTTGGCACCCTAGAACCGAACCCAAACTGAACCGTTAAAACCAGTTCGGTTCTGGATCGGTTCCACTGTTCTGGGCTTTTTATAATCCAGCCCAATTGAATGTTTAATTTTTTATCTAGCCCATGTCCATCCATGTTGTGGTCCATTTGATGAATGGTTTAGATATTGTATAAGGTGTGCAAAAATACATTTATGAAAATAATTAAATGGTGTATTATAAACCATAAATCTTGAGTCAAATATGGAAACAATCAAAGGGTTCTTGGTTTGGTTCCAAGTTCGGTTCCAGGTTCGGTTCCACGGTTTGGTTCTACGAATCGGATCCATGGTTTGGTTCTACGGATCGGTTCACGGTTCGGTTCAGTTCTACATACCCCCAAACCGAGAACCGAACCAATGTAACCAGTTCTTTGATTTTTAGAACCGGAACCGGAACCGGTGCACTCTAGAACCGGACCAAACTGGACCGTTTGGTCGGTTCCGGTTCGGTTCCACGGTTCTACCAGTTCAATGTGCACCCCTACTTGAACCCATTCGTTAATGACGAAGGCCTAATCTGTATAAGATCTGGTTGTTTTTTTGAAATATAAACGCGAACTTACTGTTCAGTTCCTTAAGCTCTTTATCATCCTCATCTATAATAGAAACCGAGCTGTCGGTCCTTCATTATTTAATTGAGTTATGTCATATGGTTCCATTGATTTACGATTCACTGATAATGTGTTATTGTATTGGTTTTTAGATAATGGTTGGAAGAATCATGTGCTCTTTTGGTGGGGAGTTAGAATTTGAAAACAAGCGATACTCGTACACAAGCGGAACATCAAAACAAATGACGCTAAATCTCGAGACTACGTACGAGGAGCTTCGATCTAGAATTTACAAGATTATTAAGAGCAGACCAAAAGATTGTGATATTAGGATGAAAGTATTGAATCCTTGCATGTCTTCAATCGAAATTGAAGACAACGATGACGTCAAAGAGTTCTTGTCTTACTAGTTTGAGCATTCAGAAAAATTCATCCCGTTAGTCATCGAAACAATGCGACACATCAATACCACAACATATGTGGACAGTGTGGCTGAGAAGTATGGCGTAGAATTCAAATACAATCATTCTCCATTACAAGTGGTAGTAAGCAATGATCAATTGTCCGAGCCGCCGCAAACATTAAACGTCGTGACTAGCCAAGTTAGTGGTGCACTTGACATTAACAGTAATTATGAATATAAGACACTGATGTTAGCGTCAATAGTAGATCTGTCATCATCATCCACCATCCCATCTGTGCGTGTAAGCGACATTCCGCTTCGAGACCTTCCCGAAACATTAATCCTCATGACTCGTCAAGTTCTCGCACCGTTTGATGATGATGCACTCACCAATGCTGGAATATACTGATTTTTTTATGTGAACCGATCGATATAGTTGTTGGGCAAACGTTTAAGGATAAGAGTCGGTGCCAGTATGTGTTGAGCCAATTTGTAATTTGAAATAATTTTCATTATAGAGTAATATACTCAAATTCTAGGAGATTTACCGTGGTGTGCTTTGAAGATGCATGCGAAAGGAGGGTTCATGCATCTTGGGTGAATGATACGGGTATATTCAAAAATATGGACTTATACATCAAAACACACATGCAACATGACATGGATGAAGAGCAATCACCAGCAAGCCATTAGTAAGCCAGCGTGTGATCTGGTTATTAGCTGCATTAAACAACGCCTAGGCTTGAGGCCATGTGATATTATGTTCGTCATGCAAGAGAAATGTAATATTCGTATCAGTTATCGAAAGACATGGAAAGTTAGGGAGCTTGCAATTAATCACGTGATGGGGTCTTACGAAGACTTCTACAATCAACTCCCTTTATATTTGCATGAGTTGAGGAGGGCCGACCGAGGGACAGTTACTGCCGTGCTTGTTAACCAACAACTTGCAGGTTCGAGAGATGTTTTGTAGCTCTCAGACAATGTACTCGAAGTTTTCAGAAATCATTGTGGAGGGTATTGGCCATTGATGGGACACACTTAAAGGGCAAATACAAGGGTGTTCTATTCATCGCCACGGCTTTAGATGGGGACAATCATATATTTCCAAATGCATTTGGCATCGGGGAATCAGAGAACAACGGTAGTTGGAATTGGTTCCTTACCTACCTCAACGATGTGTTAGGGTCTGTGGAGGGTCTTGTCATTATATCCGACCAACATAAAGGTCTAATGAAAGAGGTTCCTCAAGTCTTCCCGCATGCAATCCATGGGTATTGCGCGTACCACACCTACAGAAACTTGGTGGACACTTTTAAAGACAAGTTGTTGGAGATGTATTACTAGAGGGCTGTGAAGACTTGCAGGAGTGCCGAATTTGAAAAAATAATGCAGGATATCGAAATGGCCAATCCCCCAGTACATGCATGGCTGACCGAAATCTGAAACGAGAAATGGGCATCTTCGCACTTTTCAGGAAGAAGATTCAACTTGGTCACGACAAACATATCTGAGTGCGTTAATGCCTTTTTCAAAGAAGCACGCGAATACCCTGTTACGAAATTGATAGAGGCTGCAATATTGAAGATACATGAATTGTTTTATAAGAGACGAGAATCTGCGGCATCATTTGTGGGTCCATTGACACCATGGGCGGGGAAACAGTTAAAGGATATTGTGTAGAAGGCGCGAGATATTCGCTGCCATGCTATTTCTCAAGATGAGTACTATGTTATTGGAGATTATAATGATACAGTGAAGCTCAATGAGTTTTCATGTACGTGTCGTGAGTTTGACGTGAAGGGGTACCCTTGTATGCATGTCCTGTCAGCCTGCATAAACTACAATCTTCCTCACTACTTATACTACTCCCCATTCTACACGACGCATAATTATCTGGCCACATATAGCAAATCGGTGTATCCAGTACGCGACAATAGTGAGTGGAAAATTTCAGCGGGGATGGAGTATTGTGCGCATATTAAACCCCCAAAATAGAGGAAGTCAGCTGGAAGACCCAAAAAGCTTAGAATTCCATCACGTGGAGAAGAATTGAAAACAGTAAAGTGTAGGCGATGCAAATAAACCTGGTATAATCGCCGGTCGTGAAAGTTTCTGATACCCGGTGTATAGCATATCGTGTAATTTATGTACTTTGGATGATACATAATTTATAATTATGCTACATATTCAATTTATGAGTAATTTCCAACAACCTGCATACCAACGAGGTGAAAAAATATATAAAAGATTGAACTATTATAAATACCTCTCTCTTGACAAATTCAATAAAAGCACTATCTTTGATGTATTATAAAAGAACATAAGCTCAGCACAATAGCCCATAATGATGTGTTATTGTCTTAGGTCCCATCATGTTCTGATTTTTTATTTCGTATCCAAAATTCTAAGATTTTCAAGGTCACATCATGTTTGGATCTTTAAAATAACCCCCAGTTCAAAGATTTTTCAATGACAAAACTGCAAAATTGTCTAATCAAATCATAATATAAAAACTTGAAAAAAACTCAATCAATCAGGTATTATCAATATGTCATATTGCTCAATCTGGGAGCGACATTGCCGTGGCGTAATGCACACCATTGAGTGCCATCAACATTTGAAAGGTAAATGAAATTGAGAACATGAAGTGCATAAATAAATTTCATCATAATACCACATATTGTAATCAAAATAAGTACCCCAAGTTTGGGTACTAAAATCAATATCCCCTGCATCAGTCAAAGTAAAATTCATGTCATTATCTAAGAAATAGTTCGAAAATAATATCCAAATCGCTTGGCATCCCAAAAAGATAATGTGTGCACAAGCCAACAGACATGACTAAATCTAGTCTACCTGGACGGACCGCCATCCGGTAGAGCGACATCATCACGTCGGCTGGTGATTGTGGCAATAAGGTTGTCAATCTTACGCTCGACCCGCTCGATATCCTCTTGGATGGCCTCAGAAAGTAGCTCCAGTCGCGTAAGTCGTCTGTCCTGCTCATTCATGTGCCTAATAATGTATGCTCTGCGGTTACGGATGACATCCTTCAACTGGTATAACCATATGAGGGTCGTGGCACCTCACGCTGCTCTCCTTCTGTAGGATAGTTAGTATCAGCTGCCTCTGTCTCAGCCGCGTTCGTCTCTACAGCCTTTGCTTTTGTCTCTCCCATAAAATCTTCACTGCACCTTACTGATGTTGATGCCCCTTTCATCATCAGTTTCATGCGCTTGATGTTGTTTTGTGTAAACATTTTCACAGGTCTTGGTCGGTCAGTGCTGGGCATGAGGCCAACATGACGGAAGAGTAAACATAATAAGGGTGGGAATGGAATGGCCGTGCTTCTCGTGGTCACTATACACTCGGTAATTAATTGAGTAATGATGGTGGGAAGACACAGAGGAATACCATGACAAATGCTGTATATAATATCTAACATATACGAAGTAATGTCAGACGTATTTGAGTCCCTCGAATAAACATTTGAGCAAAATATACTGTGTAGCACCTCGTACTTGTCTTCTAGGTTCGTATATCTCAGTGCATTACCGTGATGCCACTCCACATTCTGTCCATTACAAAAATACTTGGTCATTTCTATCCGTACATTTGGGTCATCAATGTCGTGATCAGTCAAGCCTCGATTTGTAGCTGGAATCCCTAACAGCTGTGCAACTACCCCAGGAGTAATGGTGGTGGAGGCCTCTCCAATGGTCACCTGAAATGAAGCAGGGTGCATTACCGGTGAGTGACAATATGATAGAAATGTGATCACTTGCTCATTTCTAACTGTCCCTCCAAAATCTAAGAGGTTATTCCACCCAACTTTCTCCAAAATTTGTGGAATCCCAAATTGATGGATGCCCGCTCGATCGATCTTTTTCTCATATACTATTTTTCAGATGCGATATTTGTCATACATGTTCGCAGGAGGAGGAGGAACATGTGGGATCAATTATTCTGGTAGGATTGGTGGAGGGTGATCCTGAATGGCAGCACTCCTTTGTGTATGAGCTCGCCTAGTCGGCGATTCGGTCGAGGAAGTCCGTTCCTCTGCCCGTTCTGATCTAAGTCTTGATCGGAGTTTTGTACGATCTCCCCTGGATGACTCTCCAACCATAGCCCTTTTTCCTTTATCCTTAGGCATTGTGACCGTTGAGATGATAATGCCTGTTTCAAATAAAGGAAATGATAAAATAAACTTGAAATTCAAGATATCCGGCCAATTCATGATTTATCATTGAACAGTGAACTGATATATCTATATAAATCATCTAACGACTGAGTGAATAACTCCGCATGGGCAAGGTAGCACAAATTGTGGTACCATACCATAATTCATACGAACATGTCACCTGTATATGAAATCAGCGGCATTCACATCTATTCACATGATCATAAAATGATTCTGGCAGTCTCATTGAAAATTCTTAAGAGTTATGCATGTTAGAGTAGTTTTCTTGTACCATGACATTTCAGGGAAAGTCGTACTTGGTGAGAAAATGCTTCATTGTTCCAGACTTTAGATTTGACGGGTCCCACTGTGGATGGAATATGCTAAAAAAGCTAAAAGATTGGATGGGTATTCTCCAATATGGAAGATTAATGTGGCAGCTCCATCCATTGCATGTCCCAATCAAACCATGATCTAGATCGACAGAACCATGGGCCACACGTGGACAGACTATGCCCGACAGGACCCTATAACTCAGCTGTGTTAACTGTGCATACATTCTTAAAATCAAAAATCATCTATACATATTCCATGTGGAAGTAAAATCAATGCTAAAACTAGCCAAATAGAATAAAAAGGATCAGGTAAGTCACACTTGCAGTTTAAACGCATTGTTTGCATTTAAGATACTCTTAGCGATGTTGTAACGACTCGTAAATTTCCGTACAAAGACCCGAGTACCACCTCAGGCAGAAACCACTTAGGATTAAATCCTTTAGAAATTTGACAAAGTTAACTAAGTGCTAAACTAGATTAGCCATGAAATCCGTTTGAATTGCTTTAAATACGGTCTACAAGACCCAAAACTTATAGAATCATGGACGTTAGGTTACCCTAAAGTCTAGGATCAAACTCATTACCCGACTGCTCTTGGGAGCACATTGAAACTCCGTATCAGGTCTAGACCACACATCGGGAGTCCAAATAATACGAGGTTAAGGACTTAGGACCGCCTCGCTGGGCTTGACAACCATCTCGGAAATCAAATCCAGATAGTGTCCCACGGCTGTTTGCTTGAGTCTGGAGCGAGGGAGTGTGAAAATACTTAGTTTTCTTTCTAAATAAATATCTTGAATAGTAATTTGAGACTTGTTACTTGCGGTCGATTTGTAAGAAACCAGACCGTTAGAATCTGACCCAAATACACCTCGGATCAAGAAAAATTTCATAAACATTTCCATGTACTTGGAATTTCGGATCGAGATTCACTGACCGTTGAACTGGAAACTGATCCACCACACGTGATCTGGGTATCCGACTGAAATGAAAACTTCACTTCACCTGGATCTAAGGTTGATGAGCTTAAGTCCGACCTTTGGCTCAAGGAGGCCCGCCAGAAGTCCTCCGTTGAGCTGGAAAAGTGCCGCTCTGGTTATAACCTAAGTGTACCTTGACCACAAGTCTGTTTTAGAGTGTTTTTAGGCTATATAAGGACCTTAGAAACCCCTCTCTCACAACCATACGAATTTGAGAGAAACCCTAGAGAGAGAAGTGAGAAAAGAGAGAGAAAGAGTGAGAGAAGTGGGAGAAACTCCCTGCTACTGTTTCCTGCCACTACCCAAGCTCCACCACTCCGTTCTTGTCGCTTTCCCGGTGATACTAACTTCGTTTTGAGGTAAGAAACCCTAACCCTAATCTGTTTTGGGGTGTGAAGGTTGTAGGTTATGAAATAGCTAACCTATTTCATTCTTTAGGCTACCAAACTGCCGAATACGAAAGCTTAGCAAACCTAGCTGATTCGTTGCGATTCTATGGTATAAGGTGAGGACTTTAGGTGTATAGGTTACGGTTTTCAACGCTTTCAATGTCAGATATTGATAGATTCATGATCTGCATGCAATTGCACATGTACAAAGTGTTGTTTGTTTTCCATTTCGATTAAAGATGTAGATTATGGAATTTTACATATTCTAGGTATTCGTAGAAAATACCGTATACATATAAATTTTGGAAATGTGTTTGCCATATTATTTGTTGTATGAATATATGATATATGGATAAAATACTTATTTGGCGAAAGGATTCACCCTAATACATGTTTTGCTAATATACACTATGTATGTAGAAATAGCGTATTGTAGAAAGTACCGTATACGTATATATTTTGGAAATGTGTTTGCCATGATTATTTGCTGTATGAATATATTATATATGCATAAAATACTTGCTTGGCGAAAAGACTCGCCCTAATACATGTTTGCTAACATACACTATGTATGTTGAAATAGTGTATTCTAAGTGTTGGTGAAAATGCTTGTGAGTAAGTGTTTGGATGATGGTGCCTTAGGTAGATGTTGAGATGGGATTCCCAACTACCTTAGAGACATGTATGATTTCCTCCATGTGGTTGTTTACTTTAACTGCTTACTTATGAAAAATACGTGTTTGTATTCTTGTTTATATAGTGCTTTATAACATGCTTTATAACATGCTTGTTACCTTGCTTGAATTACTTGTTCATTATGCTTTACTCCACATGCTTTGAATAAAGATTGATTGAGTTTCGGACTATGTTTATAGTCCAGACATTCGGTACCAGACTTGAGATCGTGGCTGAGATTCATTTCACCACGTAGGATGTGTCAGACGAACCTGAGTCGTACTTCGGTTGGCAACAGTGGTTAGGCCACACGAAGTGCTTATGCACTTCATGTCGTTCAGTTAATCGTGCGCTCGAGCTAGTCAGGCTCGTCAAGAAAACCGACATGTCTAATGTACGTTCACCATGTTTGGTCGCTACTGCTTGAACATAGGGTACCAAACTTACCAGTGGAATCCCGTTAACCATGGTACCTCAATCTGCTAAGACTCATGAGCCGGGCATGGTGGTATGGGACACCGTGGTCGAGCTGTCAGCCTACGCTGGGGCCACGTGCCTCCCCGTAGTGACCAGTGAGCAACCAGACTCATGAGCTGATTATGGTGGTATGGGACACTATATTCGAGCTGTCGGCCTGCACTGATTGGTGACGAACCCTTTGTAGTAACCTCGAGTATACTCTGAATTTGCGGTGAGGCGACGAGTTTTGCCGCGATATATAAAGTATGAACTAGGCCTGTATCAAATTAGTGATGAACCGTTAAAAAGGTGATGGGGGAGTGGTGTAACGATTGCGTGTAACAGCCCTGGCAGCCTTTGCAACACCCTAGAACCACACTGTCGTATGAGATTATCTACGTTTGACGACCCTAGAATGGATCATGTTTGGAAATGATACAAGGGCGGTACGTTAGTTTCTCAATCCTGCTGTTTGAAATGGACTAATAATTACTCGGTAATCATGCTCATCATCGCACTGCATGTGCCTGGTAGATGTGGAGCACTGAGGGATGTATGCATATTGCGAACGTAAGATGGTGTCGCATGAGGGTGGTTTGGAAAGGGCATTCATCATGTCATTTCATACTTGCGTTAAATAAGAGTAGTTAGGATTGTTTGATTGTACTGCTTTATCATTACTGCTTGACTGAATTGATAACATGTTAACCTATGCTTTATTGTTCCACTGAGTTAGCTACTCACTCCCACGTTACAGGACGGTGTTATACACACCAACCAGACTCTGTCTCAGGTATAGATGATACGTCGATTCAGGAGGCGGAACCAGACTACGATAAGGACCAGGACAAGTTCTCATACATGCAGTACTCTGACGGCTTTGCTTAGGCTGACTGGATAGCGGGGATTTAATGATCTATCTTTTAGTTGTATTTTGACCTTTTGATTTAGAAACAATACATGTATATGATTACTCAGTTAGTGTTCATACTCTAGAGATCGAGATGATTTTGTTTCTTTACATACCTTATATATACAGTTTCAGTCTTCCGCTTGCCTTTATACAATTGATCTGGAGTATGAATAACTATTTTGGTATAATCTTACTCATGTTTATTGCTCTAACACAGACAACATTTAATCATCATTATCTATGTTTTCATAAGTGATGTTCTGGAACTCGAGAGTTGAGTTGCTACTTGACCCTCGAATTTCAGGGCGTTACAGATGTGGTTACATCATAGCTGAATATTGAAGGTAATTTTTCCTTTATGATGATCCAAACTTTATGGGGCATGGAAAATCCTTCAAGTGGTATCCAAACTACGGAAAAATGGAAGGAAGATTTACTTCAACATCTCTATTTTTTCTAACAGTGTGTAGGATCATTGTTAGGCTCATTTCTAACAGGGTGTACGATAATTTACTTCATAACATCTATATTTTCCGTCATCAAGTTTTTTAAAAAAAAAAGAAGAAGAAGTTAAAATCGGGATGACAGTTTGAAAAATAGAAGAAAGAAAGGTGAAAAGGAGCTTCCATCATCGACAAACTCAGTATTTCATATTGATTGTAATGAACACAAACTTACCGAGATCGTCTAAGCAGAAATCCCTCAAAGATTAAGGTTGCTAATGTGGAGAAATTCGTTGGAGATGAAGTGGAGGGAACGTTTGAGAATGAGTGCAAATAAATGGGTATGGAGTGTAATAAAGGATGGTTGGTGAAAGCAGTTAATGCAGTTTATTTTTCAAAACTGATATCTGTCTATAATATCGATAGTTTGTCGACATATCGACAAGTTCCATTTCGATAATATCGATAAATCGGTGATATATCGTCAAAGTTCTATTTTTCGTGTTTGGTTGCTGGACACTTACAGCCATAATTCGATATTATCTACAACATGTTGATATATCGATATGAATCTAATATCGATATATCGAGATGGTGTCGATAAATCGATAAAATATGAAACTGCACCAAAGCTTGCTAGACAATTGTCATCCACATTCTATATTATCGACATATTGTCGATATTATCGATGACTTACATCGATAATATCGATGATATGTCGATAATATCGATGACTTACGTCGATCATATCGATGATATGTCGATAAAATCGACTTTACATTACTGATTGTTTTATAAGTAGATATCATCGACATGTCGTCGATGTATCCATCGACATCGTCAATATGATAGATAACTTGTCGATATATCGAGTCAATGTAAAATATTTCATCTTTGCTTGCTAGACACTTACAGCCCAAATTCGATATTATCTACAACATGTCGATATATCGATATATTTCTACTATCGATATATTGAGATTGTGTCGATATATCGATAAAATATGAATATTCACTGGAACTTGCTGGACAATTGTCATCCAGATTCGATATTATCGATAAATTGTCGATATTATCGATGACTTACATTAATCACATCGATGATATGTTGATAATATCGATGACTTACGTCAATCATATCGATGATATGTCGATAAAATCGACTTTACATTTCTGGATGTATCCATCGACATGTCGTCGATGTATCCATCGACATGTCGTCGATGTATCCATCGACATCGTCGATATTATCGATAACGTGTCGATATATCGAGTCAATATGAAATTTTTTGTGTTTGGTTGCTGAACACTTACAGCCATAATTCGAATTATATACAACATGTCGATATGTCGATATGTATCTACTATCAATATATCGAGATGTTGTCGATATATCGATAAAATATGAAAATGCACCATAGCTTGCTTGACAATTGTCATCCACATTCGATATTATCGACATATTGTTGATATTATCGATGACTTGCGTTGATAATATCGATGATATGTACATGATATCGACAATTGCATCTTTTGCAAAAAAAAATTTTGTGTTTTTTTTTTTTTGGTTTTTTTTTTTTGGGGTTTGGTTTGCTTATTGTACACACCCATGTTAGTACACTCCCTCCATGTTAGCCATCCCCACTAGGGATCGATACGAAGATTAATGAATTCCATCCTTGTTGGGAGAATTTAAAATTTTGTTAGGGTGAGAACTTGGGGTTATGTGTTCTTGAATTTGTTGTGTGAATAATAGTACAGTACCTTGTTTGCTTTTACTGCTTGTATTTTTTAGCAACCAGTCAAGGAAAACGTGCCTAAATAAGACTTTATCATCCTCATCTGTAATAGAAACTGAGCTGTCTGTCCTTCATTATTTAATTGAGTTTGGTCATATGGTAAGGTTCTATTGATTTACGATTCACTGATAACGTGTCATTGTATTGGTTTTCAGATAACGGAGACATGGATGATTTTCTTGCGTTGAGAATGATTCTCTATGGAATTCTTTTTGATGAACCCTATTTAAAAGCTCATTTGTCAGTGCTAACGAGAGAATAATTGAAAAGTCTCAAGGGAGAAAGGCTTCATGATAGTGAGTGCTACTATTTGCTTGGAATTGCAGAACCGACTGGAATGTTAAAAGCTAATGAAGTTTGTGTTATTCTGTATGTAATTTTGTTGCTATATTACTCTGTTTATGTGATTCCTCTGATTGTTTTAGAGTAATGTGATATGTTTTGATTTGTTACCTAGTCAACATTTCCATGCTTTATTTCTCACTAAAATACAGAGACAATGGGCAAGTCTCGGGAAATATATTAGTATATAAGGCTCCTGGACAACACTTTGGAGATATCCATGTTGTCACTGCGAAGATATATAAATGGCCCGTTTCATGTGGTGTCATTGATTGCGTCAAGCACAGCAGCACCAAACATCCAACCTTTCATGATTTAAATCCTTTCGGATGGCAAAATCAGCAAAATTGTGGGATACTCCTTTATGAACCAACCATATTGGTTTAAACCGCTAAATCCGTGACCACATGTTCGTTATTTGTGTAGTGAATTGGTTGTAGCATCGTCCGTGGAGGATTATTTTATATACATTGACGATCTCCCATGTTTGCTTTTAGTGCTTGTATATAACGTACGGTTATTTGTTATCTGCAAAGGTGATGTGAAGAGTTGATCCAAATTATTTGTCTTTTTTTTTTAGCAACCAGCCAAGGAAAATGTGCCTAAATAAGACTTTAAATTCACTACTAAAGTATGGAGGTGTCCTAACATAATATTTTATGGATCTTTTGAGGAATGCTTTGAATGATGCTCGAAATGTTCGTTCCACTATGATAAATTTCACAAATTAATAGTTCTTACAATTGCAGCTACATTGAACCACGGAGACATAGATGACTTTCTTGCGTTGAGAATGATTCTCTGTGGAATTCTTCTTAATGAACCGTATTTGAAAACTCACTTGTCAGCGCTAATGAAATGCAGAATTGAAAAGTCTCAAGGGAGGAAGGCTTCATGCACAAGTATTTTGAGAATGTTGATGGAAATTCTAACTATGCACAAGTCTTTCTCAATATCATTGATATTATCTATTAATTTCTTCATGTCATTTAATTGGTGGACATGAACATGTTATTTCATTATATTAGTAAAATATTAAGTTTCCTCGTATGTCTTAGCTAAAAAATGCCCAATTGTCGATTTCTCAAGTGTATTATTTACGAATCTTTTTTCTTTGAAAGGATTTTCACATGAATTGAGCGAGGAAAATTGGAAATTGAGTTGGGCAAACTGAAAATTGAGTGGGGCAAACTGGAAATTTAGCGGGGCAAATTGGAACTTGAGTGGGGCAAGCATGAAATTCAGCGGGGCAAACTGAAACTTGAGCGGGGCAAGCATGAAATTGAGAACCATTTAAGTCGAAAGAAAATGAGAGAATGAATAAACCAGAATGAATAAAAAGAGTTTACAAATATACCAGAATGAATACAATAGATTACATACAAAATAAAAATATCCGAAATGAACAAAAGAAATTTGCTAACGGACCCAATTTAGCAATTCCATTTCTTCTCTTCTTAACAATGTAACAAACTAGGAATTGAGTGGGGCAAGCATGAAGCTGAGCGGGACGAACTAAGAATTGAGTGAGGCAAACTGGAAATTAAAGGGGTAAACATGATATTCAAGATCTAGAGCAATTGCCAAGCATTGAGTTCCATGTGCATTGAACTTGATCGACAAGCATATCGAGACAAACTGAAAATATGTGGGACAAAGTATAAAGTTCATTTCATCATCCACTAAAATTACAAAGTATGTTATACATCGAAACTTGCACTTCTGGTGATTATGCAGAAAATTTCCAAGTATGTGCATTTCAGTCCGAGTTCTTTCTCTAATCATGATAGCCTTGAGAGGGTTGATCCACGGGATGGGTTGATTGCAAAAGGACTGATTAAAACTATATTGGGTTATCTTCCTGACTGACATAATGAGTTTAAGACCAGTAAGATAACCCAATATAGTTTTAATCAGCCCTTTTGCAGTCCATCCCTCAGATCAACGCTCCCAAGGTTATTGTGATTAAAAAGGGAACTCAGACTGAAATGCACATACTTGGAAATTTTCCGCGCTACAAGATTACTGTAAACCTTGTACAATGTATAATACATCTTTCCAAATTTTCTCCCATGCACTGGACAAATATCACCTACTGACTACAGACAAGCAATCATATGCTATTAACTTCCTCTAATCGGTGGTAATTTTTTGCATGTCTATTCCCCCCAAGGTAAGACCGCTACACAAAATATCAATGAATTTTATCACGAATATGCCGCAGTCATAACCATTGTCCTGCTTCGGCGCGGATTCATTGAATCTGACCGTTCACTTCTTCCCTTCAAGAACAGTGCTGTCTCTAATGGCATGGAAGAGAATGGGAAGTGCATCAGTCATATTTTTTATCTTCTGCTTATACTTCGGCATTAGATATATGCATAAGCTATCCACAACAATGATTTCTCTTACTCTAGGATAGATGACCAACAAAAATCGATGTGAATTTTCATGATTTATGGGCGCATAGACCTGCCCATGATTCACAAAATAATATATTTGTCAAAACATGATATAACACATATAAGTAAGAGATTTTTGGTTCTTTGACGAGTGCATTACCCGTTCATAACACCAAATTACTTTGGTGTAGGGTTATCTCGCTGCTTGGCAATTGCATAGGCCGTGGTCAGCTAGCCTATTAGCGACGCCCTTTCTGACACCGAATTGGAGGCCCGATATGGGATCAAAACCGACAAACACCTCTCAAGGCTTTGCTATTACAAACATGATCAAAGTTTAATACATGTAAGAAAATAAAATTTTCAAACAGATTAAGGATTGCCGCAATAAACACTTACCGTAAAATACGTAGGACAGAACTTGCAATTCTGAGGATATGTTATTGAAAGGGAGTTATGCCTTTTCTCAAGGAATTCGATGTATGTGTCAATAGCCTAATCAATAGGATAATACGATTTAGTCATAGATTAATATAACAATTAATTATATGTCAATCAATGCATATAGAGAATAAATTAGTAATGCTTACCTCACTATCAACCCATGCATCTTTCATCCATATCGTACTGAGCCATTTCTCCACTGTCATGTCCTTGTTTACTTCATACTAGTCCTCTGCCTCTTTCACCTCCTGCGCGAATAGTATCCTGAAAGGATCCATTTATAGAGGAAATGGTATCGGAGAAGTAGCAAAAGTTGTTACTTGCTCGGATTTGGGAACCACCCTAGGGGTTGTATCGAATGCGGACAGGGACAAGTACGGAGAAATCTTGTAATATGACGGCTTCGGTATCCTTTTGGTTCTCATTTCATAAACGGGATGAGAAGTGGATGCATTATCGACATTACTTTTGACATTACTTAGTGATTGCACATTCAAATCCCCATGTCCAAGTTCTTTATCTTCAATATCATTTACTTCACCTCTCTTCCTCAACTCCTCACCCTCCTCCATCACAAAACATCCCCTCTGTGTACGACTACCTGCCTTCTCCTTCTCCGGCCCAGGGGTTGTAGCGAATGCGGACAGGGACAAGTATGGAGAAATCTTGTAATATGACGGCTTCGGTATCCTTTTGGTTCTCCTTTCATAAATGAGATGAGAAGTGGATGCATTCCATACATTACCTCTGACATTACTATACGATTGCACATCCAGATCCCCATGTCTAAGTTCTTTATCTTGAATATCATTTACTTCTCCTCTCTTCCTCAACTCCTCACCTTCCTCCTTCATCACAAAATGTCCCCTCTGTGTACGAATACCTTCCTTCTCCTTATTAAAATCCTCCCTCTCATTCGCTAACTTTTCCTTGTCCTTGAAGAACCATTCCTTGTCCGTAAAGAACAAATCCTTCTCCTTCTTCAATTGTTCTTTCTCTTTCAATAACGTCTCTCTGTCATCAAACATTGCTTCTTTCCTTCTCATCTCTTCCTTCTCTTTTCTCAATTCTTCCCTCTCCTCTTTCAATTGCTATCTCTCCTTCTTCAGCTCTTCCCTCTCAATCCGAAATTTCTCCATAAAAATAACATTCCTTGTAATACCCCCCCTCGGTCCCTCTCCCTCAACGCCTTTCTCCTCGTTATCATCTGACTCGTCATCCTCCTCATGATCAATCTCATTACCCTTCTCATCATCTTCCTGGGTCTCAGTAAGCTACAAAATATATAGATGGATTTGTAAGAGTAAGGATAACTTTAAAATAGCAAACATGAAATTCTAGTTCATTTTTCGTAACATCTCACCTTGAAACTGTCACGCACCGAGCGAATGACATCCGTTTCCCATTCTCTCAGCGTTAGTTCTAATTTCATTACTATTGATGTCTGCAAAAGAATAAAGAGTAATGTTAAATAAAAAAGCGTATACGTCAAGTTAAGCAAAGTAAATTTGGAGATATATATATATATATATATATATATATATATATATATATATATATATATATATATAAACTTACAGTTTTACTCTCGAAATAAGCATGTATTTTATTGTACCTCCAACCCTTCTAGCCTCAATATTGAATGAAGCATGGAATTTGATGGGGAACATACGAAACAACACAGTCTTGTAGGGTCAGTAATATCTCTACTGCCCATACCTGTTAGAATGAAATTGCACCAGGTTAAAAATTAAAATTGACTATAGAGGGAAAACACATAGAAAATAAAAGCTGTTCTTACTTGTAGAGGAAGGACGCAATCACATACAGTGTACCGAGGGGAACTTGATGCTGCAACGGCAGATTCGATTCCTTGTGACATCGTATTGTATCCCAAACTACCCCAAGGATATGTATGAAAATCATCTAGCGAGTCCACCAGCTGAATATAATCCATGTTGCACATGGTTTTCATTTCGGTTCCCCTAAGAAAGTACTCCATAACTAGAAGTAGGGCAACCTTCACGACGTCCTCATGTTTATTGGTGTCAACTAATCTCTCAAACACATCCATTAGGTGCTTATTTAATACTGGATATTCTTTGAAGTATTTGTCTCTTAATGTACTCATAGTGCAAGAAATCTTCGGTACAGTAAGATCTCCAGTCTTAAGACCGGTAATGATGGCAAAGTCCATCTCAGTAAACTGCACTCGCCTCCCCCTGATCTCAAATAGTAGATCACCTTTGTATTTTTCAAGAAGAAGGTGAAATAGAGCCCCTATAAATCTAAAGGATGTAACATACAATAGAAATAAGAAAGGGGATTGCCTAAATAAATTTAGCCGACTATTGTGCTTCTCCAGTCCACCCTTCACTTATCAAACTACCATATGTCAATGAACACCTACATGTTGGGTTGAAGATTACGACAGAATATTCATCGCCTGCAAAGATGAATTGAAAAACATATTAAACATAAAATTCACAGGATAAACATAGTGGACAAAATCAGACATAATTGAAAATAATGTAGCATTTCATTAATTTGAACAAGCTTCATATGACATATAGATTGAAATTGCGGGCGGAAATACTGAAAATTGTGCGAGACAAACTATCAACATAAGCGAGACAAACTGTAATTTGATCGGGGTAAACTACAAATTTAGCGGGGCAAACATGAAATTGTCGATTGCGATATATAAAAAATGATCGCTTTGAGAAAACATTGAGCTTCATCGAGGGAAGTATGAAGTTGACCGGGGCAAACATGAAATTGACTGGGGTAAACATGAAATTGAGCAGGGCAAACTAGTAAATCAGCGAGGCAAACATGAAATTGAGCGGGGGAAACATGAAATTCAGCGAGGCAAACTTGAAAATCAGCGGGGCAAACATGAAAAACTGCAAAATGAGCGGGGCAAACATGAAGTTCAGCGGGGGAAACAGAAAATTCAGTGGAAAAAACTAAAAAATGAGCAGGGCAAACATAAAATTCAGCGGGAGAAACATGAAAATTAGCGGGGCAAACTAGGAATTCAGCGAAGCAAACTAGAAAATCAGCGGGGCAAACATGAAATTGAGCAGGGCAAACTACAAATTCAGCGGGGCAAACTAGACTATTAGCGAGGGAAACTAGGAAATCAGCGGGTCAAATTGAAAATTTAGCGAGGCAAACTAGAAATTCAGCAGGGCAAACACGAAGTTGTGCTGGGGAAACTAGAAAATCAGTGAGGCAAACTAGAAAATCAGTGGGGCAAACATGAAATTGATCGGGGCGAACATGAAATTGATTGGGGCAAACGAGAAAATCAGTGGGAAAACTAGGAAATCAGCGAGACAAACATGAAATTGAACGGGGAAACATGAAATTCAGTGAGGCAAACTGGAAAATCAGTGGGGAAAACTTAACAGATAATTTCATGGCTTGAGCCCAAAAATCTAAATGTATCCAATGTTTAAATGGACCACACCACATGAAAATTTTGAATTGAACTTCTCATGTTCATCATTTCTTAGGGGCCACAGAAGTTTTGGATCTAGATCATCAATTGTGTTTTCTATTAATCCATGTCTGTATGATCTTATGAATATGTTTGATAACAAATAAACAAGTAATCCCAAGGATCTTGTTATCCATGTTAACACAATGACCATGGTGATGTATTATTGACATCCTTATACAATGGTGATATAATATTCACAGACAATGATAGTGTTATGATTGATGAGTTTATAAAGGCTAGTTCGTAAATTTGAAATGACAAATGTGGGTCTTATGACATATTATCTTGCATCAGGATAAATTAAATAGATGATGTAATTTTTACATATGAGAACACGTATATTCATGAAACTCAAAAAATCTTTACGATGAAAACTTCTAAATTAGTGTGCATACTCATGGAGATTACGTTGAAATTGAGCAACAACAAGAAAAACAATCTAATTGATCCTAAAGGGCTTCAAGTTGTCGATTAGAAGTTTTAAATACTTGACTCATACTAGCCTAAACATCTTATATATTGTGGAATTACTTAACTACTACATGAAATTTCTAAGTTAGATTCATCTACAAGTAGGGAAAAAGATTTTGCATCATTTAAAATGTATACTTGATCATGATATTTATATGTGTGCTAAAGAATATAGAGTCTTTTTTTTTTCATTTATTCACAAATAGTGATTAGGTAGGCCAATTTATATAGACAATAAAAAAGTACGTTAGGCGACTTATTCTATGTTTGAAGCGGTTCATTAACATAATTCTTAGAAAAGTAAGATGTGATAACAAACAAACATCACTGTTGGGCCCACTATGGTTTCAATGATGGAAATCATTATGCGCACTGTTTCTCGTGGTATGCTCCACTTGATCTTTTGATATGCTTCAATTTGGGGCCAAACCGCTTAAATTAGATGGAAGAACGGACATGGACAGCGTGGATATACTACATACATTCAATGTGGGTTCATCTGAGTTTACTTAGTACAATGGGAGCGCACTGACTAACTCAGTACGCAATTTGATTACACTTGCTACGCCCCACAATGATGTTTTATTTGTAATACATCATGTTCATTGGATTATGTAATATCTCTCCATTTTCATCGGATTATGTTTACACCAAAACCTCGTATGTGGGAGGGAACCTAGACATTGAGGGAGGGAACCTTAACATTAACTGGGGCAAACATAAAATTGAACTGGGCAAACATGAAATTCAGCGGGGGAAACATTAAATTCAGCGGGGAAAACATAAAATTGATAGGGGCAAACTTGATTTTCAGCGGGGGAAACATGAAATTCAGCGGTGCAAATCATGAACTTCAACAGGGAAAACATGAAAAAACTGCAAATTGAGCGGGGGAAACATGAAATTCAACAGGGGAAACATGAAATTCAGCAGGGCAAACTAGGAATTCAGCGGGGCAAACTAAAAAATCATCGGGGCAAACTACAAAATCAGTGGGGCAAACATCAAATTGAGTGGGGTAAACTAGAAAATCAGCGGGGCAAACATCAAATTGAGTGGGGTAAACTAGAAAATCAGCGGGGCAAACATCAAATTAAGCGGGGGAAACATGAAATGAGTGGGGCAAACTACAAAATCATCATGCCCACTATTTCCCATGGTATGATCCACTTGATATTTTTATATGTTCAATTTGGGGCTCAACCCAATAAATTAGATATAAAAACGGATGGACGACGTGGATATACTATAGGAAACGGATATTCCTTGTTCGGTGCTCTATGGGCCCCATCATGATGTATGTGTTTCAACCAAGCCATCCATTTATTTTATAGATCATTTTATGATATTATACAAAAAATGAGGTATTTCCTGATCTCAATTAGACCACATTATAGGAAATAGTGTTTAATGAACATCGACCATTAAAAACTTTTTGGTGGCCAAAAAAGTATTGGATCAAGATGATCTTTGTTTTTAGCCTTCATCTAGGTCTTTATGACCTAATAAACAGATTGGATTTTAGATAAACAGTACAGTGGGCATCAAGAGGATTTAAATGATGGATATCCAATCACTATTGTTTTCCTGTAGTGTGGTACATCTAAGATTTATATCCCTCTTATTTTTAGGATAAAGCACTAAAATGAACTTTAAAATTGGATGAACGAAATGGATGAAACACATACATCATGGTGGGGCCCACAGAGCACCGACCACCAGCCACGTACATAATGGTGGGCCCACAGAGCACCGACCACCAGCAACGTACATCATGGTGGGCCCACAGAGCACCGACCACCAGTCACGGGGCTGGTGTCAGGGGGAGTAGCCAATCCATTTCCTATACTACATGCATTCAACGTGGGCCCAACTAACTTTAAAATATACCTGTGGAGTGTGTTTTCTTCACTACACCGACCATTTTCAGAAGAAGACGAAATGCTGATAAGGGGGGCCAACAAAAAGGGTTTTTTGGTCCTTCTAACGGATTGAGGAAAGGGGGTGAAAGCAACGACAGTGAAGCAGCAGTGGAAAGGAAGAGGAAAAGCAAATAGTTGAAAGGCAGCAGTGAAAAGGAGGGGTATTTTCGTCTTAAAATTCGGTCTCAGCACGTGCAGGTCTAAGTTGCAAAACAAAATTTGTAGTGTTTCATAAAAACAACTGGATAAAAGGTGGGGTCCACAGTCCTAAATTTCTCATATAAAAATCAGTTCGAGCGATTTGGGCCCACCTATTATAAGAGACAAAGGAGACCCAAAAGGAAAAAAAAGGTGCACCGAGTGGAGATTGCCATGTTAAAACCCAAAATCCCTAAAAACCCTTAATTCTCCCATCCTTTACAATGCGCAACCCTAGGAGAGATTGGGCCCATCGAGAAGAGGATCTCCCTAGAATTGATCCCAGCGGAGAAGTAGGTCTCCCAAGCTACCAGAGTATGTCGCTAAGAAGAAGAGCCCGGTCGGTGAAATCGGATTTGGTCTTTTCGTCGGCAACATCCCGTTCAACTGCACCCATGAGGATTTAAAGAAAATCTTCATCAGGTATAAAAAGGTGGTGGATGTATTCATACCTTGCTTCCCAATCACTAGAAAACCTAGGGGATTTTCTTTTGTTAGGTTCTTGTATGAGTAGGATACGAAGGCAGCCATAAATATCCTGGACGGAAGGAAGATAGACGGCAGACTGGTTACAATGAGACTGGCTAAACCCAGGTCACCTCCACCCCGAAAAGATCATCAAGAAGCGACCATTCTGGCCTAGCCCCCTCAACAAGGTTCATATGCAGCAGCAGCAGCAGCTTCGGGTAGACAGAGCATTCCTCATCCAATCGAGCACATCAGTAGCTCCCACAGTTACTATAGACTCGAAAGTGGTAGCTCAGAAATTGGAAGAGCACAAGCTAAGCTTGGGTATCTCAGTAGGACCTCATGTTTCGATTGTTAGCCTACTTGGGTTCATTAGAGTGTCGAACTTCGTGGCATCCGCCATTGATATAGCTAGAATCTCCCTGAACGCATTCCTAATAACCTTCAAAACCAGAGAGGAACTTTCCCAATTCCTTGATGATGATGCCCAGCATTGTCAAATGGGATTGGATTCTGTGTTTCCGTGGTCTCCAAATGAGGTTCTAGGAGCAGAATGAGTATGGCTTGGAATGTATGGCATCCCAGCTCATGCCTGGTTGGAGGATGTTATTCTAGACCTTGGAAACCATTTTGGAAGAGTAGTTTAGCTAGATACAAATAGTAGATTTGGGATTTTTCAGGTGTATGCAAGAATTAAAGTTCTACTGCGGCTAGGAACTAATATGAACTGAGTTCAGAAAATACTAGTTGCAGGTAAAGAGTTCCCAATCTATGCAGAATTGGAGTTTCCCTCCCTCTCTGATCCCTCTAGGTCTCGAAATATTCCCTCACCTCCTAATCATGCGTCCACCAAGGCATGGGTTAAGAAGCGGTTTTACAATGACCCTTTGCAGCTGGTAATGCACCCAGGAGATGTTTGTGCCAGGAACTATCCCAGATCAAAATTTTCGGAGGATTCCCAAATGCCCTCGCCTCATGTTTGTGATTATCCCGCTGAGAGCATTCAACCTACTTTAATGTAAGAGCATTCAACCCGGCTGATCAATACCACTACGGTGACTCCCTCGCCTTTGGCTCACTCGCCCAATCAACAATACAACACAAAAGAGGGAAGTCTTGATAATCCTCTCAGTCTCTGCCAAGCAGAAGGTATTCGACTTCAGCAACCTCCAGCCCCTATCCTCTGTTTGCCCCCTCAAGTTTCTAATTCTAGGGATTACCTCTTCAACTCCCCATTGTGTCAGCCTAACCAGCACATAGCCCCAGCTCAACAGAGTAGATTGAAAAGCAGACCAAAATCAGCAAGCAGCTCTCCTCCTAGAACAGTGGATATGGAACTCACCTCCCTCACACCCCCCCCAGGGAATCATTTCTTTCTTCAGATCCCCCAAAACGCCAGTGATTCCTTCCAATATCCTAGATACCAATGGAGATTCTACAGCTCTCAGCTCGGGTTTGCATGTAGATCTATCTTCCTACTTCAACTGTTCCAGGTATGCGAACATGGAGGAGGTAGAGGGTGACTCTATTGATCTGATTGAATCTACAAATAGGGGTCCAAGAGACCAGCAAGGAGATAATAGGCTCCTCCAAACAGCATCAGAATCATCATCTGAACAATAAAATTAATTTACAGAAATCATATATGAATATCCAAAGTAGGCCGCAAGATACTGGGGATCCTAATCCTCAAAGCACCTCAAAGGCTGATAGGGGTAATGCGAGACAAAGTTTTTCGACAAAACCCCCTATCAGAGGGGAATGGGAAGCAAGACAGCGAAAGTTGAAGCAAAGGGCTGTATACTCTGGTTGTGTAATAGATAGATAAGATCCTAGTGTGGAACGTCCGAGAGGTAGGTAAACAATGGACAATCAAGTCAGCAAAAAGGTTCATCATAGCCCACAACCCGTGGATTTTGGCGATCATGGAGCCCATGATTAGTGAAAACAAGAGAGTATCGGTTGGGCTCAAGAAAGGTTTTCACTCTTCCTACTCTAATACTGCGGAAGGAGGCAAGATTTGGGTTTTCTTCAGTAACCTTGTCTCCTTATCTGTTTTACATAATTTGTACAATCTATGTCTATCCTTATTCATATTCATAGCCTTAATTCCCCTATTTACCTCACCTTCCTATACGTTAGCTGTGATAGGTGCCAGAGAAGAATTCTATGGGATGAATTGTCCAACCTATCTAGATCCTTTCCAGGGCCTTGGTCTGTCAGTGGAGACTTCAATGTGGTGACTAGTGCATTAGAGAGGAGGAGCCGTCGGCCCCTAGACACCCCTAGTTCAGAGGAATTCGCGGAGGCCATTAACAATGTAGAACTATTTGATGCAAGTTTTACTAGAAATTGGTTCACGTGGAGCAATAATCAGGTAGGTAATTCCAGAGTTTAGGCGAGACTGGACATGGTCTTGGTTAATGCTTCCTAGAATTCAGCATTTCCCAGGTTCTTTGTGTAGCACCTTCCCCCAATCAACTTCGACCATGCCCCGCTACTTCTAGTCCTTCCTTATCAGCCAAGATTAGCCCCAAAGTCGTTTAAATTTTAATGAATGCGAGTGCATCATGACTCCTTTCAATAGGTCGTAAGGACAGCGCGGGGTGCTTTTGAGTCCAACCACCCTATGTTTAATATCCTTCTTCATCTCAAGAATGTTAAGAGGGCCCTTAGAACGTGGAACAAGGAAGTCTTCGGAAATATTTTTGATCAGGTGAAGCTTACTGAAAGTAAATTGTTTGAAGCTAAATTGAATCTCCAAACCACTAGCCCCTTTAAAGTATCTATCAGCAATTTGCACAACCAGCTCCCTATAGCCAAAGAGAATCTCAGAAATCTAGAAATTAGGGAGGAAATATTCTAGAAACAGAAGTCCACGGTTAGTTGGCTGCATGAGGGAGATAGAAACACCAAGTATTTTCACTCCTCGGTGACGGAACGCCGAAGGAAATCAGTCATTCGTAGTATAGAACTCGAGTTTGGACTTAGGCTGGATGAAGTATCTCAGATCAAGCTTGCGGCATCAGAATATTTCCAATCAGTTTACAAGGCATACAGATCAGACTTGGATCCTTCCTTGCTGGATGTCGTCCCATGTTTAGTTTCCCAAGAGGATAATGATCGCCTATTAGCCCCTCCTTCCATTCTCAATTTAAAGTATATCAGACAGTCCTAACTATGCCTAAGGATGGAGCTCCTGGCCCGGACGGTTTCCTTGCTAGTTTTTATGCATCCTGCTGGGATACTGTCGGCCAAGATCTTCTCAAGGTGACTTCATTCACGTAGGGTGGAGATGGGGCATACTTTTCAAACAAAAGGAGATAGGGCATTGGTTCTCTCCCTGGACTTACTTTTCAGGTGTAATCGGTTTACATGTTATTCTATATGGATTTTAAGTGATAATGTAAACTGAACATATTGTGTATTTGGGTAGCTTGTAAAGTGATTACAATGAATAAAGTCAATATTCATACAATATAACTTGGGCGGTGAACTTTTCAAAATTTGCAAATCATTTAAGGACTTGACTTTTTAGGGCTCTAAGAGAGCATTAAATCATACAAACACTAAATGGATTAGATGTCTTCCACCCATCATGGTGGGCCCCAAATGCAATCTAGAAGTTTTTAATGATGGAGGCCCCATACTTCCCTCATTGGGTCCATTTAACATCCATTTAACAATGGAAAAATTATTTTTTCAGGTCACAAGAGAGCATTAAGGGAAGTACAAGATGGATTGAGCTGTTTTATAACATGTATGATGTATTTTTAGCTGTAAAGACTTCACGTGAATTATAAAACATGGTTTTTGTCAGGTATAAGATGCCATCTAAAAGCTGTAATATGTTTACAGTTTGGAAAGCCTTTTCAGAAGAATACATGCATCCAAATAACCCTTGTAATTGGATTGTCTTTAATTCATTTACAGCTTAAAGACTTTACAGGCATTCAAAGGACCACTAAAGGAAGACAATTTGTCATTTTCTTACTTCTTTTTTTTTTATTTTTTTGAAGCCAGATGTCATTTTCTTACTTAATAGTGATGGTATAACTTTAGTTCAAAGGTGTGGTGGCAGGTCTGCATGTGTAAATAACAGGGTTTATTTTTTGATAAATAGTTTAAGACCAACGAGTTTTCAGTCGATATACCAAAATAGAGAGGAAAAAATAATATATATTCCCAAAAATAAGCCGAAAACTAGGCCCACCAAAAGAAAAATTCATCAACAGACAAAGAAGTCGCCCTTCTCTTTATATCCGGGAGAATCCATGCCAAATTTGTCTCCTCACTTTCCCTTTCCTGCATTCACAAACTCCATAATGGAGATCCCACGTATGAACTTATGGGCAATTTGGTCATTTCTCCTTCTCTCTTCCATTCACGTTCCATGTTTCTTTGGATCTGCCGCTCACTTCTCCAACGAAACTGATCTCCTTGCTTTGCTCAAATTCAAACATCTAATAACCGACGATCCTCTCCATTCTTTGAGCTCATGGAACCATACTCTCCACTTCTGCCACTGGCAAGGAGTCACATGTGGTGATCAACGGCATCCTCAAAGGGTCAGGGCCTTGAACCTCACTGGCCAGAAATTAGTGGGCCCCATATCTCCCTACATAGCAAACCTCACCTTCCTCAGGATAATCGATCTCTCAGCCAACAGCTTCTATGGGACGATTCCTGAAGAGATTGGCAGGTTGTTCCGCTTGAGGTATCTCGTTCTGAGCAATAACACATTCACTGGAGAAATTCCAGCAAATCTGACCCACTGTTTAAAACTCCAATTTCTTGATTTTTCCGGGAATCAGCTCGCAGGGAGGATTCCGACTGAGCTTGGCTCTCTATCGAAGCTCACCTACTTAAACCTTCGTCGCACCAGTCTTGCCGGAAGCATCCCACCTTCACTTGGAAACCTTTCGTCTCTCTGGTATCTTCGTCTCTCACAAAATAGTCTGGAGGGCAGCATCCCAGATGACCTTTGTCAATTGGTGAGCTTACAGTTTCTTAGCATAGGTCATAATAAACTGTCAGGTACGATTCCGCCTCGGCTCTACAATCTCTCCTCTATTGTCATTTTTTCCGTGAGATTGAACAGATTGCATGGAAATCTTCCACCTAACTTAGGCCTCACTCTTCCTAATCTCCAAGTACTCCATGTTGGAGGAAACCAATTCACAGGACCCATACCAGTTTCATTATCCAATGCTTCCGGACTTTCACTTATTGCCCTTGATAACAATAGTTTTAGCGGATCCGTGCCTATGAATTTTGGAAGCCTCAAAGGTCTCACCAAGTTATATTTGGGGGGAAACGAACTTGGAATTGGGAAAGCTCGTGACTTGAGTTTTCTTGATTCTTTGACCAATTGCAGTAGCTTACAAGTGCTCGAGTTAAGCTATAATCATTTCAGCGGTGCGTTGCCCAACTCCATAGCAAATCTTTCGACCCAACTGACATTCCTATCTTTGGGAAGTAATATGATATTCGGAAGCATCCCATCTGGGATTCAGAATCTTATTGGCTTAACAGTACTGGCTATGGAGTATAACTATCTGACTGGTACAATTCCCATTGGTGTTGGGAAGCTTAACAAGGTGGAAGTTCTTGCCTTGGATTCAAATGGATTATCAGGTAAAATTCCACCTTCATTAGGCAACATCACCAGATTGTACCGACTCTATTTACATGAAAACAAACTATCGGGGAGCATACCTTCAAATCTTGGTAATTGCATAGACCTGAACGTCATATCCCTCAGCTATAATAACTTCAGCGGTACCTTACCCAAACAACTTTTCAGCATTCCATCTCTGATTGATCTCCAAGCTCAAAACAACTTTTTCACTAATCTGCCACATGAAGCCAGTTACTTGAAAGCTCTTGGAACATTCAATGTTTCTAATAACAAATTGTCAGGCGAAATTCCAAGCTGGCTAGGCAATTGTCTCAGCCTAGAGTATCTTGGGTTGGATGGGAACTTCTTTCAAGGATCAATTCCATCAACATTTAGTACTCTAAAAGGCCTTCGATCCCTGGATCTTTCACGCAACAACTTATCTGGGAAGATTCCAAGATATCTGGAAAAGTTTGCTCTAGAGTATCTAAATCTATCCTTCAATAATTTAGAGGGTGAATTACCAAAACAAGGGGTCTTTGGAAATTCCAGTCGAGTTTCAGTCCTCGGAAATAGTAAGCTTTGTGGGGGTATTCATGAATTACATTTGCCACCATGCTCTAGCCAAGCTTCCAAGAACAGGGGGATCTCTCTTGCTTCAAAAGTCAAATTCTCAATAATTGGTGCTGTCCTGGGTCTTATTTCATTATCATGTTCCTTACCACTCTTCATTGGGTAAGAAAGTCGAGAAGGAAACTTTTTTCTGTGCCTTCTGTGGAGGATCCTTTTATGAACGTGTCTTATGCGGAGCTCTGTAAAGCAACAGATGAGTTCTCTCCTGCCAATTTGATCGGAACCGGAAGTTTTGGTGCTGTATATAAAGGGATTCTAGATCGTGTTGGGACTATGGTAGCAGTGAAAGTCTTCAACCTTCAACAACAAGGAGCTCTGCGGAGCTTCATGGCCGAATGCGAAGCCTTGAGAAACATTAGGCATCGGAATCTTGTTAAGATCTTAACTTGTTGCTCGAGCATTGATTTTAAGGGCAATGATTTTAAAGCTCTAGTTTACGGGTACATGTCCAATGGAAGTCTAGAAAAGTGGTTGCACAGGGAGGGCCATGACCAGCTGAGAAGGAACTTGAAGTTTACTCAAAGGCTAAACATTGCTATAGATGTGGCTTCTGCACTAGATTATCTACATAATCATTGCCAAACATCAATCATTCATCAAGATTTAAAGCCAAGCAACATTCTTCTTGATGATGACATGATTGCTCATGTGGGTGATTTCGGGCTAGCCAGGTTCTTATCTGAGGTTGCTCAAAGCAGCTCAGTTGGGATGAAGGGATCTATTGGGTACATTGCTCCAGGTAACAATTTCATCTATTTCCTATTATTATTATTATTATTATTATTATTATTGAAGGATCCACACCTGGCAAGATTCTCTAAGATCTAGATATACAAAGCGGTATACATACTCACTTGCACCCCCACATGAATCACACCATAATAAGGTATGATGATTTCTTTTCTGTTAATGTCTTTAGTTTTATTTTCTCTCTCTTTATTTTTATATTATTACATTAAAAATAACAGCAACTCATATATTCTCTTGATGATTGAGGAGCTAAGTTCTTTCATTTGAGTAACAAAGCCTTATTCAATGTAGAGCATCTTTACAAGAACATATAACTTCATAGCACACCAATTGATGTTAGGAATTCAGATCTTTAGTAAAGGAAAAAAGGCAAATTACTTGTTTAAATAGAATATTTCCTCTCTCCCTCTCTCTCTCTCTCTCTCTCAAAATTCTAACTTTTGATATTATTTGTATCCAAATGGTCTTTTTTGTCCACATGCACCACGTGTACTCGAACACATGACCTCGGTGTTGAAACTCACCGTCTACTAGTGAGCCATGGTCACTTAGATTCTAACATAAGTAGTATAAATTGCAGAGTATGCGATGGGCGGAAAAGCATCTACACAAGGAGATGTTTACAGCTATGGAATCCTTCTACTGGAGATGATCACTGGAAAGGGGCCAACTAATGACGTGTTTAAGGACAATCTAAGCCTTCATCATTTTGCTAAGATGGCTTTGGCTGAACGAGTAATGGAGATTGTTGATCCACAACTGCTCTTAGAAGAAGCTGAAGCTATTCAAGGCAATGAAAATCAAATCAATTCAAGAAATAGAATGCATGACTGCTTGATTTCAATGGTCAAAATCGGTGTGTTGTGCTCTGCAGAATCTCCAAGAAAACGAATGCAAATGAGAGATGTTGTTTCTGAAATGCACACAATCAAGGACTTGTATCTCGGGGTCAAGATTCACTGAGACAAACGAGTTAGGTCACAAATATTAGATGAAAGTTTGTCTTACCTCAGGCATTACTAAGTTATTGTTAGTAGTTATTTTGAGAAAGATTTCCAAATGAAATGAGTTTGTTGAATCCTTACCTAAACAAGCTCTAGATATATTATTTAGACTTAGGTTAAGAGTGTATTTGCATTGATATTGAATACATGAGAAGATGTTATATATATATATATATATATATATATATAATATATATATATATATTATATTATATATATATATATATATATATATATATAATAATCTTATGTTAGGCAAAGGGAGATTGTATCATGAATTTAATAAAACTTTACAATGTTACGAAATTAGTCTAGCATTTGGACTACTAACTTGATATAAGTTTGATGAGGCATTCGTCCAATGAATTCTACCATGGATTTGGCAAAAAAAAAAAAATGAAAGGAAAAAAATGAATGAACTTGTATGATCCAATGGTTCATCTAATTGATGTAAGTAATTCTTTCGCCTGAGGAATGTGAATCATTGCTATGTTTTCAAATGTATGTTGATTTACAACTAACAAGATGGTTAGAATTATCAGACCATAGTAACCTCTGATGTAATGGATGGTACACATAAAACTGTGAATACAAACAGGGATGGGATAGGCCGGAATAAAAATGGGCTAAGCCCGAACAGGGATGGATAAAACTAAATGTTAATTGATCCTCTTGTGGGAATCCTGATGAGGATGGAGGGGGTAGAATCTTTAGAGATCACATGGATTAAGTTATCTTTGCCTTCATAACTTCTATGACAGGGTCTCGAATAATGTGGCTGAAACACATGCAGCCTTGACAACGTTAATTAATATTGCATTGACCTGGGGCTGAAACACATGCAGCCTTGACAACATTAATTAATATTGCATTGACCTGGGGCTAAGGAATGTTATTGTGTTATCAGATTCCATTTTTTTAATGCCATTTCTAATCCCCTTGCACTAGCCCCATGGAAGATTTAGTATCAGGTGGGGGATATTTCCCATTTGAAAATTGTTATAAATCTTAGGAAATCTGGCACTTTTAGATAAGGAAATTCAGTGGCAGATGGTTTAGGAATACTTACGAGCAAGCTTAATCGTTTGTTCCATAGTTGGGGTGATCTCCTGCATGAGATTTAGGGCTTGCTGGCTATGGACAATGCAGGTATGGGATGCTTAGTAGGCCTTTCAATGAGCTGGGCCTAAGGTTGGCTTTGGCCCAAAATTTGAATTGTTTCAAGTCTGATCGATTCGAAATTTTGATTTTGGTAGGCCAGAACCCAGCCCATTGATAGCCCTAATTATTTGTATCATGTTTTCTTTTTTCTTTTTAACCTTGCGCCCCCCAAACAAAAACAAAACAAAAAACAGAGGGAGGCAGCCTGCTATTCGTTTCGTCACGATTAGAATCAGTTGAGTTGGAAGTTTAAGTTGTTGTAAAAGTTACATAAAAGGTAAAAAGGTAAAAAAAAAAAGAAAAAAGATCAATAGAGAGAGTTAGTTTCTTCAGGATCGGAATAAGTCAGATTGGAAGTTTGAGTTGTAAAAGTTACATTAAAGATTAAATTTATCTTGCCAGAGATGTATGGATTATCATATGAATGGATGGATTCTCTTGGTAGCACATGTACAACAATATTAGATTATGGTATTTTGATACACATTCATAAAAACAGAGCCATCCATCTGCTGAGACCCATTTCAAACAAGCAGAAGGCTAACATCATGCTTCCATGTTGAATTGGTAAACCCATATACATTCATCAGCTACATGATACCTTGAATATCAAACATTAGTCATACATATAGGTTCTAAGTTTCCAAATTTTCTCATACTTGTGGCCCAATTAATTAATGGAACTTCTTCTTGTCTTCGTCTATTATTTTAATAGTGGGTCCAATCTGTTGAATAGCACACGTTCATGCACTCCACATATGTTGCGGGCATGTTCTCTAAGTGGGCTTTAGCTGGAATACTGCCTTGGCCTGATCTGTCCGGTGATCAGGTAGGCCACTCGTGCAAGTTGAATGTGGACCATTGATAAATCCTATATTCTTTTTTTTTTTTTTTCTAATTAGTATGAGTTATGGGAAGATCCGAGCCTCTTGTAATCCCGAGGCTAGGTGTCATGCTGGTCCGATCGGACGGGTGACTACCAGCTCAGCTCGGATTACTGAAGAAGATATAGTCTGACGAAGGTCCATAATCACTCTGATCAAGGCCTTTTGTTAGAAAGACCGAGCCGAGTTCAGATTCCGAGACGGGAGCTCCATGAGTCATGCTTAGAAACTACCATAAGAGGACGTGACCGGTTACTTCGCCCGTAGATACACATGATGCACACGATATATTACACGATCTTTGGATTGCATACAATATCTCCATGATTTGAAAATCCCCCTGATTGAGTGAATCGTGTCAAGATTAACGGACCCAGATCGTTCGACCGTTAGGTATAAATACACTAGGACCCCATTGCTATAGGTACGCAAGATCTCGCACTCTCCCTCTACCCTACGACTTAGACCCTGATTCCTTTGACTTGACTTAGGCATCGGAGGGTCCCCCGGCTTAGCCAAGGTCTCCTGTGCTCACCTTTTTGTGCAGGACCAGGGTCCGTCCTAAGAACGTCCCGAAGAGTGGAGGGTGATCCAGATTTTGTCCTCAACATTTTTGGCGCCGTCTATTGGAATCTGGTACAAAAAGTCAGGTTCCTATTCTCGAGTGTAATGGCTAGAGGAAAGAAGAAAGCAGTAGTAGCAGCGGAACCACAGCCAAATGAGTAAAATCGCTCCTCCTCGCTACTTCACGCCAAACGAACCCCAGGGCCCTCCTAGCGTTCTCGCAATCGGGCGAGTAAATATCGCACCATGCAGAGTGAGATACAAGCCCTACGTGATGAGGTGAACAGGATGAAGCAACAATAGGAGCTACGACCGCACCCAGCTCAGGAAAATCCTGTTCCTGAACCAGTCGGTCAGGTCGTGGAAGCTCACCTTGTGCCGAAAGTGCCTCAACACCCCCAGATGCCGCTCTCGGGTCAGAATCCTCCTCTGACTCAAATCCGAGCTTCGGCTCGGAACACGGTCATGCAAGCTCCGACCAATCCCTTGGTCACCTCAGCCCTGGCACCAACGGATCTCCGCCATCGGCTAGAACGGAGGAGAAGAAGGAGAATTCTAGAAATTGAAAACAACCAAGAGATCATAGCAAAAAACAAGGACCCATGGGAGAAACGGTTCGTGGAGCTCAACGACAAATTCATGGTCGTGGAAAAGAAACAATAGCCAACGTCAGTTCCAGCCGCCATTCAGGCGATGATGGAAGAGACCGAGCCTCCCTTCATCTTAGAAATCATGAACGAGGTGATGCCGCAGAGGTTCAGGATACCTCCCGTCATCCAATACTCTAGATCTGGAGACCCATTCGAACATGTAGAAGCCTATCGCTCATGGATGCAGATCCAGACAGCGACAGATGCTATGATGTGCCGAGGCTTCTCGATCACGCTCACGAGTTCCCCTCGGAGTTGGTACTGACAGATCAAACCAAATTCCATCAGTTCTTTCACAGAGTTGATCCGACTATTCCTTACCTAGTTCATAAGTGGTAAGAGAAGTCGCAAGCCCAACACACATCTACTCGCTATTAAGCAAGAGCCGAAGGAGTCATTGAAAGACTACATCGCTTGGTTCAAAGAGGAAGCGTTATTAGTAGAAGACTACGACGATAAAATGGCATTCGCTGCCGTGTTCAGTGGCCTAAAAGAAGGGAAATTTACTTTCTCCATTGGAAAGAACCCGCCGAAAACGCTGGCCAAACTTGTTGCTAGAGCTCAGAAGTACACTAACGCAGAGGAATTCTTCAATGCCCATAAAAGTGTCTAAGTGACAGAGCCGAATGGTAAGGGGAAGAGGCCTAGGAACGAGGAACCTCAGCCGTCCAACAAAGGGACTGATGACCGCGCTCCTCGCGATCATCGTCCGAGCAGAAGGCCGGAGGAAAAATTTCGCTCCTACACCCCCCTTAACATGTCTACCGAGCAGATTCTATTAGACATCCGATGAGAGAAGCTACTGAATTGGCCTGTTTGCATTAGAGTCGATCCAGATCATCGAGACAAGCGCAAGTATTGCCACTTCCATCGAGACCAGGATCACAACACGGCTGACTGTGCAGATCTCGAAGATGAGATCGAAGCCCTTATTCGGAAGGGACACCTTCGTCGATACACCAAGGAAGGGAAAGCCGCTTGAAAAGGAGAAAGAGAACGAGAGCAGCCAAATAACGCCACGGAGGAGCCCGCCAAAATTCGTACCATCTTCGGGGGCTCATCCGGTGGAGAAGATTCAAACAGGGTACGGAAGGCTCACTCTCGAAAGCCTGAATTGGAGCATTATGTCCATTTAACCGAACGGCCCAACAAGAAACTTCGGGTCAGCCCATGCACTCTGACCTTCACAGAAGAAGATGCCCGCGAAATCTAGCACCCACACGGTAACGTTTTAGTAGCACCATGACCATAGCGAACCTGAAGGTATACCGCATCTTGGTCAAACACCGGGAGCTCGGCCGACGTAATCTACTCCGAGTCCCTCGAAAGAATGGGGATTCCGAAGTCTCATCTCAGACCCGTGAAGATCCCCCTGCACGGCTTTACCGGGGAAAGAGTGATCTCTAAGGGAGCCATCTCCCTCCCTGTGACCGTGGGAGAAGGACAACATTAAGTCACACTCATGGTGGACTTCTTAGTTGTTAATGTACCATCAGTACACACTTCATCCTGGGCAGACCTTCCCTCAACGCAATGAGAGCAGTCATCTCCACCTATCACCTGATGATAAAATTCTCTGCTGAGGGCGACATAGGCTACCTCCGAGGCGATCAACGAGAAACCCAGAGATGTTATACGATGACAGTAAAAAAGGGGTTAGTTAAGCAAGCGCTCACCATCAACGTTCTAGACCCTAGAGGGCCTGTGGAAGGCTCATCCGTGGAAGACTTAGAAAAAGTACCGCTCGATGAGGTTGATCCGAGCAGGACTATTCAGCTTGGGACATCATTGAACCCTGATCAATGGCTCAAAATCTTAATGTTTCTACAACAACGTAGGGATATCTTTGCGTGGTCCCACCAAGATATGCCCAGAATTTCTCCGAACGTCATGGTCCACAGACTGAACGTGGATTCAGATCACAAACCTGTCAAGCAGAAGAGAAGGTCATTCGTTGTTGAGTGATACGAAGTAATAGCCGACGAAGTCTCCATTCTGCTCGACGCCGAATTTATAGAAGAAGTGTATTATCCCGATTGGATCACAAATGTGGTCCTTGTGAAGAAAGTCAACGGGAAGTGGCGGGTCTGCGTAGATTAGTCAGATTTAAATAAAGCTTGTTCGAAAGACAGTTTCCCATTGCCTGGAATCGACCAGCTGGTGGACAGTACAGCGGAGCATGAGTTGCTCTCTTTCTTGGACGCATACTCTAGATATAAGCAGATCGGGACGCACCCCTCAGACAGGCAGAAGACTACCTTCATCATAAACAAGGGACTCTACTGTTAGCGGGTCATACCATTTGGCCTGAATTATGCTAGGGTCATGTATCAAAGGCTATTAAATCAGATGTTCACCAAACAGATCAGACGCACTATGGAAGTATATATCGACGACATGTTGGTGAAAAGCATTAAGGCATCTGATCACCCGACGGATCTCGGAGAAACATTCGCAGTCCTCCAAGAATACAAGATGAAACTGAATCCCATAAAGTATACTTTCGGAGTCGGCTTAGGAAAATTTTTGGGGTTTCAAGTTTGTCAGAGAGGTATCGAGGTGAATCCTGACAAGATCAAAGCAATCCTCGACATGAGTTTTCCTCGGACTATCAAGGAAATACAATGCCACATAGGGCGAGTCGCGGCACTCGGACGTTTCATATCCAGAGCAACGGATAAATGCCTCCCCTTCTTCCAACGGTTGAAGGGTCATAAGAAGGTAGAATGAACGTCGCAGTGCGAACAAGCGTTCCAACAACTGAAGCAGTATCTGGTTTCCCCCCCTTACTATCCAAACCAGAAGAAGGTGAGCCCCTGTTCCTCTACCTCGCGGTCTCAGCCTCGGCCGTCAAATTGGCCCTGATCAGGGAGGTTGGAGTAAACAACACCCTGTTTATTATGTGGACAAGGCTATGGTACCGACAGAAATGAGATACTCACCTTTGGAGAAGCTAGCGCTCGGCCTCATTGTTTCAGCTCGGAGGTTACGTCTATACTTCCAAGCTCATTCTGTGATTATATTGGCAGACTCCCCTCTCAGACAAGTTCTCCAGAGGCCCGAAGTGTCGGTTCGGATGACCAAGTGGGCCATCGAACTTAGTGAGTTCGACATCCAGTTTCGTCTGAAAACAGCGATCAAGGGCCAAGTTGTGGCTGACTTCATCGCCGAATTCACTACTCCGAACACAGAAGAGATCGGTACTGAAGTCGAAACAGTTTCACCTATCCCCCCGAGCAACCAAGGAGCGGTATTAGGCTTGGGATGGATTCTCCATGTGGACGGGTCATCCAATATCAAAGGGGCCGGTGCCGAAATTGTCTTTATCACGCCTGATTCCACAACTGTCCAATACGCGATCAGACTTGGGTTCAAGGCCTCAAACAATGAAGCAAAATACGAGGCTTTACTGGCTGGGCTTAGATTGGCGGCGAGTCTGGGTGTTCAATCTCTTTAGGTCAGATGCAATTCTCAACTGGTGGTAAATTACATCTCTACCGAGTACGAGGCCAAGAAAATGAGGATGATCGCTTACCTTAACGAGGTGAGGAAACTGATTGAAAGATTTTAAAATTGCATTATCCATAAAATCTCGAGAGTGAAAAATTCATGGGCCGACGCCCTAGCACAGCTCGCCTCAGCCGCGGAAGGGAAAATCCCACAAGTCATCCCCGTTGAATTCATAAAGCATCCTAGCATCGACAAGACGGAGAAGAAGGAAGTCAATCCGGTTCTTGCCCATTCCAGCTAGATGGACCCGATCTTTAACTACCTCACGTCCTGCGAAATCCCCTCGAATAGGTTGAAAGCCAGGCGACTGAGAGTCCGAGGAGCTCGATATACCATTCTGGACGGTATCCTATACAAAAAAGGACATTCTCAGCCCTACCCCAAGTGTCTTTGACTTGACGAGGCAAAATATATTATTCAAGAGATCCATGAAGGAATCTGTGGAAACCATTCTGGCAGCTGAGCCTTAGTCCTGAAGATACTGCGACAAGGGTATTTTTGGCCAACTATTAGGGAGGACTCCAAGGTTTACGTTCAGAAATGCGACAAATGCCACCGTTTCGCGGTCATGCCAAGGCAACCCGCTGAAGAAATGACTCCTATGAGCGGCCCTTGGCCGTTCACTCAGTGGGAATCGACATCATCGGCCCTCTGCTCACAAGAAAAGGGTAAGTCAAGTTCGCCATCGTTGTTATCGACTACTTCACCAAGTGGGCCGAGGCCGAGCCGGTTGCCAAAATCACAGAACAGAAGATGATCGACTTCGTCTGGAAAAAATATCATTTGTTGGTTCGGGATTCTGCCCACCATCGTGTCTGACAATGACCGACAGTTCAACAACGATAAATTTCAAAGTATGTGTCAAGGACTCGGCATTACAAATGCATACTCTTCTCCCCGACATCCCCAGTCCAATGGACAAGTGAAGGCGGTCAATAAAGTTATCAAGTACCATCTCAAGACGAAGTTGGAGAAAGTTAAAGGTAACTGGGCCGAGGAACTTCCCTTCATCCTCTGGGCCTATAGGACCACGGCTCAGTCCTCAACTAGAGAAACTCCATTCTCACTCTCTTATGGCTCGGAGGCGATGATACCAGTCGAAATCAGTCTCCCTTCGGCTCGGGTGGAGAACTATCAAGAAAACCAGAATTTCGAGCAGATCGTATCTAACCTGGATTTGCTCGAAGAAGTCAGAGATGTATTAAGACTCCGAGTCGTGGCTCGGCACCAGCAAGTCGCACGATTCTACAATTCGAATGTCAAGACGAGGCGGTTCTGATCAGGGGGCTTAGTCCTTCGTCAAGTATTCCAGAACACCGCTGAGTCGGGGGTTAGGACACTCGAGCCTAATTGGGAAGGGCCTTATCGGGTCGTCCGGTTGACCAAACCAAGCTCCTACCACTTAGAAGACCTCAAGGGCCATCAGCTCCCTCACCCTTGGAATGCCGAGCACCTGAAGGTTTACTACTCGTGATGAAATAACTTTTAAGGCTCTCAATAATGTACACCTCCAAGTGACAGGCCTTTAAGGCTCTCAATAAATATACGCCTCCGACCGACAGGCCTTGAAGGCTCTCAGCAAATGTACGCCTCCGACCGACATGCCTTTAAGGCTCTCAGTAAATGCACGCTTTTGAACGACAAGCCTTAAAGCTCTTAATAAAATTCGCCTCCTCTCATCTACACGAACGAATTATCTACTAAGCAAAAGTTTCCTCTCACATGCAGGGGCAGACTTAATGAACTAATCCCTTAAAGAAGGGGTTAATACATTTATCCCACAAAAAAGCTACAAGGCATCCCCTCTAAGTCAGGGGTAAAGCCAAAAAACTGACCCGACTCCCCAACATAAGAGTCGGCTCACGGACTAATGGGTTAAGCGGAAGGTTCTAGCCAATTGTGGGACGGGCCGACCCCCTAGGGGTCTAGACTCAACAAACAAGCTATAAAGGCTTAAACCTACAAGGCAGCATTGAAAGAAGTGACCGCTAAAGGGTCAGCACGGCCACGCCTTGAAGTAAATCGGCAACCAACAATCGGTAATCAACAATTGACAGCCAACATCTGAAAATTAACTACGGATTAACATATGAGAAAAAATTATCATTCATAAACCTTCACTAGAAGGTCAAAGAGTAATCAGAAAGAAAAAGTTTTGACTATTTCAAAAAAAAAAAGAGAAAAAATAATCTAAGCTACATAAACGGAGGAGGAGGAGCTTGGGCGTTGGGGCCTGATCCGGGCGAATTTCGTCAGTAGGGATCTCTCCAGCTTCTTCGGACAACAAGGAGTCAAGGTTAAGTCCGGGTACATGCCCTTGACCGCCTCGATACAATTAACATAGCCACAGTTGTAAAACTTGGCGGCCTCGGCATCCCCTCATTTGAAGTTTTGAAGGCTTCTATTGTTACGGCTACCGCCTCAGCCAGAGAAGCTTCGTCCTCAGACCGTTGAGTTTCCCTCGCCTGACGACTGCTCGGTCTGCTCTTCTGTCGCCTCGACCTTAGTTCGATCAAGGGCTTCACCCAGTCAAGCGTTCTCTGAGCCAGCGAGTCCGCGTGAGCTTGGCTCGGGTCAGCTCGTCGGCCACAGCATCACATCGAGCTTTGAAGTCCTCTGCGACACCTTGTAGTCACAGCTTCCTAGCTTCAAGGTCTGTCGCGACCTCCTATAGCCGAAGCTCCCTAGCTTTCCCATCTTCGAGCTGCCGACACAACTTGCCCTGCTCAAGACGGAGGAAGGTACCCTCATACTGCAAAACCCTACTTGGGCTTGAGGGCCTCTATCTCAGCTATCTCCTTTTTGACTTCCACGCTCGCTCTCGAGCTGCTAGAAGCTTCGGGACGGACTGCATAAAAATAAGAGAATGAGCACTTGAAGACAGTAAGTGCAACAAAAAAAATAGGGAAAGTCAACAGAAATACCGTTTAAAAGACGGAAGCCATGTATTAAAAAAGGAGCTTTCCGACTTGCTGAGAAGGTGGGTTATGCTCTCCTCTAGTGCGTTTGGCAGCCCAAGGCGTCAGGCAAGATAGATAGTAGCCGACGTAAAAGTTCTCACCACTCATTTCTACGTGAGCTGAGTCCGCTGCTTCCGTAAATCCGGTCCTTTTACCGGCTGAGGCTTGAGCCTCTGCCCTAAGGTCGTCTCACCCTTGGGAGGACTAATTATGGCGTTAGCTATCCTAACAGCCTTCTCTCGCTTAGATGATGAAGGAATGGCTATGCAGGGCGCCACAGCTGCAAGACGAGCTCCTCGATGGGGGGAACGGTGGTGGGCGGAAGGGAAGGAGTAATGGTTGATGGAGAAGGAGTTATGGTTGCTGGAGTCAAAACAATGATAGCTAGAGTTAGAACAATGATTGTTGGAACTCCGACCTTAGCAGGTGCCACAATCGCAGTTGCGGCCATGGAAGCCGTAACTGAAGCTGCAACAACAGAAACTGGAGCTGAGGGGCCTTCTCTGCAAGGAGTTGCTTACCTCCTCCGAACGGTGGTCTTCATCTGGGGCTCGTCCCTCAACAATTCCTCCGCCGTCGGGCGACCTTCCTCCTCCGAGAACCAGACACCTCGGCCATGCTTGCGTAAAAAACAACAAATCAACAACGAAACGGACAAGTCCGATTCTTCTAGAAGGAACGGAAGGAAAACCTACTAAAATATGTTGGGAGAGGCGGGGACGGTGACTGTAAAGCCCAGACCAATGAAGGTTGGCAGCTGTGATCAGGTCCGACCAGGAGCGGAGCTCTCCCGATCACGCCTTAGCCTTGGCTATACGGTTCTTCTAAGCTGAGCGAGGAGAGGTGTACCCCTTGCGAAATCTACAAAGAAAACTTCAACTCAGTCTGACTGAGGCAACAAAAAAAGGACGTCAGAAAAAAAAATCATCAGTCCAACCTGACTTTAAAAATTAGGTGGGAACCCGAGTTGTCAGAGTCCTGACTTCCCATTCGTCCGCAGCCAAGAACCATTTATTCTTCCAGTCCTTGTTGGATGATGGAAAATTCATTACCAGGCCTCGACCCTTTGTTGCCACGAGGCGCGAAGTAATACCATGATTCTTGACTATCGTGCTTGACCAGGTACAGGCTCATCAGTTCCGCGGGGGTCAGCTCTGAGTTCCTGACTTAACACCAGATAAGTATGAAGATATTAAAACTCTCCAGGCATTGGGGG
>JAJHSJ010000017.1:21949236-22122852 GCA_021015155.1 Magnolia officinalis
TGAGGTTGGGTTATATGTTAAGGTTTCGGGATTTGAGTTTAGGTTAAGGTTGAGGTTTAGGTTATAAGTATAGGTTTTGGGATTTGAGAATAGGTTTCGATTATAAGTATAAATTTAGGTTGGGTTATCGGTTAAGGTTTAGGGATTGAGTTAAGTAAAGGTTTTGGTTTAGGTTATAAGTATATGTTTTGAGATTCAAGAATAGGTTTAGGTTATAAGTATAGGTATATGTTGGGTTATAGGTTAAGGTTTAGGGATTTGAGTTTAGGTTAAAGTTTAGGTTTAGGTTATAAGTATAGGTTATAAGTATAGGATTTGAGTTTAGGTCAAGTTTAGGTTTAGGTTATAAGTATAGGTTTTGGGATTTGAGAATAGGTTTAGGTTATAAGTATAGGTTGAGGTTGGGTTATAGGTTAAGTTTTCGGGATTTGAGTTTAGGTGAAGGTTTAGGTTTAGGTTATAAGTATAGGTTTTGGGATTTGAGAATATGTTTCAGTTATAAGTATAGGTTTAGGTTGGGTTATAGGCTAAGGTTTAGGGATTTGCGTTTACATTTAGGTTATAAGTAAAGGTTTTGGTATTTGAGAATAGGTTTAGGTTATAAGTATAGGTTAAGGTTGGGTTATAGGTTAAGGTTTAGGGATTTGGGTTTAGGTTATGGTTTAGGTTTAGGTTATAAGCATATTGTTGAGAGCCAAATATTGCATATCAGACTTAGTTTTTGTTTGGATTTAGGAATAGGATGTTGTTTAACAGCCCGATTTACTTGTGTTTGTATTGCAAGGTGATTTTAAAAGCCTAGATTACAAAAGGGTGCTAAAAGCATGGATTTAACGCTCAGGTATCACCAAGGCAATGGACGAGACTACAGGGGACTGAGATTGAAGAGTTTACATGACAGGGATCCGAGAAAGTCAAGCCGTTCACATTAAATAGGCCTAAAAGACGTCCGAAATGCAAGATCACAGGGTTCCAACCATCTGATCGGCTCAAAACTTTATACAGAGCCTGAGGACTCTAAATTGATCGTGCACGTCAAATTTCAGCCCTCAAATCCCTCTGGAAGTGGCCCAACAGACAGATCAGCCTCTTAAATCCTTAAGTTGAGGCCCGCCTGCTACCTAGATATGCTTCATTTTTTAGTCCCAACGCTTAAAATGATATGATAGAGTGGATGGATGGAGCGGATTTCTCACGAACATCACAGTGAACTCCGCATGTACCATGTGTGTACATGAGGTACACGCGCCCGCGCTGCACCAGACGGTCAGCCCGGTCAAAGCCTGGACCCACGTCTTCTTCCTCATGGAGACAGCATCCAGCGCTGTCCGTCTGTTTTTCACCAGTGGGCCCCACTTGTCATCCTTTTCAATAATCCGAACCATCCAAGTGCTTCAGGAGGTGGCCACGACCCTTACCTAGGTGATCTTCTGGTCTCATGCAAGCGATTGGAACATCCTGACCGTTGAAAGTAAGACGGACGGCGGAACAAACGATTAAGTAGGCCACACCTATTTCGCTCCAAAAATGCATCTTCCCGGTTTTTTTTCGTCCTAAAACTAATGGACGGAGTGGATAGTTCACCTGACTTCAATAGGTGAGCTAGTGTAAACCGTCAGGGACTTTGCATCGGCTCTGTTCGCAAACAGAGCTTGCGGCATATCTTTGTGAGCCCCCATCGGGCATCATCGGTCTGATCTGGTCCGTCCATCAGAAGCCCATGACCCCTATTACCACTGTTTAGGTGGAATTTTTTCAAGAAACAACGAAGATTGGTTTTCCACGCTAAAAAGGAAGATGACGGTGTAAGAAAATTCTGTGGATCACACTGAAATCAGTCAAGAACCGTCGCTTCCCGACTAGTTTTTTCGACACCCTTCCATAAACGGAGTGGATTCCTGAGTTGGCTTCAATAATAGGGCCCACCAATCAATAAGCGCAGACAGTTATAGGCCTGTTCGGCAACGTGTTTCGCATGACTGTTCTTACGCACTAGCTCCATAAAAACTGACCACCCGTTCAGCTATATAAAGCTATAGGAGAAAGCTGGGAGGGGAGTGGGGTTTTTGAGAGGCATTGCCATTGTGGCTTGGGGTGGAACAGAGAAGGAGACCGGGAGAGAAAGAGTTTGGATTTCTTTCTTTTTTCTTTTGTTTATGTTATATATATTTTTTTTCTATGAATTTTGATGGAATTTAGCTTGTCCATGTCGAGCTAAACCTCTTAGCTAGGGCTAAGAGGTGAAGTTTGTAGTGAGATGGGGGATTCTATTAATTGCCTTTAATTTAAATTCATGAACCGAATTGATATTGGTTTGATTATTAGGAATATTTTTAGTCTTTAATGGTCTGTTGTGACTGAAATTACAATGGTCTGCAATGGCTTTGAGTATTTCCTTTTCCTTTCGATGTTTATGACGTCAGGAAGCCCTGTTGTTTACCATCGTCTCCTGGGCATGGTTGGATGACGGTACCCTTTCCTAACCTCTATGGCATGTTGATTGGTTGGTAATTAGTTTAATTCTGTTGTTTTCTTTGTCTCCTGGGCATGGTTTGGTGATGAAATCCATTCTAATTCATATATCTCTCATCTCTTGAAAACTATATCAACGGCAGTTCAGTTAATTTTCCTGATTTTTAATCCAGGCATAAGATCTCCCTGATCTCTACAAGTGGATCCTCTGAATCCCTAGTTTCCCTCCTCTGAATTTCTCTTAAGTTTTAGATAATTAATTTCACCATTATTCCTCAAATTACATTCGATTTAGATTTCATCTTAGCCTAGTTCTAGTTCTAATTATTTCAGATTACGTACAGGTTTCAGTCCTTGTGGATTCGACCTCGGTCTTACCGAGTTATTACTTACAACATCACACCCTGCACTTGGGGAGTGAACAAGTTTTTGGCGCCGTTGCCGGGGACTGACGTTACGATTTTTGAAATTAACTGGTATTAGGATTAGTGTAAGATTAGGACTCTTTTAATTTAGGACTTTTTAGTTTTAGAATTTCCAGGCTTTCCTTTTGAAATTCCTATTTTTAGCAACTTTCTAATTTCTTTAAGTGTTAGATAGTCTTTGTTTCCTTTTTAAAAAATACCCATTCTCTTGTTTTGTAGACTCTGATAGACTTCTAAATTGGTAACTTTCTTCTTCTTTCCTTTCTATTTATAGAGTAGGATTTGTCTTCCTTTTTAGTAATTTCTAATTCTAAATTCTTTTAGAATCTAACCTTGTCTCCTATTTTATTATTAGAATTTTCTGTTTAGAAACTAACTTTCCTGCTTTTAGGTTTTTAAGATAGAAAATTCTAATTTGGTAAGCTCTTTCTAACTTTTACTTTCTAATTCTCAATTTCTTTCATTATTCACTTATTTCCTAGTTTAGAATTTCCTAATTTATTTAGAAGTTTTCTTCTTTTTTTTAGGGATTGCTCTTTCTAATTTAGAACTTAGTTGATTACTATTTTTCATCTTAGGAATTTTTCACTCTTAGCTTACTATCCTTAGAAACTAACTTGTTTGTTTTATTTGCAGGTTTTAACTTAGGGACTTCAATTTGGTAACTTCCTTCCAACCCTCTCTTCTTTCTAGTTTTTATTTCCTTTCTTAGGATTAGGTTTAGAAATCAATTGAGGGCTGCGAGTGTTTCATGCCCAAGTGGGCTCGTGACAACACTCGACGTCTCTTGACTGAAGGAGGATTAGTCGAGGGGTTAACTGTCCATCGCAGGACTAGACATCGCTCGAATTCCCCTGAGTTAATTGAGGTTATGGCTGCAAATCAACCTCAAGCACTACCTCACCATAGGGATGAGGAAGTACATGATGAGAATGAGGTGCATCAAGCACCCCCGCCTCGTACTTTACGGGATTATTTACAACCGGCGGGGGTGAGTACGCCCTCATGCATGATTTTTTCTGAAAATACAGGACAGATGGACATCAAGCCAAGAGTTATCCAACTCCTTCCTAAATTTCATGGGCTTGAATCAGAAAGTCCATACACCTGAAAGAGTTCGATGAGATTATAGCCACCTTATACTTTCCCAATGTATCCGAAGATACAATCAGGCTGAAACTCTTTCCCTTTTCCTTGAAAGAGAAGGCTAAGACGTGGTTACATTCACTGCGTCCTAGATCCATTGACACATGGAATGATATGTAGAGGGATTTCATAAAGAAATTTTTCCCACACCATAAAACGATTATCCTCAGGAAAGCAATCATGAACTTCGCCCAAAAAGAAGATGAAACATTCTTCCAATGTTGGGAAAGGTTTAAGGATCTGGTCAGTTCATGCCCACAACACGGTTTTGAAATGTGGCGCATTACAAATTTTTTCTACGATGGACTGACATCTTCCATGCGCTAAATAGTCGAGACAATGTGCAATGGAGAGTTCATTAATAAAGATGTCGATGAGGTATGGGACTACCTCAACAGTCTAGCTGAAAAAACACAATCTTGGGACTATTACCCAAAATTAAACACCACGTCTAGGCCAACTCAATCTAAGGAGAAAGGTGGATTGTATCTCCTGAAAGAAGAGGATGATCTCAATTATAAAGTGACTAATCTCATAAGAAATTTGAGGCCATGGAAGGAAAGAAGGATAAGGTCAATGAAATTGTTTGCGGCATTTGTGATTGCAACATTCATACACAACTGAAAACTGTCCTACAATACCTGCCTTTCGAGGAGTGTTGAATGAACAAGCCTATGCCATAAACAACTATCAAAGACCTTTTACTGGACCTAACTCCAATACGTACAATCCTGGTTGGAAAAATCATCCAAACTTTAGTTGGAGAAATGGACAAACGGCTACCCTCCAAGGTTTTTTCAATCAAAATCCAAATCAGGGGAAACCTCAAGAAGAACCTATTCAAAATTCCATACAAGAGCTGGCTCAGGCGATGCAAGGATTTACAGATTTTATGCAAAAGATAGATTCTCGTATGACGGTTATAGAAAAGGGGATGCTTCCTGCACAACCTCTCTCCAATCTTAAACCGCAGTACGAGATAAGTGATCTCAGCTCTTCAAATCAAATGGGGCACGCTAAATCCATCACCACTCTTAGGAGTGGAAAGATCATTGATAAAACCCTTCCGGTTAGGCTCGAAAAGCCTCAAGAACCAGAAGAGGACAATAATGATGGATCTAGTGATGCCCCACAAAAATTAGAACCGGAACTTCTAGGGAAGCCAGTTGCTCCGTTCCCCCAACGGTTGGTTGCACCAAAACGTCTTTCTAACTCTCAGGATATTCTGGAGGTGTTGAAACAAGTGAAAGTCAACATTCCTCTACTTGATGTCGTAAAACAGATTCCTTCATATGCAAAATTTCTGAAAGACCTATGCACGACCAAAAGACGGCAGAGTATTCAAAAGAAGATTTTCTTGACTGAGAAAGTGAGTGTCATCCTGAAGCAAGACGTGCCGCAGAAATTCAAGGATCCCGGTAGCCCAACCATATCATGTGTAATCGGGAACCATCGAATTGATCACGCACTTCTTGACTTAGGAGCGAGCGTCAATCTGATTCCCTACTCGGTATACAAACAGTTAGGTTTGGGTGAGTTAAAACCCACCCTAACCACACTACAACTTGCCGATCGCTCTGTTCGTGTACCAAGAGAGATTATTGAGGATGTGTTAGTCCAAGTCGATAGATTTTACTACCCTGTAGATTTTATCATCCTGGACACCGAACCCATCAATAACATGAGCACTCAGATTCCCGTCATTCTTGGTCGCCCATTCCTTGCCACGTCAAATGCAATTATCAATTGCAGGAATGGTGTCATGACTATGTCTTTTGAAAATTTGACATTGGAGTCAAACATCTTTTTCAATAACGGCAACAACTCAGAGGATGATGACGATGTCCACGACATTAACATGATTGACTCTTTCGTGGAAGATACGACACCTCTGACCTTATCCTCCGACCTTCTAGAGACGTGCCTGGCCCACTCCCATGAGTTTGATGATGATATGATTAGGGAGACGTGTGCCTTGCTGGATACTGCACCGGTACTTGAAGTTAACCGGTGGAGGCCACAATTTGAAGAATTGCCACAAACTGATGTAGTGCCTCTACCGTCTAACCTCAAGGCACCGAAGCTTGACCTAAAACCTTTGCCCTCTGATTTGAAATATGTCTATTTAGGTCAAGATGAGACATACCCGGTGGTGATCTCTGCCCACCTGGAGAAAGAACAGGAGAGTATGCTCATATCTACTCTCATTGAGCATAAAGGAGCCCTAGGATGGACGATCGCGGACCTCAAGGGAATCGACCCCTCGATTTGTACTCACCGCATATATCTTGAGGATAATGCGAAGACCGCTCGACAACCACAACGTAGACTAAATCCAAACATGAAGGAAGTGGTTAAGGCCGAGGTTCTCAAACTATTGGATGTGGGTATCATATACCCTATATCTGATAGTCAATGGGTGAGTCCAACTCAGGTGGTTCCTAAGAAGTCCGGAATCACCATCGTAGCCAATGCTAATAATGAACTCGTGCCAACTAGAGTCACTACTGGTTGGAGAATGTGCATTGACTACAGGAAGTTAAATACCGTCACGAGGAAAGACCACTTTCCTTTACCATTCATTGATCAGATCCTGGAAAGGTTAGCCGGTCATTCCTATTACAGTTTCCTTGACGGGTATTCGGGCTATAACCAAATTGAAATCGCCCCTGAGGACCAGGAAAAGACCACATTTACCTGCCCCTATGGCACCTTTGCTTACAGAAGGATGCCATTCGGGTTATGTAATGCCCCTGCCACCTTTCAGCGATGTATGCTGAGTATCTTTTCTGACATGGTGGGAAATATCTAGAGGTCTTTATGGACGATTTCTCTGTTTTCGGTTCATCTTTCAGCGAGTGCTTAGAGAATCTCAAATGTGTGCTGAAAAGATGTGAAGAAAAGAATCTGGTACTTAATTGGGAGAAGTGTCATTTCATGGTTCATAAGGGATTGTCCTTGGACATATCATCTCATCCAAGGGAATGAGGTAGATAAGGCAAAAATTGATCTTATCTCTAACCTACCTCCACCTAAGAACATCAGGGACGTGCAATCCTTCTTAGGACACGCAGGATTTTACAGGCGATTCATAAAGGACTTTAGTCTCCTCTCTCGTCATTTATGTAATCTTTTTCAAAAGGATGCTCCATACAAGTGGACTGAGCAATGCCAGGAAGCTTTCACCAAGCTTAAAGGCACGTTAACCACTGCACCCATCCTTCAGCCACCCGACTGGAGCCTTCCTTTTGAGCTTATGTGCGACGCCTCCGATTATGCTCTTGGAGCAATTCTAGGCCAGAGAAAAGATAAAAAGCCCCACGTCATCCATTACGCGGGTAAGACTTTAAATCCTGCCCAAGTGAACTACTCGACTAAGGAAAAAGAACTCTTAGCCGTAGCGTTCGCCTTGGACAAATTTAGGTCCTACGTGATCAGATCCAAGATCATTATCTATACAGATCATGCGGCACTGAAGTATCTTCTTTCTAAGAATGATTCTAAGCCCCGCTTGATACGATGGATCCTTCTACTCCAAGAATTTGATTTGGAAATTAAAGATAAAAAGGGAGTAGAGAACGTAGTGGCCGATCACCTTTCTCGCCTTAATACCTCTGATTCCCTTGAGGCGACCCATATCAACGACATGTTCCCTGATGAACAACTGTTCAGAGTCTCCCACTTCACCTTGGTTCGCTGATATTGCTAATTATCTTGCTACAGGTTCCATACCGACACATTGGACCGCACAAGATAAGAAGAAATTCTTTACCGAGGTACGCAATTTTTCTGGGACGATCCATATCTGTTTAAATATTGCCCAGACCAGATCTTAAGGAGATGTGTGTCCAGACGATGAGCATCAGAGTGTCATCTCCTTTTGTCACTCACAGGCCTGTGGTGGTCACTTTTCTGCTAAAAAGACCACGGCCAAATTTGCAGTGTGGCTTCTATTGGCCCACTATGTTCAGGGACACTCATGAGTTTTGCAAAGCTTGTGAGCGTTGTCAGAAATTGGGAGCATTGTCCCGTCGAAATATGATGCCCTTGAATCTCATTCTTATCATAGAGGCATTTGATTGCTGGGGCATCGATTTCATGGGGCCATTCCCCTAATCTTTTGAGAATTTATATATTTTGCTTGCCGTAGACTATGTCACTAAATGGGTCGAAGCGATTCCGTGTCGAACTAATGACCATTGCACAGTCATTAAATTCTTGAAAGAAAACATCCTTTCCCGATTCGGAACGCCTCGAGCCATCATTAGTGATGGGGGCTCACACTTTTGTAATAGGCCATTCGAGAGTTTAATGAAGAAATACGGTATCTCTCATAAGGTGAGCACCCCATACCACCCACAGACAAGTGGGCAAGCTGAGATTTCTAATAGGGAGATCAAGCACATTTTGGAGAAAAGGGTTAACCCTGATCGTAAAGACTGGTCAATTCGATTGACCGATGCCTTATGGCCTTACCGTACTACTTTTAAAACCCCTATTGGAATGTCTCCCTTTAGACTCGTCTATGGGAAGGCTTGCCACTTGCCTATGGAGTTGGAACATAGAGCCTACTGGGCGATCAAAAATCTGAACTTTAATCTGAACAACGCTGGCTCGCTACGCAAACTTCAATTAAATGAACTTGAAGAAATCCGGAACGACGCGTACGAGAACTCGAGAATTTACAAGGACAGGATGAAGGCGTTTCATGACCAACACATTCTACGAAAATCATTCACGCCAGGTCAGAAAGTCCTTTTGTATAATTCTCGATTACATCTCTTTCCGGGTAAGCTTCGATCTCGTTGGACCGGCCCTTACATTGTGGTTACTGGTTATCCTCATGGGGCGGTTGAAATAAGAGATCCCGACAATGGCAAGGAATTTAAAGTAAATGGACATCGATTAAAACCATTTGTCGAGAAATTTGATTCAGAGGACATGTCCATGCCTCTGACTGATCCTGTTTACCAGGAATGATCTCCTAGTCTGATGGAGGTATAGGTAGGTTTATCGCTTTCATAGGACTAGGGTAGTTGCTTTAGTCTGACTGAAGACGTTAAACTTAGCGCTCCTGGGAGGCAACCCAACTTTTCAATTCATTTCATTTTCCTAGTTAGTTAGTTCAATGTTTGTGGGTAACATTACTGCAAACCCTCACGAGACTACAACTCGTCCACTAGGGGCGACCTAGGGGTTTAAAGGCTTGTTGCATGTGCTAAATGCAATCGAGAGCACCTGCGAAAGTGGTATAGATAGGATGTTATTTTTTGTTAGTTTTGTGTTGCTTTCTCTCTCGTGCTGATTGGATTCCATGCTGCGATCTCTTGGAAAGTGTCTCACGATTCATCATCCAGGTACTATCTTCCCATCACTTCACATTTACTTTTGTTGTCCTATGTGCATTCCATGCTCATATCTTTTACATTGAGGACAATGTAGCTTTTAGGTTGGGGGTGGGAGATTAGGTTACCTAATCAGTGTTTTCTTTGTCTTGAGCAAAAATTGTGAAAATTTTTTAAAAAAATTCTGGACTTTCTGGTGAATTCGAAATGATTTGACGACCATCTTTGATTTAGAATTATAGGATATGGAATGTTGGTGATTTACTACTCTTGGATTCAGTAGCTGTTAGATTTCACAGTTAAGTTGAATTGTTAATCCATGATTAGAAGTTGTAAACATTGATTGAGTCATGATTTCACATGCCACATCTCGCTTACACATTGAGGGTTCAGTTCCATATTGAAGAATTGACCTGGTAATCATTAAGCATGAAAGGAACTAGCCTGGAACATTTGCCTAACATGATCGACATGAAAAAAAAAAAGAAGAAAAAAAAGAAAAAAAAAAGAGAATTTACCTTTGAAAAAGATTAGGCGAAGAATCTTCTCCATAGGTTTGCTCCCTATAGGTGTGGATTTGATTCCCCATGGATAATATGTAAAAGGGTTTGGGTATACAGTCTTCATCGTAGGTTTGCTCCCTATAGGTGAGGATTTGATTCCCTTCTTGGAGTTACTTTTAATGGAAAAATCAAAAGCTGAATGAATGAAAAGATGATCTTTGAGGCAAGCTTTGGTTTCATGAATTCTCTTGGTGGTTACCAATGATATCCTGAAAATAGAGAATTGGCTATTAATGTTAGAAGCCGAGATTACACTATATACCTGTTTATAATTTTTCTAATTGATGGATTAATACTTTGAACTTGATTATGAAGTCTACCATGCGCTTGCCTCTAGGAGAAATTTATGCCCAACATTCATAAATCTTAGATTTCTAGTATCTGAATCGTTCTTCAAAAATATCACTCGGTTTCATGAAAATTGCCCTGTAATTCTCAATTTATTTTTCGCATACTTTGCTCGGGACTAGCAAAATGCTGGTTGGGGGTTGTGTTGAGGGCCAAATATTGCCTATCAGACCCAGTTATTGTTTGGATTTATGAACAAGATGTTGTTTAACAGCCCGATTTACTTGTGTTTGTATTGCAAGGTGATTTTAAAAGCCTAGATTACAAAAGGACGCTAAAAGCATGGATTTAACGCTCAGGTATCACCAAGGCAATGGACGAGACTACAGGGGACTGAGATTGAAGAGTTTACATGACAGGAATCTGAGAAAGTCAAGCCGTTCACATTAAAGAGGCCTAAAAGACGTCCGGAATGCAATATCACAGGGTTCCCACCATCTGATCGGCTCAAAACTTTATACAGAGCCTGAGGACTCTAAATTGACCGTACACGTCAAATTTCAGCCCTCAGATCCCTCTGGAAGTGGCCCAACGGACAAATCAGCCCCTTAAATCCTTAAGTGAGGCCCGCCTGCTACCTAGATATGCTTCATTTTTTGGTCCAATGCTTAAAATGATATGACAGAGTGGATGGATGGAGCGGATTTCTCACGAACATCACAGTGAACTCCGCATGTACAGTGCGTGTACATGAGGTACATGCGCCCGCGCCGCACTGGACGGTCAGCCCGGTCAAAGCCAGGCTAACCCGCACCTTCTTCCTCATGGAGACAGCATCCAGCGCTGTCCGTCCGTTTTTCACCAGTGGGCCCCACTTGTCATCCTTTTCAATAGTCCGAACCATCCAAGTGCTTCAGGGGGTGGCCACGACCCTTACCTAGGTGATCTTCTGGTCTCATGCAAGCGATTGGAACATCCTGACCGTTGAAAGCAAGATGGACGGCGGAACAAAAGATCAAGTAGGCCACACCTATTTCGCTCCAAAAATGCATCTTCCCGGGTGATTTTTCGTCCTAAAACTAATGGACGGAGTGGATCGTTCACCTGACTTCAATAGGTGAGCTAGTGTAAACCGTCAAGGACTTTGCGTCGGCTCTGTTCGCAAACAGAGCTTGCGGCATATCTTTGTGAGCCCCCATCGGGCATCATCGGTCTGATCTGGTCCGTCCATCAGAAGCCCATGACCCCTATTACCACTGCTTAGGTGGAATTTTTTCAAGAAACAACGAAGATCGGTTTTCCACCGTCTAAAAGGAAGATGAACGGTGTAAGAAAAATTCTGTGGATCACACTGAAATCAGTCAAGAACCGTCGCTTCCCGACCAGTTTTTCGACACCCTTCCAATAAACGGAGTGGATTCCTGAGTTGGCTTCAATAATAGGGCCCACCAATCAATAAGCGCGGACAGTTATAAGGCCTATTCACGCAACGTGTTTCGCATGACTGTTCTTACGCACTAGCTGCGTAAAAACTGACCACCCGTCCAGGCTCTATAAAAGGCTGGGAGAAAAGCTAGGAGGGGAGTGGGGTTTTGAGAGGCAATTGCCATTGTGGCTTGGGGTGGAACAGAGAAGGAGACAGGGAGAGAAAGAGTTTGGATTTTCTTTCTTTTTTCTTTTTTTATGTTATATATTTTTTTTCTATGAATTTTGATGGAATTTTGCTTGTCCATGTCGAGCTAAACCTCTTAGCTAGGGCTAAGAGGTGAAGTTTGTAGTGAGATGAGGATTTTATTAATTGCCTTTAATTTAAATTCATGAACCGAATTTGATATTGGTTTGATTATTATGAGAATATTTTTAGTCTTTAATGGTCTGTTGTGACTGAAATTACAATGGGTCTGTAATGGCTTTGAGTATTTCATTTTCCTTTGGATGTTTATGACGTCAGGAAGCCCTGTTGTTTACCATCGTCTCCTGGGCATGGTTGGATGACGGTACCCTTTCCTAACCTCTATGGCATGTTGATTGGTTAGTAATTAGTTTAATTTTGTTGTTTGCTTTGTCTCCTGGGCATGGTTTGGTGATGAAATCCATTCTAATTCATATACCTCTCATCTCTTGAAAACTATATCAACGGCAGTTCAGTTAATTTTCCTGATTTTTAATCCAGGCATAAGATCTCCCTGATCTCTACAAGTGGATCCTCTGAATCCCTAGTGTCCCTCCTCTGAATTTCTCCTAAGTTTTAGATAATAATTTCACCATTATTTCTCAAATTACATTCGGTTTAGATTTCATCTTAGCCTAGTTCTAGTTCTAATTAATTTCAGATTGCGTACAGGTTTCAGTCCTTGTGGATTCGACCTCGGTCTTACCGAGTTTATTACTGCATCACAACCCTGCACTTGGGGAGTGAACATATATGTTTTGGGATTTGAGAGTAGGTTTAGGTTATAAGTATAGGTTTAGGTTGGGTTATAGGTTAAGGTTTAGGGATTTGAGTTTAGGTTAAGGTTTAGGTTTAGGTTATAAGTTTAGTTTTTGGGATTTGAGAATAGGTTTAGGTTATAGTTATAAGTTTAGGTTAAGGTTATAAGTATAGGTTAAGGTTATAGGTATAGGTTTAGGTTTAGGTTTTAGGTATAGGTTGAAGTTATAGGTATAGGTTTAAGTTAAAGTTTAGGGATTCGGGATCGCGTTCGGGTTTGGGTTCGGGTTTAGGTTATAGGTTTTGGTTTATGTTATAGGTTTAGAATAAGGTATAGGTTTAGGTTATGAGTTTTGGGATTTGAGAATAGGTTTAGGTTGGGTTGTAGGTTAAGGTTTAGGGATTTGAATTTAGGTTGAGGTTTAGGTTTAGGTTTTAAGTATAGGTTTTGGGATTTGAGAATAGGTTTAAGTTATAAGTATAGGTTTAGGTTGGGTTATAGGTTAAGGTTTCGGGATTTGAGTTTAGGTTAAGGTTTAGGTTTAGGTTAAGGTTGTAAGTTTAGGTTTAGGTTATAAGTATAGGTTATAGGTTAAGGTTAAGGTTGAGGTTTAGGTTATAAGTATAAGTTTAGGGATTTGAGAATAGGTTTAGGTTAAGGTTATAAGTATCGGTTTAGGTTATAGGTTATTGTTGATGTTTAGGTTATAGGTATAGGGTTTAGGGTTTAGGGTTTATGTTAAGGTTTAGGTTATAGGTTTTGGTTTATGTTTAGGTTTTGGTTGTATGTATAGGTTTTGGGATTTGAGAATAGGTTTAGGTTGGGTTATAGGTTATGGTTTAGGGATTTGAGTTTTGGTTAAGGTTTAGGTTTAGGTTAAGGTTGTAAGTTTAGGTTTAGGTTATAAGTATAGGTTTTCGGATTTGGTTAAGGTTTAGGTTTAAGTTATAAGTATAAGTTTAGGGATTTGAGAATAGGTTTAGGTTAAGGTTATAAGTTTAGGTTAAGGTTATAAGAATAGTTTTAGGTTATAGGTTAAGGTTTAGGTTTAAGTTATAGGTATAAGTATAGGTTTAGGTTTAGGTTTATGTTTAGGTTATATGTTTTTGTTTAGTGTTAGGGTTAGGTTATAGCTTTAGGGAGTTGAGAATGGGTTTAGGTTATAGGTTTGGGGTTATAGGTTTAGGTTAAGGGTGTGGTACTTACAAATACAGATATAAACATGGCCTGTCCAAATGGCCAGGCCCTTTCAATGCTTTTCATAGAAAATAGACAGCTTCATCATGGTCATAACAGCGGTTCCCACCTTCTAGGGACCCCCGCTCATCCGGATAGCTCCGACGCACATCCGGGTCTGTTCCATTAATTTCGAGCAAATACATAAACATGGCCTGTCGAAATGGTCAGGCCCCTCCAATGTTGTCCATAGGAAATGGACAGCTTCATCATAGTCATAACAGCGGTTCCCACCTCGAACCCCTGCTCATCCGGATAGCTCCGACGCACATCCGGGTCTGCTCCATCAATTCTAAGCTAATACAATTAAATCCTAAATTAGTTACTCATCCAAGGTTGGATAGATTATAATACTTTCGTATTCTCATTTAAACATCCACGCCGAAAATCCAGCAACATCTCCACATGCCTCTTTACATAAGTTGATCTTACGTTACATTCTGATGTCAAACATCTAAAACAATGTAAAGATATTTGGCATTGGATACTTAACAGAAGAAACATATCTAGAGAGAAACGAGGAGATGGATCGCGGATCAGGCATGAACATTTAAATAGATTATATGAAAGCATACTATCCATCTAACCTTGAACTGTCCAAAATGAGACAATTTGAGCGATTTCTATGCCACCAAAAACACACCATATCTATGTATGGCCCCATAGAAATCCTCAAACGAGTAACTAATTATCTAACTTTCAAATCTATAAATTACAAGTCACAACTATAAACTGTAATATGAATAATTTATTATAAGAAAATGATATATGAATAATTTATCCTAAAAATATTCTGCTACAAGAAATACATTCTTCCTATCAACAATAGCTTAATGAAAAATAATGTAAATTCTAAATATGGTCTATACTCCCAATGGTCAAGTGGACCAACATAGGCACCATACACCCATGCTCAAGTGAACCAAGTCTTGCATTATTCACATATGTTCAAGTGAACCAAGTCAACCATCATTCACACATTTTCAAGTGAACTAAGTATCATTCATACATGTTCAAGTGGATTGATTTAAGCAGCATAAGCAAATGTTCTAGGGGGCTGATCTTAGCATCATTACCACACATCCAAGTCAATTCATTTAAGTATCATAAACACATGTTCTTGCCAAAGATCTTAGCATCATTACCACACATCCAAGTTGATTGATTTAAGAAAGATATAAACATGTTCCAGTGGACTTATTTAATCATCGTCTATGATAGCATTTTAGGGGGATGTGTTAAAAATTGAGGTAGAGCCGTGGAGCACACCATAAAAAGAGTTAGGAAACTCCACTGTTGAAACTTTAATGAGCCCACAATGACATTTATTTGGTCTCCAACCTGTTCATGAAGCCACACAAATATGAAAGAAGGAAAAACACTAATATGCGATTGATTCAAAACTCCATGTCCGCTTAAAAGTTTTTAATGACAGACATTCAACCTACACTGCTTTCTGTATTGTGGTCCACTTGAGCTTTTGATCTACCTTATTTTTGGATCCATACCCTAAAATGGTCTCGTAAAATGGATGGACGGTCTGGATATAACACATACATCATGGTAAGACCCACAAAACAAAGTCATTAGCGGGAGTAGCACACCACGCAATCCATCTCGGGTACTTCAGTCGTGATCATAAATCTTGACTGTGGGCCCAACTTCATGTATGTTACCTACATCCACGCTGTCCATCCGTTTTAACTTATTTGTGGCTACTGTAATTTTTATTTGCCATCCACCATTAAAAACTTATTTGTGGCTACTGTAATTTTTATTTGCCATCCAAACTGTTGATAGGGTCACAAAGAACTGGAAGAGGAGATCACATAGACATCAGCTTGATCTAATACTTTTATGGCCCACAAGAAGTTTTTGATGGTCAATCACCACTATTTTCTGTGGTGTATTCCAGCTAGATCTGCTGCAACTTTTTCCCTCATGCCCTAAAATGAGGTGTAAAAATAGATGGACAACATGAATGTAAGGTACATACATCAAGGTGGGCCCCTAGCACCGTGAAACCTTACAAGCATAATTTTCAGCCCAATACAAAACTCTGGTAGGCCATAGTAAAAGGAAACAATTAATTTACTCCATTAATTTACATTTCTCTTTGCTATGGCTCACTAAAATTTTGGATCAGGTTGCCCTCAAAGTTTCAGGGGGTGCCGCATCATAAACGCATTATTCATACGAGATTATTACAGATCAACATCAAAAGAAGAGCAGACAAATTTAAAAATACCTGAAACCAATAACTAAAATCCCTAAAACCAATGACATTTCATGTTCATAAAGGCAATACCAAGCAAGGAAAAAAATGAAAACCAGAAAAAATAATGTTGTGTGAAGAGAATGTGACATATGATTGAAAATGAAAAAAGGAAAAACATACCTTATTCGTTTTCCTCCTCTTCTTCCTCTTTGACAGCACTGAAACTTCAAAGAGTGGAGAGAGAGAGAGAGAGAGAGAGGGCAGAGAGAGAGAGAGAGAGAGAGATGAGGAGAGAGGAGACGGAGAGAGAGATAATGAGGTTAGAGAGGAGAAGGAGAGAGAGAGAGAGAGAGAGAGAGAGAGAGAGAGAGAGAGAGAGAGAGAGAGAGGGAACGGAGAGAGAGAGAGAGAGAGAGAGAGAGAGAGAGAGAGAGAGAGAGAAGATAGAGAGAGAGAGAGAGGAAGATGGAGAGCTGGAGCAAGATCGGGAGAGAGAGAGGGTTAGGAACGCACGCGCGCGCGCGCGCGCGCGCGAGAGAGAGAGAGAGAGAGAGAGAGAGAGAGTGGGATTTGGGGGTTTTTTGGGCGGGCTGCTGTTTTAGGCGCGCTCCCAAATTTGGGCCGGGGTTGGGTATGGCGCTATGGGCCCCACCATGATGCGTGTCAAACATCTACCCCATCAGTCAGATGCACCAACCCATGGTGGGCCCAGGTATTAAAAATCAAATCAATCTATGACTTGTATGGGCCACACCACATACAAAAGTTGAGAGGGGTTACCCTCCATTAAAACATTCATAATTAATTTTTTGGCCCACCGAGATGTGGTCGACAAATCTAGCCCATCCATTATGTGTGTACCACTTGGATGAGGGGTCATACCAAGTTTCAGGGTCATACCAAGTTTCAGACGCATCCACATTTCAGGTGGGGCCCACCAAGTGCTTTTATATGTTTTAGGCGTATCTTCACATGATTTTAGATGGTATGGCCCACTGGAGTTCCATATATGGCTGATTTTTGGGATATCCCATAGTTTAAAGGGGACCCATCAAATGCATGGTGTTGATGTTTGACACACGTCATGGTGGAGCCTACACGGCTTGACCTCATGATGGGGTCGACATAGATTAAACACATACATCATGGTGGGGCCTACACAACACCAACCACCAGCCATTAGATGGTGTAGGGGGGAAGTAGCCAATCTGTTCCCCTCAACATCAAATATTCTTGAGAAATTGAGGATCTTGTTTTATAAATAAATGCCTAAAAATGCTCCACTTGCATGATGCAATTTTAGACATGTCTTATAAACCAGTTCCATTAGTGGTTCAGATGGACCGTATAAATGGAAATACTATACAGGGTGAGGCCTACCCACTCCCACTTGTTACCTTTTATATGGCCCACCTAAATCACATGTTAGCCTGATTTTTTGGCCACGTGCCTAACCTAGGTTGACACATGTAATGGTTGAATCGGATTTCATTTACACATCATAGTAGGCCCTGTAAAAAAAATTAAGGATGGACATTTCCCTCCCAAGTGTTTCCCTTGGTATGGCCACTTGAATCAATAATGAGGAACATATCATTGTAGTGTACACCGATGTCGGCCAACCCCTAAATTTGCGAGACTTTGTAAATTCCCTAAAATAAACTGACAAAATGGATGGAAGACATGGATATAAAACAAAATACATTGAATTTGTCTCTTCTAAATAGATTGCATGATACATACCACAACGTTTAACAAGAGTTTTGGATCTGCCTCATTTTTTATATCTCATCCCCTAAAATAAACTGGAAAACGGACGTATGGGTTGGATTTCACACAAATATTACAGAGAGACCCACCTGGCTTCCTAGTGCATTAACTTTCTGCGCAATCGGCATCAGAGATCTCTTGGAATCTCTCCAGGCTTCTCATTGGTACACATTAAACTGGTTTTCTCTATCCATAATAGATTGCAAACTACACAATACAACTTTTGATGTGTGGAACTTCTCTGGGCCAATCATGATTTATGTATTAGATCCCCAACGTCCATCAATTTTTCCAGATCATTCGAGAGCATGAGTCTAAAATGAGGCACATCCAAAGTTCAAGTCCACACCACAGAAAGTAGTGGGGACTGACCAAACTACCATTGAAACCTTCCTAAGGCTGTCCATGAGATTTATTTGCCATTTAACTTGCTCACAAGGTCACACAAACCTGGATGAAGGGAAAAAACAAATATCAACTTGATCAAAGCTTTATGCGGCTCAAAGAAGTTTTGAACCTTAGAAGTCAATTCCTACTGTTTCCTATGGTGTGGTCTACTTGAGCTTTAAATCCACCTTGTTTTTGGGCTCATATCCTAGAATGATCTGGGAAAAAAAAAACAACAACAAATGGATAGTGTGAATCTAAGAAATACATCATCGAGGGGCCACCTAAATTTCACACATCAAGAAATTCCGTTACTTGTGGCGCAACACATTTCGAGTAAAGAAAGAAAACCAGGAGTGTTTACATGTGAAACTTTCGTGGGTCCCATCATGATGTTCATGTTAGATCCAAACTGTCCATTCAATTTTCCATATCATTTTAGGTAATGAGAGAAAAAACAAGATAGATCCAAGGCTCAAGTGGGCCACACTGTAGGAAAAAAGTGGAAATTGGACATCTACCATTGAAAACTTTTTTGGGCTATAGAAGGCTCTGATCAATCTAACATTTGTGTTTTACCTTCATCCAAGTTTGTTTGAACTTATGAAGAGGTGGCAAATAAACCTCACAGTGGACATTAGGAAGGTTTAAACGGTAGTCATTCAATTCCCATTGCTTTGTGCTGTGGTCCACTTGAGCTTTGGATGTGCCTCATTTTTGGGCAATCTAGAAAAGTTGGTGGATGGTCATTATAAGGAAAACATAAGGTTTTTTTTTATTTTTATAAATAGCTTTTTGTACTTTTGAAGTCGAAAATGAGGCGGTAACGACTATTACTGCCTATTTTGTAAAGGAACAGTGGTGGCCTCATATCCACCATTACCGTAGATATGCTAGTGAAGTTTCTATGTGCATTTCAAAATATATGTTTAAATATTTGCATTTCAAAATGTTTGCTAGATGATAAACTGCCTTTCAAAGATTGGAGATAACAAGTCAACATAGACACTCAATGCTCATGGTGCACATTGAAGTTGAGCTAGTGTCAGCTCAAACTCGGTTCGAACTCATTGTCAAGCTGTAAAAAATGGCTCATCTCGGATCGAACTCAGTTTCGAGTTGAGTTTATTCGAGCTTTATCGAGTCGAGTCGAGTGAGCTAACCAAGCTAGCTTGGTTCGTGTACACCCCTACTAGCCAATCCGCATCTGAAGCGGATTGCGTAGTAACTCACTACGCTTAGCGTACTGAGTAAACTCTATGAGGCCCACCATGATTTATGTATTTTTTGCTCCGTCCGTCCAGTTTAACAGATAATTTTAAGGCCTGAGACCAAATTTTAAGCATATACAATATTCAAATGGACCACACCACATGAAACAATTGATTTCAATACCTACCATAGAAGTTGTATCAAGGTTATATTTGTGTTTTCCCTTCATTCATGTATGTATGATCTCACGAACGGGTTGGATGACAAATAATAAACATCACTGTGGGGCCTAGAAAGGTTTCAATGGTAGAGATCATTATCCCCATTGGTTCCTGTGGTATGATCCACTTGATCTTTTGATATGCTTCAATTTTGGCTCAACCACTTAAATTAGATGGAAAAGTGAATAGACAATATGGATATACCACATACATTCAAGGTGGGCCCAACTGAGTTACCGAATAACTCAATATGCAATCCGATTTCATCCGCTCCCAAAAACTTAGGCCCTGATACATAAACTTTTGTGTACATACAAATGTTTCAACTATGGCTGTTAAATCCCTCGGTGCGCATTGGATCTGCTTTATATTTTTGCTCATTCCATAAAATGAGCAGAAAAAATAGACGGTGGGAATCACTCTCCCCACTGTTTTCTGTGGTGAGGTCCACTACATCTTTTTATCTGCCTCATTCTTTGGCTCATGTCCTAAAACAATATCTCAAAATGAATGGACGGCGTGGATACAACACATACATCATAGTGGGGCCCACAGAACTTGGTGACGTCATACCAGTAGCTGATTCACGCGGGTTTAGGTTACCTAACCCGTGTCCATGAGAGAGACTGCCCTAATCTGCGGTAGTCTCCTCTCTCTCTCTCTCTCTCTCTCTCTCTCTCTCGCACCCTCTCCCTCCTCTCGCTCTCTATCTCTCTCTTCCGCCCTCTCTGCCTCTCTCGCCTCCTGTCCCTCCTCTCTCCCTCTGTCTCTCTCTTCCTCTCTCTTTGACCTCTCTTGCGGATAATTGCCGAACGTCCTACACACACATGCCCTCTCCCTCTCTCTAAAGCTCGATTGAAGGTCATCACGACAGTGAGGTATCTCTCTCTCTCTCTCTCAATATTAATGCCGATTTAGGAAATTGTGAGTTAGTAGTTTGTAGATTCTCGATTTGAATGTGGAACCCAAAGTCGATTTTTCTGATTTTACAAATTGGGGATTCAGGGATTTTAGGATTTTGGGGATTTGAGGACTTTTGAAATTGGAGATTTTCTGATTTTACAAATTGGGGGTTTGAGGATTTTAGGAATCGAGGATGTGAGGATTTTAGGAATTTGGGAGCTTTGGATATGCCATGAGATTGCCGTTGATGTGGTCCAATCAACAGTTATAGTTCACTAACAACATTCTTGTTGTTATAATCCCTTGTTGTCCATCATTTATCTTTCAATGATTCATTCGCCAAATTTGGTGGATTACTCTTATTTTATGGTGTAGATATTGAACGGGGTTAATTATACTGTTAACTATCAGTGCTAGTTTCAAGATAATTGGTAGAAAGTGCCCTTTAATTTTGAATTTTACATTGTTGTTTATAATTGTCATCATGAGGGCTTTTCAAGGAGACAGACAATGTTTGTATCTATTATCTTTATATGCCAAGTTGAATCTCTTGTCATCAGCAAGTAATCATGCAAGAACATTATGTCCTCAATGCATGAAGAAATCAATTTCCATCAGCATACCTGAGACTGGAGGTTTCCTAACCCTTCATGTATCCTCCACTGGTCCACATGCACCTCAATTTGGGACTCCACATGCCAACCTGGCAAATGTTATCTGTGTATCATGTGTGAACCAGTGTAGATCATCTAGCCAAAAACTCAAGCTATTCAACTGTCAGGTCAGCTGCACAAGAATAGGCAGATTTGGTGGCCTATAAACGACTGTCCAATGTTTTTGTTCATTTGTGAGGGGCCTGAGTGGTTTTCTGGACTAGCTTTTGGCTGGATAATCTATACCATTTTCCACCTGATACGTGGCCTGGATGTCATATGCATGTGCCCAGTTAGCATGCATAGCCACATGTGGAGGTGCCCGTGGTGCTAGAACCTCGAAGTAGTGAGCAAACACATATCCATCTAACCTTGAAACTTAATGTTTTACTGCTATGAATTTGTTCAGTTTCATTTAATTGATAGTTGAATCTCACTTTTGATTGTTCCTTTTACTCTTTAATTGATAGTTGAATCTCACTTTTGATTGTTCCTTTGAAGAGATCTGCTATTTTCGATCTGGTGGGAGTTAGTTCATTCATTGAATAAAAATAACATTGAAGTAGGTGCTGTTGTGAACGAGGTGTAGCTTGGAAGTCACACAGATCATAAGATACCAACATTTTGATTTGGCCTACCAAATTCAACTACTTTCCATTTTATTTCTAATTGCACATTTCATGGTAACTCGAGGAAATATTAGGATTATCTGATAAGTGCAAATTTAAGGTTATGATTGAAAAGGCCTAGCTATATGTCCTAGAGGGGGGGTGAATAGGACAATGCCAAATAAAACTTATAACAGCGGAATTTAAATTTAATATGATAGCCAAAGTAAATCACAATGCAGGAAAGTGAAACAACCTCAAAATTATATCTCGAGAGGTTGATACAAATGTTGTTCTAAGGACAACCTTTCACCAAAAACCACAGTTTATGGTAGGACAACCTTATTTCTAGAAAGATCTTTGTATCAAATCTCAAACCAAAGAGTAATAAAGAAATTAATACAAACTGAATTGAAATAAATTGTATTCACAAATGTATTGTTCTAGGGACAGCCATACACCATAAAAATGGCAGGGCAACCTTGCTGGAACAACTTTTTAAAATAAATTGAATATCAAGCTGATAAAGGAATAGCAGAAAATAAATTCTAAACTATTACAAAATTCTCACAATGCTTGAATTAAATGATTACAACATTCACCAGCATACATACATCCCACAAAAGAATAATTAAAGATTAGAAGTTTAAATCATTCAACCACAACACAGGGGATTATAGTGGTTTGCCTGTGTGTTCACCAACTGTTAAACAACAGCCACACAAAAAGCTACTCCACTCTTAATATCCTCACACAGGGGAATTAGCGTTCACTAACAAAATAGGTTTTCCCAGGTTCACCAAAAACCTTTACAATTGTGTCTTTGTTTATGGGCTTACACAAAAAAAAAAAACCCTTTCTGAGTTATCCTGGCTCTCCTCAGATAACCAATACACCAAGATTTTTCTGGCAAACTTGAAAGAAACCAAAACAAAAAGGAATTTACAATTAAACGTAAAATACCTGATTATCTCTTTCGTTGTAGCAGCCCAGTAGAACCAAATCAGAGTAGATGATTGAATGTCCAAGTTCAATGTCCAGTACTCAATTACTATGGTTCTAATTCTAATAGATTTTAAATTAAACCAAGTAGGGCTTTGCCTTAATTGATTTTGATTCCAAAGAAAGGGAATAATAATTCCTCTTATCAAATTAGATTGGAATAGCAGAAACAAAATCAATTAAATAAAGCTAAGGAAAGAGAATATTAAATAAGCACACTTAGCTTAAAAGGAGCATAGAATTATCCCTCAGAAGTTCGACGAAGATTGGCTTGAATGGCTTAATGAATTCAATGATTTCTTCTGAAATTCGTGCTCTATTTATAGGTGAGCAGATCGCATCTTCGACTAGTCTAAGGAACTCTTCGACTAGTCGAAGAAATAACAGATTTGAAAAAAATCGGGCGCGATAAGCTTTGACCGTTCTACGACTGGTCGAAGGTCTCCTTCGACTGGTCGTAGGTCACCTTCGACTGGTCGAAGGTCTTCTTCGACTGGTCGAAGACATTGTGAATTATCGCTGGACTTTGTGTTGAAGATTTACGACCGGTCGAACAACCAGTCAACACCGTTCCTTCGACTGGTCGAAGGGATCCCTGGACTAGTCGAAGCCTAACAGAAATTATCCGATTTTTGTAACAAACTTACGACTGATCGAGGAATTTCTTAGACTGGTCGAAGCAACTCTAGGACTAGTCGAAGAAGGCCTAGGACTAGTCGAAGAACAGACCAAACTTATGTAAAATAAACATTCGATTTATGTATCCAAAGTGACCTACTTCTAAGGTCAACCTAAGGTCAGTCAAACCTCAACCATGAAGTAAGGACATTGAAACATTAGGAACTAGTGACCTTGAAGTATGAGCCTTGAAGTCTTGATGTAGCTCAATCTTGAAAGAGTCTTGAACATCTTGTACTCTTCTTGAAATCTTGCAGCTTGAGTCATGTCTTGTAAGTAGTTCTTGCATTCAAGTTTGATCTTTGTACTTGTGAGCTTTGCTTGTTGTTGTGAGCTTAGCTTGTTGTGAGTTTAGCTTGCTCTTGAATGTTGATCTTTGAGAGAGCTTCACTTATGTAGGATAGTGATTTAGGCATCACAAATTTGACAACAAACAGGGATATAAAATATAGCACTTACAATCTCCCCCTTTGTCAAATTAGTGACAAAACACATAACAAGATAAAAACAAACATAAAGTAAATATCAACTGGCTTACATGCAACTCACCTGCAACTCACTATTCAATATTCAATATTCAATATTCAACACAATATTCAACATTCAACATTCAAACTCTTCAAACTCCCCCTGAGTAACATAACCAATACTACTCCTCTCACAATCACATCGTTAAGAATAAACCATTCTCCCCCTTTTTGTCACAATATGACAAAGGAAACAACAATAAAGGAGAACTAAATAAAGAGATAGATGAGAGTAAACATTTGGAGTTATGAGATTATAGCAAACCAGAGATAGAGAAACTCAACATAGCATCACAAAAAAAAAATAATAAATAAAAAATCCAGCATAAACATAGATAATATCCAACTGAAAATCAGTCAACCATGTGCTTAGTTATAAGGTTATTACAGACTAGAAAATCCCATATAGACTAGTCAGAATTAGAACTAGAAGATGGAGCAGGAATAGAGGGATCAAGTTGGTGCATGCCTTTGTTTAATCGCCGAAGATATTTCCGCATGTACTTGAATTGAGAATCATGAGTAACAAACATGTTTTCTATCTTTTCATTCAAATTTTCAACTTTACCCTCCAATGCACTCAGACGTGCATCAAAATCAGATGGTACAAAATCTGGATCATTTGTTGAATCAGAATCCAGTTCCTCAAAGATATCATCCATATTAATGTCATCCCCTGCTTCTTCATGACCAGCACCACCACCATTACCACCTTGTCCAGGAAGTAATTCCAGCTTCATCTTATTGAGATTAGAATTGTTGAAAATCAGATGATGAATAGGTGCCTCATTAGCTGGCATATCGACTAACATATGTGTGGCTAATACAGTCATTAAATAACCAAAAGGGATGTCACTATGACCAGGATGGAGTCTAAACTGAAGAAGGAAATGACAAATTAAGGATGGCAGACAAATCTGAGTACCACTGGAAATAGCATGAATAATACATACCATAAAGGAGGTCAAGTCAGTTTTATTACCTGACCGTGGATACAGATTAGACACAAAGATTCTGTGGAGCACTCTGTATTTGGGTAACAAAAACCTTGCGGGAAGCGCATTCCCTTTTCGTGTCCATTGAACATCCATGTTGCACAAATCTCTAGTGAGCATGCGTTTTTCAGAAATTGAGGGTTTATCAGTTAGGTTATGGATAGGAATACCCTCATCATTCACAGGAATTTCCATAAGGGCTGAAATTAAATGTCGATCAATTTCAAATGGCCCTTCACTAGTAGATATTTTAAAAGTTAAAATATCCAGTGAGAAGTCACTTATGCATGTAAACATGGATTGAGCAAGGGACCGGTATGCAGGCCCACCCCAATGTAGTAAGTTAGCCCAACCTACAGCTTCAAGCAAAGGTAGGATCTCAAAAGGTGCAATATGGTTAACATCAACAGGATGTTCAACAATAACATTACGAGCTCTAAGGTCTATAACATAAGAAGGATCATTAGTAGGCTCAAGAAGATGACATTTGATCAATCTAGAGGAAGAAGAAGGACCACGGGAAGTAGATTTTCTACCTCTAGAAGCCATTTGCAACAAGGATATCAAGGAAATAAAAAGTTGCAAAGGATTGAGAAGTGGGTTTCTTCAAAACAGATTTTTCAAAAATCAAACCCCAAATCTCAATGAAATCCAAAATAGAAAGCTTCAAGTTAGAAAAGAGAGCAATCTAGACACTGATTTGCAAGAAAAACATAAATGGAACACTAACCTTGAAGAACAAGGATGGTGGGTTCGACAAGTCGAAGCTCGGCTCTTTAGAGAGGAAAAACGAAATGAGGAAGAAAGCAAAAATCCCCAATTTTTAAGTGATTCCCGATATCTACGACTGGTCGTGGATATCTACGACCGGTCGTAGGTCAACTGGTCGAGTATACTCACGACAGGTCGAAGGAAGTGCAGAAAAACATATTTCTTGCAATTTTTAAAGAAAATGAAATTAAACTTAGAAAATATATACACTATGATACATGTAGGCATAAATAATCATTTTGAAATACACATGCCATGATCAAATTTCATTTTATTAAACCTAATTTTATCAAGAGGTTTTGTGAAAATATCAGCTCTCTGATCTTCAGTAGGAATATATTCCAGAGATATAACTTTTTCTTCTACTAATTCCCGAATATAATGAAATCTAATGTCAATGTGCTTAGTACGAGAATGCTGAATAGGATTTTTTGAAATATTTATTGCACTGGAATTATCACAATGTAATAACATAGAATCCTGTTTAATTCCATAATCGCTTAGCATTCGTTGCATCCAAACAAGCTGTGTACATGCATTACCAGCTGCGATATACTCAGCTTCAGCTGTTGATAGTGATATAGAATTTTGTTTCTTACTAAACCAGGAAACTAGACAATTTCCAATGTAAAAGCAACCACCACTGGTTGATTTTCTATCATCTAGATTACCAGCCCAGTCAGCATCCGAGTACCTAGTAAGTTGGACACTAGTCTCATAAGGATACTAGAGACCAAGATTTATAGTACTTGCAACATATCTTATAATCCGCTTAACAGCAATCAAGTGAAATTCTTTTGGATCAGATTGAAATCTTGCGCAAATACCAACACTAAAAGAAATATCAGGTCTACTAGCAGTTAAATATAGCAAACTACCAATCATACTCCGATAAAGTTTTGAGTCAACATTTTTACCATTAGAGTCTTTTGAGAGTTTCAGGGTAGTGCTCATTGGAGTATCAAAATTCTTACCATTCTCAAATCCAAATCTTTTGATTAGATTCAAGGCATACTTAGATTGAGATATGAATATTCCTTCAGGTTGCTGCTTAACTTGCAAACCAAGAAAATAAGTTAATTCCCCAACCATGCTCATTTCAAACTGTGATTTCATCAAATCTGCAACTCAGTAGTCAAGTTAGTACAAGTTGATCCATAGATGATATTATCAACATAAATTTGTACTATTAAGATATGATCATTATGTTTTTTAACAAATAGAGTTTTATCAACAGATCCCATTTGAAAATTGTGACTCAAAAGAAATTTTGTTAGTTTCTCATACCATGCCCTAGGTGCTTGTTTTAATCCATAAAGTGCCTTTTTAAGTCGATACACATAATCAGTATTTTTGAGATCTTCAAAATCTAATGGTTGTTCAACATATACTTCTTCATGTAAATCTCCATTTAGAAAAGCACTTTTTACATCCATCTGATAGATCTTTATCTTTCTAAAACATGCAATGGATATAAATAGTCTGATAGATTCAAGACATGCTACTGGTGCAAAAGTTTCATCGAAATCAATTCATTCAATTTGAGTATAACCTTGTACCACTAGTCTAGCCTTGTTTCTAATTATATTTCCACATTCGTCAGACTTATTTTCAAAAATCCATTTTGTTCCAATGATGTGTTTGTCTTTAGGTCTTGGTACGAGATATCAAACATCATTTCTTACGAATTGGTTAAGTTCTTCTTGCATCGCAACAATCCAGTTCTCATCAGCAAGTGCTTCTTTTACATTGAATGGTTCTATTTGGGATGTAAAACATACATAATTACATAAATCCTCAAGTTTTCTACGGGTGCGAACACCAGTGAGAGGGTTTCCAAGAATTTATGTGGTTGGATGATCTTTAACAGTCCTTAATTCAGATTCAGTCTGATTTGATGAAGTATTGGGTTTATCAATGATTAGAACTTCATCATTATCTGAATTAGAGATAGGCTTATTTAAGTGATCATCAATGACAACATTGATGGATTCTTGAATCACGCCAGTCCTTTTGTTCAGAACCCTATAAGCACGACTGTTTAAGGAATATCCTAGAAAAATCCCTTCATCACTCTTTGTATCGAATTTTCCCAACTTGTCACGATCACGTAAAATATAGCATTTGTTGCCAAAATCTCAAAGGTATTTAACAGTAGGCTTTTTATTGAACCACAATTCGTAAGCCGTTTTATTATTATCTTTGCTAGTGTAGACTCGGTTAATAATATAGCAAGCTGTGTTGACTGCTTCAGCCCAAAGATTTTTTGAGAGCTTCATGCTATTCAACATGACATTAGCCATTTCTTGAAGTACTCTATTCTTTCTTTCTACAATTCCATTTTGTTGTGGAGTTTTGGGAGCAGAGAATTCATGTAATATTCCTTGGTCGGAATAGAACTTCTCAAAATTGCTATTCTCAAATTCAGATCCATGATTACTACGAATCTTAATGATTTGAGAACATTTTTCAGTTTGAATCCTTCTGAGAACTTTTCTTACTTCTTCAAGGGTTTCAGATTTATCCCTTAAGAAGACTACCCATGTAAATCTGGTAAAGTCATCAACTATTACCAGGATATACTTTTTCCCACCACGACTTTCCGTTCTGGTAGGTCCTATCAGATCCATGTGGAGGACTTCGAGTGGTCTTGATGTGGTATTTGAATTCACCTTTTTGTGTGAGTTCCTTGTTTGTTTGCCTATCTGGCACTCACCACATATTTTATCTAATTTCTGAAGTTTGGGTAAACCTCTTATAAGTTCTCGTTTGTTCAATCTATATAAATTTCGATAATGTACATGTCCAAGACGTTTGTGCCATAAATCAGTCTCGTCTGTATGGACCATGTGACATGTTTGATTAGATGAGCTGGATTCGCTAATAATATAACAATTTTCAGATGTTCTACGTCCAGTTAATATTACAGAACCCTTATTGTTTAGTATCTCACAGCTTTGATTAGAAAACCGAACACTATGGTTATTATCACATATTTGAGATATACTAAGCAAGTTATGTTTTAAGCCTTCAACATATAAAACATTTTTAAACACAGGAAGATTAAAAAGTTGAACCGTACCTTGGCCTATAATTTGCAGTTGCTACCATCACCAAATGTGACTGAACCATCAGTCATATCTCTCAGATCCGTGAATAAAGCTTTGTCACCTGTCATATGCCTGGAGCATCCACTGTCTAGGTACCACTTTGAATGACTTGTTGCTTTAAAAGCAATGTGAGCAACCAAGCAGGTGACTTTTGGAACCCATTTCATAACTGTTTTGGGTTTAGGAACATAGTTGTCTTCTTTTGTTTATAGTTGTAAGAATGACCTATAGAGTTAGATTTTAAGAGCTCCTTGAGTAAATCAACTATCTTTTCAGCTAGTGGATTTCGTTTCTGATTAAAGTTGACATGGCTGCTTCTAGGTTTTTGAAAAGTTTTGAATTTCTAGAAAAATCTTGATAAGTACTTTTCCCTTTTGAGTTTGAGGACTCTCCTTTAACAAACATAGGAGGAGTATACTTTTGTTTAGGAGGTAGATTTTTGTCATAGCCCAACCCGGATAGATCGCCACATTTTTTTGATCCGGATAAAAGTTTCTCTAACTTTGGATCACCTTGGGCATATTTCCATGTGTCCTTTTGACTCAGAAGAGAAGATACTTCCTTTTAAGTTTTTCAATTTCAGATTTCAAATCAATAATTAGGAGTTTTTGAATTCCAAATCGCATTTTGATTTTTCAAAACAATCTGAAATTTGTGATTTTTCTAAGACAAGTGATTCAAAACATTCTTTGAGTTTAGAAAATTTTTCTTTTTGAAGTTTAAGTTTGACTACAATTTTACAACTTTCCTTATATAGGGCATTATAAGCGTCTAGAAGATCATCTTCATTTTCGCATTCACTACTCAAATTTTCTTCACTTGTTGAGTCATTATCTGAAAATGTGAATTTGGCTAGAGTCATAAGAGCTTTAACCTCATTATCCAACTCAGTTTCAGAATCTTCTGATTTAGAAGAAGCTTCAGAATCAGATGATTCATCCCATGTAGCCAACAAACCCTTCTTCTTGGGTTTGTCCTTTTTAGGACATCTATTTGCTAAGTGCCCATATTCTTGACAGTTGTAACATTGACTATCTTTCAAAGATTTTCGAGATTTGGGTCTAAACTTCTTTTTATCATTCGATTTTTGAAAATCAACCCTTTTCTTGCTTTTGAAAATCTTGTAAAATTTTTTAGCTAAAAGAGCCATATCATCTTCTGAATCAGAATTTTCTTCTGAATTATATTTAGAAGATTTTAGAGCGATAGATTTACCTTTAGGAGCTTTAAAGTTTAACTCGTAGGTTTGTAGAGAACCAACTAGTTCTTCTACCCTCATATTATCCGTATCACGAAGTTCCTGGATCGCGGTTACTTTAGAATTGAACCGTTCAGGAAGTGAGCGTAATATCTTTGCACACACTTTACTTTCTGGGATTTTATCGCCAAGACCCCACATTGAGTTTACAATGTAATTCAATCTAGTGTAAAAGTCCATAAACATTTCATTCTCCTCCATATGAATTTCTTCAAATCTGGTTGTGAGGAGTTGGACTTTAGATTTTTTGACAATTGTAGTACCCTCGTGTGTCATTTCTAATATATCCCAAGCTTGCTTTGTAGTATCACATGAAATGATTCTTTTGAACTCATCCGGTGATAGTGCGCAAGTTATTACATTTAGTGCTTTAGCATTTGCACTACTCTCACTTTTCTGAAGTGTGGTCCACTGGTAATATGGTGTGACTTTCATAGATTTTGAACCATCAACCCCAGTAACTTCCATGACAGGAGGTTTCCATTCAGTCACTGTGGCTTGCCACACATTTTTATCCATTGACTTGAGGAAGATCCTCATTCTGGCTTTCCAATAGGCATAGTTGGAGCCATCAAATGGTGGAGGCCTCGTGACTGAAAGGCTATCAAAATTTGACATCTTTTTAAATAACTTAGATCGTTAGCTCAGGAAATAAATCCAAATAAATAGCAATAAGAACGAGCTATTAGGCTCTGATACCACTTGAAAAGGCCTAGCTATATGTCCTAGAGGGGGGGTGAATAGGACAATGCCAAATAAAACTTATAACAGCGGAATTTAAATTTAATATGATAGCCAAAGTAAATCACAATGCAGGAAAGTGAAACAACCTCAAAATTATATCTTGAGAGGTTGATACAAATGTTGTTCTAAGGACAACCTTTCAACAAAAACCAGAGTTTATAGTAGGACAACCTTATTTCTAGAAAGATCTTTGTATCAAATCTCAAACCAAAGAGGAATAAAGAAATTAATACAAACTGAATTGAAATAAATTGTATTCACAAATGTATTGTTCTAGGGACAGCCATACACCATAAAAATGGCAAGGCAACCTTGCTGGAACAACTTTTTAAAATAAATTGAATATCAAGCTGATAAAGGAATAGCAGAAAATAAATTCTAAACTATTACAAAATTCTCACAATGCTTGAATTAAATGATTACAACATTCACCAGCATACATACATCCCACAAAAGAATAATTAAAGATTAGAAGTTTAAATAATTCAACCACAACACAGGGGATTATAGTGGTTCGCCTGTGTGTTCACCAACTGTTAAACAACAGCCACACAAAAAGCTACTCCACTCATAATATCCTCACACAGGGGATATTAGCGTTCACTAACAAAATAGGTTTTCCCAGGTTCACCAAAAACCTTTACAATTGTGTCTTTGTTTGTGGCTTACACAAAAAAAAAAACCCTTTCTGAGTTTTCCTAGCTCTCCTCAGATAACCAATACACCAAGATTTTTCTGGCAAATCTTGAAAGAAACCAAAACAAAAGGAATTTACAATTAAAATAAAATACCTGATTATCTCTTTCGTTGTAACAGCCCAGTAGAACAAATCAATCAGAGTAGATGATTGAATGTCCAAGTTCAATGTCCAGTACTCAATTACTATGGTTCTAATTCTAATAGATTTTAAATTAAACCAAGTAGGGCTTTGCCTTAATTGATTTTGATTCCAAAGAAAGGGAATAATAATTCCTCTTATCAAATTAGATTGGAATAGCAGAAACAAAATTAATTAAATAAAGCTAAGGAAAGAGAATATTAAATAAGCACACTTAGCTTAAAAGGAGCACAAAATTATCCCTTAGAAGTTCGACGAAGATTGGCTTGAATGGATTAATTAATTCAATGATTTCTTCTGAAATTCGTGCTCTATTTATAGGTGAGCAGATCACATCTTCGACTGGTCTAAGGAGCTCTTCGACTAGTCGAAGAAATAACAGATTTGAAAAAAATCGGGCGCGATAAGCTTTGACCGTTCTACGACTGGTCGAAGGTCTCCTTCGACTGGTCGTAGGTCGTATCGAAGATTTACGACCGGTCGAACAACCAGTCGACACTGTTCCTTCGACTGGTCGAAGGGATCCCTGGACTAGTCGAAGTCTAACAGAAATTATCCGATTTTTGTAACAAACTTACGACTGATCGAGGAATTTCTTAGACTGGTCGAAGCAACTCTAGGACTAGTCGAAGAAGGCCTAGGACTAGTCGAAGAACAGACCAAACTTATGTAAAATAAACATTCGATCTATGTATCCAAAGTGACCTACTTCTAAGGTCAACCTAAGGTCAGTCAAACCTCAACCATGAAGTAAGGACATTGAAACATTAGGAACTAGTGACCTTGAAGTATGAGCCTTGAAGTCTTGATGTAGCTCAATCTTAAAAGAGTCTTGAACATCCTTGTAATCTTCTTGAAATCTTGTAGCTTGAGTCATGTCTTGTAAGTAGTTCTTGCATTCAAGTTTGATCTTTGTACTTGTGAGCTTTGCTTGTTGTGAGTTTAGCTTGCTCTTGAATGTTGATCTTTGAGAGAGCTTCACTTATGCAAGATAGTGATTTAGGCATCACAAATTTGACAACAAACAGGGATATAAAATATAGCACTTACAATGATCCTTCATAAAGTTAGTTTCTTATCATTGTTGAATGCTTTATTGGTATCTTTTGTGCATTCATTCATTGAATGGGATCTTATTAATTCATGTTATATGCTCTTTTATGGTGATTCCAATGCATTAGGACTTTTACCATTATTTGTAGTCCTTGGTCTTTACTGCACATGACCAAATCATTTAAGTGTACTTTCCTTCATCTTGTTACCTATTGGTGATAGCCCTAAGTTCCCTTCAATTCATTCATTTCTATATCAATCATTCCTTGTCTTGCCACTCATCCACCTCAACATCCTCATTTCAGTGCCACACATCCTATGGACGTGTTGTTCCTTAGTTGCCCAACTTTTTGTCCCATAAAGCATTCTTGGTCTCAATCTCTCCACTCTCATGAATTATTGATCCAAGATATTGAAAGTGGAAGTAGAGGCTTGATGCTAAAATATTTTATGCTTGCAGTGCATGTTTCTCCCAACATGTACTCAAATCCCTAAACCTTAACATATTCTCAATTCCTTAAACCTTAACCTATAACCTAACTTAAACCTAAACCAATGCAGATTCAAGGGCAAAAAATCCATGATATTAGAGACTTTTTAGCACCTTCGACATAGTTTAGAATTTAGAAAGGGTTGAAATGTTACTTTTCAGCAAATTTCCTAGGGAGGGATGGTTGCAAAATGCTAGATGAAATGTTATTACTTCCTATTATATGTCTTTTATGGTGATTCGAATGCATTAAGACTTCTATCATTATTTACAGTCCTCACTGCAGGAGAGCAGATGTTTTTGCATTATAGTCAGAAATCCTAAACAAGGTAATTAGCTCTCTTGCATTATTGCTATCTTTTAGGACTTTTCATGCAAAACTAAAAGTTGAATTAGAACTTTGGGTCAAAAGTTTAGATAGTGCCATTATCTCTAAGTTGAATTAACATCATTAACTTGACCTAAGTTTAGATAATGCCATTATCTGTAAGGATTTATGTACCACATTAAGTTTTCAAACACTCCTGGAAGAAAATGAAGCCTAACTGCCTCTACTAATGCAATATTAAGTAGCATTCATTAAGAAGAAGTGCAAAATGTTGAATTGATTTTTAGCAAACCTTTCTCAATCCACTAAGTAGGAACCTGAGCCACAACTATAAGTAGGAAAGAACACTAGAAAGTCAGTGGCAAATACTAAGGGTCATACCTCCCAGATGGGTGTCTCCATTTGTGGCCAAAACTTCAAAAAACACCATTATCAATTGTCAAGATACTGACATTGAACATCCCACCCCCAAGGTCGAACACAAGGATGTTTTTCTCCCCACCCTTCTTATCCAAACCATAGGCAATGGCTGCAGCGGTCAATTTGTTAATTATCCTCGCTATATTCGGTCCAGCTATTACACCAGTATCCTTGGTAGCCTGTCTTTGAGCTTCATTAAAATATGCTGCAGAGTACAAAGAAGATCACATGAGTAATCACAGAGGAAATTTTCATAAATACATAACAACAACTGAAGAACTTTCTTTACTAGGGACAGTAACAACAACATCCTTAATCTTCTTTCTAAGGAATGCTTCAGTTGTATCTTTCATTTTGGTTAGAATCATAGCACTGATCTTAACAATGTAATGGACTGAAATATTACTTTCTTCCAATCAGTCTTTTGACATCAAAGATGGTTCTTTCAGGATTGACAGTTGCTTGATTCTTTGCGGCCTCTCCAATCAGTCTCTCAGTATCCGTGAATCCCACCCAGGATGGGTGTAAGACCCGTATCCTAGTTCGCACTGTTCCATCAACTTTCGCAATCCTTTTTGTCGAATTCTGGCAACCTACGACGTATAATCAATGTTTGCGATCGATCCTAAGTCATATCCTGTATATTTGAGTCGGCTTAACCCGAGACTTGTATTTTAGCGACCGCGTCATCGCCGCAATTCCAACGCCGCGTCTCGTGCGCCAATCCGACTCTTAGATCATAAGATGTTGACCATACATTATAATGACCATGGACCGCACATTGCGGGACCCACCCATCCCATGCGGCATAAATCCCTAAATAATTATGAGAGTGATGGATGACATCACCCTAGTTATAGCCACCCTAACCTATCTATAGCCACCCTAGCCTAGCTATAGCCATCATACCCACTAGCCTTCTTACAAGCACTTATGGCTAGCCACCCTACCCCTAGCCCTCTTACAACCATTTATTGCAAGCCACCCTCTCTTACAAGTAATCATGGCCTACCTAAGCTACTCTCTCTATCTCTTTACTACACTCTCTCTCTCTCTGCCATTTTTCAAACTCACATTCCCAAGCAAGGAGAAAAAAATCCCACGTCCATGACATACCAAGTGTGAGAAAAGTGAGTGTGTTGAGAGTGACCCATTCCCATCACAAGATCCATCATCCTAGCCCTTCAAACCTCATCTTCCACCATCAAAGTGAAGCACAAGAAGGTTGGCTTTTCAACGGACCGAGAAGATCAAACGGTGGGTGCTTTTATAGGCTAGTTTCCATGTTTTTATGATGGGCCAAGTGAGGCCTACCGATCGATGGTATGGATCTCACTTTGGACCCTAAGATGTAGCCGATGGCCCACCTTGATTATCACTTGATGTATGATTGAATGCAACGGAGGGCCCATAGTGTCGAGGTCCCTCCATCACTTATGTCCCACTCTCTCTCTCTCTCTCTCTCTCTCTCTCTCTCTCTCTCTCTCCCCCCCCCCCCTCTTTTATTCATTTATTTATTCCTTTTGTGTGTGATAAGGTGGCCATGTGGTCCACTTGGATGGACCCCACCTTAAGGTACGTTTTATACATACCATTCATCCATTTGGTGGCCTACCTAAGCAGGGCCCACCTCAATGCACGTGCTCTGTCCAGACGTCCAGGGACATCCCTGGACATCAATTAAAAAACACAAATATGAGCTTGGTTAAGACATTTTGGGGTGGGCCACTTGTGTAGGCCCCACCTTGATGTATGTATTCGATCCATGTCGTCCATCTCTTTCCCCTAACCATTTTAGGCGTTGGGCCGAAAAATGGAGCCAATCCGAGGTTCGGGCGGGCCATAGCACAGCAAATAGAGAGTTTCACCATTAAAATACCCCTAATATTTTCTATACATTAAAACACCCTACATATTGGGCTTGTTTGGTTGGTATTGAGCCATGAAACACAATGGCTGGAGTGGATTCATCATATGCGGGCCGCACATGCTGAAAACCGCAAGAAAACGTGATTTAAAATAAAAAATAAAAAAATTAATATACAGCAGCAGCCATTGCTGCTGCCATTGTCAGAGGGGCAGGCAGCGCCTGGGCTGGCGGGCGGCCGTATAGGCAGGGACCCATGGCTCCAGCTGTCGGCCCCACCGTGATGTATATTTGTCATCCAAGCCGTTCATTTGGTGGGCCCCTGGGGCATCAGGCCGCCTTCCAAAAATCAGCCATATCCAATGCTCAGGTGGCCCACGTCAAAGGAAACAGTGAGAGTGAGCGTATACCATTGAAACCCATTTTGGGTCCACAGAAGTTTTGGATCAAGGTGAAATTTGTTTTTACTCCTCATCTAGGTCTACGTGACCTTATCAACGGGTTGGATGGCGCATAGACATTATGGTGGGCCCCACGTGGGACCCACAATGATGCATGTGTCTTATTACCACCGTTCGCCTGGACGGTGGTACCTACTGTGATGTATTTGTTTTAACCCCACCGTCCAGGGGACGGTGGGTTTGTGTGAGTGTGCACGTGTGTGTGTGTGCGTGTGTGTATGTGTGTGTGTGTGTCTCTATATATATATATATATATATATATATATATATATATATATATATATATATATATATATTTTTGGAGCTTGAGTCCAAATGAGACAGATCTAGGATTAGGTGGGCCACCTTATAGAAAGTAGTGGATTTGATTGTCCACCATTAAAACCCTTGGGCCACCCATTTTGGACCAGTATGATATTTGCTTTTCCCTTTCAGGTCATTATGACCTTATGATCAGATTGGATGGGAAATAAATGCTATCATGGGCCTTGGGATTTCAATGGTGGAAGTCATTATCACCACTTATGTAAGGCCCATGTTATGGGGCCCATTCGATGTATTTGTGGCCGTTACTGAGGCCCACCTTAATGTGTAATTGGGCCCGTTATTGAGGCCCACCGTCATGTGTATGAGGCCTGCTGTTGAGGCCACCTTAACATATATGAGAACCACATTATAAGGCCCATGTTATGCGACCCATGGTGATGTATTCAAAAGCCCATGGGGTATGGCCCATTACAATGTACATAAGGCCCATTGATGTGGCCCACTTCATTTATATGAGGCCCATATGAGGCGGCCCATTTAATGTATCTAAGGCCTATGGGTCAAGGCCCAATGAGACGTATATAGGTCCATTGCAATGTGTGATTCCCCATGGTTTGTGTAGTGATATTTTATGGCGGGCCATGCCTTGGGAGCAATGTTGGTTTGACGTCCACATTGTAGAATAATGTTGATTTAATGTCTGCATTATAAATCTCCCTAGGGCCCATTGATAGGCCCATACTGGTTATGTGTAGGCCGTCTAGGCCCATCTTCGGCGTAAGGATAGCCCATTACTTTATAACATACTTAGTACATTTCCATGATTCATGTGCATACACATCATATGTATGCTTGATATGGGGAATGTTTGATCATAGCATAAGCCGTTGGGCTGAGACATTTATGGGACTCCTTATGAGACGGAGTGCCCCACATGAGTGCATAGTACGCGTGAGATTTCTGCATGATTGTACGGTGTGACTCATGCATCTCTCATATGTGTGACTTGATCACTGCACGCCCTAGCGACATCAGGGTCGTGGCCTCCACAGACACATCGTGGATGGCCATATCGGATACCGAAAATATTGGCTTTAGCATTATGGGCACTTAGAATGTCCTTGGGTGAAAATCCCAGAACCTTTTTGGTACCAAGGGATGCTCCAACGTCTAGAGCGAGTGGATACACGAGCGCCCGAGTGCTGAATACTAGTAGGCCGCGTCTCCCACTGTGTCGTGGTCGGTTGGAAGGGGGTGTGACCTTATCTGCCTGAGTGAGGGGGCTATAAGCTAGGCTGAGTTTGACCAGCTCGCAAATGAGTCCGCTATCAACGAACCGGGTAGGTATGACAGACTACTGGTCAGGCGGATAGTGTGGTCTCTTCCACTTGCTTGACTGTGCAGCTAGGGAGGAGGCAGTCAGTGTGAGGTGTATTAGACCCCGGTGATATCCAGAGATTAACTATACTGATATGTGTACTTGATGAGTATTGACATGCTTGCTTTGTATCTCGCATATGACATTTGGCTACATAGGCCTCGCATTACGTGGCCTTGGTATGACCGATTGCATTCATACCTTACATTATATAGTTTTGGTACATTTTATAGTATTCATGGACTTACTGCACATTTTCGCATTAATCTGATATTGTACACTTGGTGCTTGCCTTGTGCACACACTTACACCACCCTCTAAGCTTTTGTAAGCTTATGCATAACTGTTGTGTGCAGGTAGCGTTGGACAGCAGCAGCGCTGAGGCAGGAGCACATGTCAGATTCTTTTGGAGCTTTTGATCACCTAGTATTTCCTTTTTCGCATTGTACTTAAAGTTTTTGATATAGTGAATATGTGGTGATGTTGTTTTGTGACTTGGTTACGCTTATGGTAATGCTCCGTTACAAAAAAAAAATCATACTGAAAATCCTCCTTGTACGATCCCAGGATCGGAATCTGGTGTATGGGCGCTGGGAGCCGAGAATGGGGTGCTACGGAGGTTGTCGGCACTGGATTCGGTGATCAAAAATTTTGTGAGCCCGTTTTCTGAGTTTGAGGCGTGACAATGTGGTAATGCGATTTCCTTGGTCATTGGCTATGATTTCCACATAACCGTTTTGTAAACACTAACACGAATAGGTTGTGTTAAGATCTATCCCAATAACTGTTCCTAACTTGGTCGCTTCCTCTTTCGCAGTGGTGAATGCAAATAGAGATCCTGAGACAAAATTCACAGAAGGTGAATCCATTTTATCCAGAAGAATCGCTGTAACTCCAAGATGAGCCCTCACAAGACTAGCTTCGCCCTGGACCCCAAATTCCATCTATTGATGTAGACAGATGTTCATCTCGGTAGCCATTGCACTCATTTCACTTTGCCTTGTCCATCAGCTGCTTAGTTTAATCTCTAACACCACACACTCTTAACAATACATTTTTAGGCTACTGACACAACGTCTAAGATCATCTTATCCCTGTGATTAGGGATATGTGGCCACATTATTGTGGTGGCCCATCAGATCAATAGTTCCAATCGACTTTAAAGGGTTCAGTTAGAAAGAATTCTCTTTACACAAGGTAAACTTGTTTTTTTCTCTTCCTCGAGAGGGGCAAAAGTTACCTCGCCGCCATTTCTCTCTCTTTTTCTCTAGAATGTACTCATTTTAGAGCGAGCAGCGGTGCAAGCTCTGCGTGTGAGTTTGATTTCGACCTTCGTAGCAAGATCGCAAGCATGAATCTTTTTACTAGATTTGCAGCGAAAATGAAAGTCGATGGTGAAATTTTTTCAAAGGTCCCTCTAGGTTTTATTGAAGAAGATGGTGACGATCTTATTGAAGAATATGGTGAAACCTAAACCTGGGGGATAAATTCTTATGATTGATAAGTATGATGGATGTGAGGGGGGCCAAACAAACTTGGGGGATAATTGCTTAAGATGTTAGAAACCAAACATGTTTTTTACTTTTTGATTGATAAGTATGTTCGTTACCAAATATACTTATCAACTAAATAAGTAGAAGCCAAGACAAGCTACTTATGGCATAAGTAGCCTATCCAAAGTAACTTACGATTCAAACACCCCCTAAATGTCAATGTTGTTTGGATACCTCAAGTTGAGAGCATTCATCATCTCCTATGTGGAAACGAGTTAGCAAATCAGGTTTGAAATTGTTTTTGGATCTTCTTAGTGTAAACTTAAGAGATTATTTTCCATTCAGTTGTGTTAATAGGTGGTTGTCAAGAGGTTCCGCTAACAATCTAGTTGCAAACTTTTATGTGCATTGTTCCTTTCTTAGGGAGATTTTGGAATGCTAGGAATAATAGCAGATCTACGGTAAACAAGTGGCACATGGTACTGGAATAAAAAACATCATCTGCTAGTTGAAGCTAGTATTTGAAGGGAGTGCTTCAAAAAATTATGTTGGACCATCTTCAGAAAAAAATTCACAAGTTATTCATAATCAAGTTATTCCTCTAATATGGAGCCATACGAGAGGAAACAATTGAGAATAGGTTAAGGTTTAGGTTTAGGAAATCGGGTTCAGGTTTGGGATCGGGTTTAGGTTTAGGTTTTCAAGTTTAGGTTTTAGGTTATAGGTTATAGGTTTAGGGATTTGAGAATAGGTTAAGGTTTAGGTTTAAGTTTAGGTTAAGGTTATAGATTTTAGGTTTGGGTTTAGGTTATAGGTTACAGGTTTAAGTTTAGGTTATAGGTTTAGGGATTTAAGAATAGGTTTAGGTTATAGGTTTTGGGATTTGAGAATAGGTTTAGGTTATAGGTTTAGGTATTTAAGAATAGGTTTCGAAATCTGCTTTAGGAATTCGGGTTTAGGTTCGGTTCGGGTTCGGGTTGAAAGTTTGGGTTAAGGTGTAGGTTTAAATTAAGTGAATTAAGTTTAGGTTATAGGTTTAAGTTTCACCATCTTCTTCAAAAAGATCGTCATCATCTTCTTCAATAAAACCTGGAGGACCTTTGGAAAAATTTCACCATCGACTTTCATTTTTCGCTGTAAATCTAGTAACAAGATTCATGCTTGCGAGTGACGCTACGAAGGTTGAAATCAAACTCATACGCAGATCTTGCACCGCCGCTCACTCTAGAATGAGTACATTTTAAAGAGAAAGAGAGAGAAATGGGGATGAGGTGACTTTTGCCCCGACTGAGGAAGAGAAATTAGTCCGGTGATTTGATTTGCCTGACAAGTAGTGAGATTTCAGTTGACGTTGGTTTCCTGCTAAAGGCCTTTCCAACAAGTTCTTGCGCAAGCATGCTGGGTGGTGCCTAACTCGATGTTTGAGAAAAATCCACTCCGTCCATATGTTTTTGGAGCTCATTTTAGGACGTACGACCAAAACTGGGATGTATCTAACACTCAGATGAGCCACACGAGAGGAAACAATTGAGAATAGGTTTAGGTTTAGGCAATTGGGTTCGGGTTGGGGATCGGGTTTAGGTTTGGGTTTTCAAGTTTAGGTTATAGGTTATAGGTTATAGATTTAGGGATTTGAGAATAGGCTTAGGTTATTCTCAAATCCCAAAACCTAAACCTAAACCTAAACCTAAACCTATAACCTTAACTTATAACCTACACCTATAACCTAAACTCAATTCCCTAAACCTTAACCTATAACCTAACCTAAACCTATAACCTACACTTATAACCTAAACCTAAACCTATAACCTTAACCCAAACATAAACCCTAAACCTATACTTATAACCTAAACCTATTATTAAATCCCAAAACCTATAACTTAAACCTAAACCTTAACCTAAACCTAAACCTATTCTCTCTCTCTCTCTCTCTCCTCTCTCTCTCTCTCTCTCTCTCTCTCTCCCTCTCTGTCTCTCTCGCACCCTCTTCCTCTCTCTCTCTCTCTCTCTCCGTCTCTCTATCCCTCTCTCTCTGGTCTCTCCACCCTACCGTTGTTGCACGCCCTACCCACGCATGCCCTCTCTCTGTCTCTAAAGCTCGATGAGGTATCTTTCTCTCTCTCTCTCTATCAATCTATCTATCTATCTCTCTCTCTTAATCTCAATACCGATTTAGGGATTTGTGGATTTAGCGACCTTTTGGGATTTGGGGATTTAGCAATCTATGAATTTGGGGATTTAGCAATTAGTTCAGCTTGGTCTAGTTTTATTGTGTTCAACACTAGACAATGCTCTTTCTGTGCTCTTCCTAAAACCCTTTCCGTTCACTTCAACTCTCCCTCCATTTTCTAAGTATCCTTTTCTTTTGGTGTTCTGAGATGAAATGGAATCTGAAAGACGCAATTTCAATGACTTTTCTCTGTCAATTTCTCTACCGAAAAGAGCTCCCTTCCATCCATTTCCATCTCTCTACTTCAAGATCTGATTTTAATAAAAAAAATTTAATTATGTTATTTTCAAGATCTGATTTTTCTTTGTCCGTATCCAGTTGAGGAAAAGAAAAACAAAATAAGTTGTTGGATTGGATGGTTGGGATTATTCTATGGAGGAGATCCTTTTGTCCATTGTCCATTGTCCATTGATCCTTGATGGCAGGGCATGTATGCAAACTATCTGGAATGCTTGAAATGATTTCCCCCCCAGATCAAAATGCAGTTGAGCTGGGTCATGCATTGTACAGTTCCTCAAGAAAAGGAAACGTAAAATGTTTTTCCCTAATTAGCTGTTTTAGTTTGGACAATCATTTGGTGATCCAAGCAGTTCATCTGATATACCGCACTATATGATGAGAAATCCTACCAACTGTTTATGCTCAATGTGGAAATGTCCCCCAATTGGTTGGCTAGGATTGTCTAGTGGAGGAGGCTTTTAATCTGACCCAGATGAACGGTTTGGTTGATAGAATGTGGGCTTGATACAAGAACACCCCCTTTTAAGTTATGTAGTGTATATGATAAGTAAAAATGAAAATTTTGTGGAAGCCTTCTCAGGCCTACAATGTAAAGAAATTGCTTTTTATTTCAATTTTCAACCAACATTTTGCAGGCAAACAATGCACACGATAGTTAAAACCTGAAAGTTATGTGCTAGAATTTGGTTGCTTAAATCTATAAAAGAATTGAAAGTTATGTGCTAGAATTTGGTTGCTTAAATCTATAAAAGAATTGAAGCATATACTTAACTTTGAAAACTAATCATGGATAAAACAAGAAGTATAAGTTCCTAGTGCATTCGGTCCAAGTGTTTTGATGTGAACTACAAGTTAAACCCAATAGTTTTGAGATCCAAACTTTAATTTAATAGGCTCCACAATAGATGGAGGATGCTCCAAAAATCTTACAGATAGAATCTCCTAATCTGTCAATTCATATCCTGCAAAAGACGATTAAGAAAATAATACATCAATAGCTTGGGAAAAGATAGCTGAAGATTGGATGGCAAGGAACTCCTAATTAGATTTGCTTGAGTCATGATAAATAGAGGACTTTTAAAAGTTGTATTCTAAGTATATACATTTCAAGTGATTTCTTCTTCTTCTTCTTTGAATTTTGTATTCTAAGTTGAAATTTTTTATTTTATAGATGTTGAATTCCTGTAGAATGGGGATTGCTTCTTGTATGGATGGCCTAATAAATAGTCTGGAATCTTTACAATCTCATTTGTTGGTTAATAGATGTATAGATGGAAAATTCTATTGTAAGGACTGCTTGATGAATAGTCTGGAAGATTGGTTCTCATCCACAAAAAAAGATGCCTAGCTTGTTTTTAAATGTATTCGATCAAAATTGATGGAGCAGACCCGGATGTGCGTCGAAGCTATCTGGATGTTGAGCGGGGGTCCCTGGAAGTTGGGAACCGTTGTTATGACCATGATGAAGCTGTCCATTTCTTATGGACAGCATTGGAGTGGCCTGACCATTTGGATAGGTTGTGTTTATGTGTTTGCTCGAAATTGATGGAGGAGACCCGGATGTGCGTTGGAGCTATCCAGATGAGCGGGGGTCCCTGGAAGGTGGGAACCGCTGTTATGATCATGATAAAGCTGTCCATTTTCTATGGACAACATTGGAGGGGCCTGGTCATTTGGACAGGTTGTGTTTATGTATTTGCTCAAAATTAATGGAGCAAACCCGGATGTGCGTCGGAGCTATCCGGATGAGCGGAGGTCCTCAGAAGGTGGGAACCATTATTATGACCATGATGAAGTTGTCCATTTCCTATGAACAGCATTGGAGGGGCCTGGCCATTTCGACAGAATGTGTTTATGTATTTGCTAGAAATTAATGGAGCAGACCCGGATGTGCGTCGGAGCTATCCAGATGAGCGGGGGTCCCTGGAAGGTAGGAACCGCTGTTATGACCATGATGAAGCTGTCCATTTCCTATGGACAACATTGGAGGGGCCTGGCCATTTGGACAGGCCGTGTTTATGTATGTATTTGCAAGTACCACACCCTTAACCTAAACCTATAACCCCAAACCTATAACGTAAACCCATTCTCAATTCCTTAAAGCTATAACCTATAACCTAACCCTAACCCTAAACCTTAACCTTAACCTATAACCTTTACTTACAACCTTAACCTAAACTTACAACATATACTTATAACATAAACCTAAACCTAGACCTATTCTTATAACATAGACCTATTCCTAAACCTTAACCTATAACCTAAACCTAGACTTATAACCTTAACGTAAACCTATTCTCAAATCCCAAAACCTATACAGATAACTTAAGCCTAGACCTTGACCTTAACCTTAACCTATAACCTATACTTGTAACCTATAACCTAAACATATACCTATAACCTATACTTATATCATTAACCTAAACCTATACCTATAACCTATACTTATATCCTTAACCTAAACCTATATATATAACCTAAATCTATTCTCAAATCCCAAAACCTATACGTATAACATAAACCTAAACCTATAACCTATAACCTATAACCTATAACCTAAACCCAAACCTAAACCCGAACCCGATTTCCTAAACCTAAACCTTAACCTATAACCCATACTTATAACCTTAACCTAAACCTATTCTCAAATCCCAAAACCTTAACCTATAACCTAAACTTATAACCTATACTTAACCTATACTTATAACCTTAAACTAGACCTTAACCTTAACCTATAACCTATACTTATAACCTATAAGCTAAACCTATACCTATAACCTAAACCTAAACCTTAACCTATAACCTAAACCTATACTTATAACCTTAACCTAAACCTATTCTCAAATCACAAAACTTATACTTATAACCTAAACCTAGACCTTAACCCTAAACTGTAGCCTCTACTTATAACCTTAACCTAACTTACAACCTTAACCTAAACCTAAACTCAAATCCCTAAACCTAAACCTATAACCCAACCTAAACCTATACTTATAACCTAAACCTATTCTCAAATCCCAAAACCTATACCTAAACCTAACCTTTCCCTCAATCAGTATACCTATAACCTAAACCTATAACTTTAACCTAAACCTAAAACCTAAACCTAAACCTAAACGTAAAACCTAGATGTATTCTCAAATCCCTAAACCTAAACCTTAACTATTCTCAATTCCCTGAACCTTAACCTATAACCTAACTTAAACCTAAACCTGTAACCTACACTTATAACCTAAAACCTAAATGTATTCTCAAATCGCTAAACCTAAACCTACACCTAATCCTAATCTCAACTCCTTAACCTAAACCTAGACTTGAAACCCCAAACCTAAACCCAGTCCCAAACCCGATTTCCTAAACCTAAACCTTAACCTATTTTCAATTCCCTAAACCTTAACCTATAACCTAACTTAAACTTAAACCTATATACGACACTTATAACCTATAACCTAACTTAAACCTAAACCTATATACGACACTTATAACCTATAAACTAAAACCTAAACCTAAACCTATAAACTAAACCAAAACCTATAACCTTAACCTACACCAAAACCTATAACCTAAACCTTAACGTATAACCTATAACTTTAACCTAAACCTAAACCAAAACCTAAACCTATAACCTAAACCTATAAGTTAAAACCTAAACCTAAACCTAAACATAAAACCTAAATGTATTCTCAAATCCCTAAACCTAAACCTACACCTAATCCCAATCTCAACTCCCAAACCTAAACCTAAACCTAAACTTAAAAACCCAAGCCTAAACCCGATCCTGAACCCGAAACCGATTTCCTAAACTTAAACCTTAACCTATTCTCAAATCCCTACACTTAAACCTACACCAAATCCTAATCTCAACTCCCTAACCTAAACCTAAACCTAAACCTAAACTTGAAAACCCAAACCTAAACCCGATCCCGAACCCGATTTCCTAAACCTAAACCTAACCTAAACCTATAACCTTAACCTATAACCAAAAAAAAACCTTAACCTAAACCAAACCTATAACCTTAACCTAAACCAAAACCTATAACCTAAACTTAACCTATAACCTATAAACTATAACCTACCTATAACCTTAACCTAACCAAAACCTATAACCTAAACCTTAACCTATAACCTATAAACTATAACCTATAACCTAAACCTAAAACCAAAACATAAACCTATAACCGAAACCTATAAACTAAAACCTAAACCTATAACCTAAACCTAAACCTACAACTTAAACCAAAACCTATAACCTAAACTTATAACCATAACCTAAAGCTAAAACCAAAACCTAAACCTATAAGCAAAAACCTAAAAATAAACCTAAACCTAAAACCTAAATGTATTCACAAATCCCTAAACCTAAACCTGCACCTAATCCCAATCTCAACTCCCTAACCATAACCTAAAACCTAAACTTGAAAACCCAAACCTAAACCCAATCCTGAACCCGAACCCGATTTCCTAAACCTAAACCTTAACCGATTCTCAATTCCATAAAGCTATAACTTATAACATATAACCTATAACTTAAAAATGATACCTAAACCTAAAACCTAAATATATTCTCAAATCCCTAAACCTAAACCTACACCTAATCCCAATCTCAACTCCCTAACCTAAACCTAAACCTAAACTTGAAAACCCAAACCTAAACCCGATCCCAAACCCGAACCCGATTTCCTAAACCTAAACCTTAACCTATTCTCAATTCCCTAAACCTATAACCTATAACATATAACTTATAACCTAAACCTAAACCTAAACCTTAACCAAAACCTATAACCTAAACCTTAACCTATAACCTATAACATATAACCGAAACTTATAACCTATAACCTAACCTAAACCTAAACCTATAACCTAAACCTAGAACCTAAAACCTAAACCTATACCTAAAACCTAAATGTATTCTCAAATCCCTAATCGTAATCTCAACTCCCTAACCAAAACCTAATCCTAAACTTGAGAACCCAAACCTAAACCCTATCTCGAACCCGAACCTGATTTCCTAAACCTAAACCTTAAACCTAAAACCTAAATGTATTCCCAAATCCCTAAACCAAAACCTTAACCTATTCTCAATTCCCTAAACCTTAACCTATAACCTAACTTAAACTTAAACCTGTATCATACACTTATAACATAAAACCTAAATGTATTCTCAAATCCCTAAACATAAACCTTAACCTATTCTCAATTCCCTAAACCTTAACATATAACCTAACTTAAACCTAAACCTAAACTTATAACCTAAAACCTCAATGTATTCTCAAATCCCTAAACCTAAACCTACACCTACACCTAATCTTAATCTCAACTCCTTAACCTAAACCTAAACTTAAAAACCCAAACCTAAACCCGGTCCCGAACCCGATTTCCTAAACTTAAACCTTAACCAATTCTCAATTTCCTGAACCTTAGCCTATAACCTAACTTAAACCTAAACCTATAACCGACACTTATAACCTAAACCTAAACCTAAAACCTAAATGTATTCTCAAATCCCGAAACCTAAACCTAGACCTACACCTAATCCTAATCTCAACTCCTTAACCTAAACCTAAACTCGAAACCCCAAACCTAAACTCGAACCTGAACCTGATTTCCTAAACCTAAACCTTAACCTATTCTCAATTCCCTAAACCTTAACCTATAAGCAAACTTAAACCTAAACCTATAACCTACACTTATAACCTAAACATAAACCTATAACCTAAACCTAAAACTAAAACCTAAATGTATTCACTACACCAAAATCGCCATACGGTACGGTCAGTATTTTGGTTCAGAAACGGCTCTAAGCTGTTTTTGATTTGAGACGGTAGTGAACCGTACTCGAATAGAAACAGATGGACGGAATGGATTCTGTTAGAACCCACTAAGTGGACCCCACATGTCCAGAGAGTCACATTTGTATAAAGATGCCGCAGACTACTGGATTATTTCCGTCGCCAACAAAGCCCTAATTCCTCCAAAACGCCCAAAACGCGCTTCCTCTCTCGATCTCCCTCTCCCTCTTTCGATCTCAGCCCTCTCTCTCGATCTCCCTCTCCCTCCATCTCCCTCTCTTTCGATCTCCCTCTCCCGATCTCAACTCTCTCTCTCTCTCTCGATCTTCCTCTCACTCTCCCTCCCTCTCTCGATCTCCCTCTCTCGGTCTGGTTGTAGCTCGAAGCACCCAACGGCGGCAAGATAAGCTTTGACAGGTTACGCAGATTAAGCGAGGCCGAGTTCTCATCGTCTCGCTTGAGGACCGGCTTGCGCTGGCCCTGCTTGGAGCTCTTCATCCTGAAATTACTCCCAGAGTCTGATTCAAGGTACCCGTCTCGTTCGAGTACTGACTCCTCTAAGCTCTTCGTCTTTGGCACACCTCCACAATCCGAGTCATGGTATAGTGCAGACATCAGTAGTGATATTTCATTTCTTAATTTTCTTACAGAGTTCTTGAACTTCTCAGCTACTAGTGGAATGAAGGAATGAGGAATAAAGGTCCTGAAATAATGTTGGTTGGCCCACTACATGACGGTGGTCCTTACATGAGATAGAGAGAGGATGGAAGTGTCCAAATTGCATCAATGCATTGATTGGAGGTTGGGATAAGACCTCAAACAGAATAGTTGGATGGTGCATGTTGTGTGTTTTGTGGTTCAGATACTTTGGCTTGTTTTGGGGGAAGTTATTTAATACTCTGGCTGAATATGATTCTTTATACTCAGGCACATAGATATTGTGTACGCAACACAAGAATTAACTAAAATTAAACCAATGGTCTCTATGTCACAGTTCCAAAATAAGATTGATTGAGAAATCCTAACCTTTGATTTGTGGACACTGCAGGTTTGTCTAAATTAGACCATTGGATTTGGTTTTTTGTTTTTAACCGTTCAATGAATGTCCCATGATCAAGTAATTAAATAAGCATAACTTTTTATTTGCTGATATATCTACCTTAGGACCCATAATTTAGATAATTTAATTTGAATTTTGTGTATGATATGTATGCAATTTTTAAGTGGCTGTGTATCATCCATCAGATCCTGCCAGAGTACCAAAATTTATTTTTTCATGTTTTTTTTTTTTTAAATGACATTTCTTTATTTCATTTCTATCGCATTAGTGGTTGCTGGTCTTTTGTTGTTCAGCAATGCCTAGTGCGCACATGCGTGAGTAGAACTTTTATGGCACGTGTGGCACACGTGTGAAACATCATATCCACTCATTAGGTGGGCTACACTTGTTAGATCCATGGCCCAAAAGGACTTTGGTTTGATAATGCAGACATCGCATGTACAACAAAAGTTGACTGTCCACACGTGGTGTACATGTATGGTAAACATGATGAATAAACGGTCCTGATGTTTTAATAAGGCTTCAAAATGGTGGGCCACGCTTGATGAGCGGATTCAAATTTTTAATGAGTTGTATCTTTTGTGTGTTTCTCATGCTTGATGCTTAAGGATTCTCAACTTTATCTACTTGCTTAAGGAGGCTATCATATAGTTCTTGACACATACAATACAGTTTCCAACTCCACTTCCTCTTCCTAACTGCATTAAGGAATGCCTTCTTTCAGATTACAACAAAGAGAATCAATTTCATAGTTGTTGAACACATTGATGACTGTATCAAGGTGAGTTGATTACTCTTTTTCAGTCAATGTGTTACATGGATCATTATATGCACCTTATTGATACCATTTAAGCCTCTGCTTTCTATCAGTACAGATGTGAAAGGTGTCTGATTGTCCCACCTTCCCATAGTTCCAACTTAGAATAGAAATTGTTGCCTTTCTTTCACCTCAATTGTCTATTGAATAAGTACTGTTGTTTGTATCACATCTGTTGCTTGTTCAAAGCTATCCCCACAGGCATGCCATTTCTATAGGCATGTCTTCTGGGCAGCTAAAACACTGATTCCTATTGTGCATACTGCACTATAATTTTTTCATCTCAAGCAAAGAAGATATTGGTTTCCTCTAATGGTATTCTAGCTTGCCCAGTTTTTTATTTATTTATAATTTTTATATATATATATATATACATGCTGTTATTTTCACATAAATGAGTAAATGTCATAACGTAATTTTCATAGTATCCTGCAGGTAGGAATTGGGTTACTAGTATTGTAGCAGCTAAGTGGAGTAAATGGCATCCTATTTTATACGAGCAATATTTTCATTAACCTCTTGTGATTTAGTCTTTTATCTGTGTAAATCCTCAAGTACGTGCATTAGTGACAAAAGAAGACTAACCATCCCACCATCTATGGGGTATGTAACTACCAGCGATATTTGATTCTATCTAATTCTATAAGAAGACTAACCATCCCACCATCTATGGGGTATGGGCCTCTATTTTTGATCTATCTTTGTCTTCTTTATGAAGCTAACATTCCAGTGTTAACAAATTACATAAATGTTTGATTCTATTTTGCAGGATAGTGATTCTGTTCTGTTATGATCTGAAATCTGTTCATTTATTGGGGTTGAAGTCATTTATATTATCATAAGGTTTATATGATCTGAAATCTGTTCTGTTATGCTCATTTGTCAGCATCTGTTCAGTCTTGAATGCAAACCAGACTACCATATGCATTATGGACTATGAGGAACAATATGATCTGTCCAAAGATATCTGTACTATCTTTGGGTCTTCAGTTTGTAGGACGCATGGTCCTATTGTTGAGACCGTTGATCTGATGGTCCCATCCTGGACTGAGGAGTTGGGATACTCCAAAAGCTCCCGAGAATGAAAATTCTGACCTTTAGTGGTAGCTCTAGATAGAGAGTTCAGAAAAGAAATGCAGCAATAGCCACATTCAATGGAACCAAAACCAAAAACTGTATAGCTGAGATCAACGCTTCCAATTATATATAAATATATTTGTATTTGAGTTGATAAATAGATTTTATGTTGTATGGGGATGGGACAATGCTTCTGATTGATATCTAGTTGATTGATTGGTAAATAACTTGTTTTCTTAACTGAAAGTTGAATTACTGTTTTGGGTTTGCTTCTATTGGTGTCATTTTTTAAAGAAATGATTGATTAATTCATTTTTGGAGCTAGCTAGTCTAAGCCCATCTGACTCTATCTAATAAAAAATAATATATGATGTAATTAACAGGTTCATTAGCTCCACACAACTTCTTCACATGCACCTTTCCACTCAACACACATGGCAATCTGCCAAGTTTGTGGGACATCTAAACTGAGCATTATGTGGCCTATGATGTGTAGATTGATAATGCGCAAAATTGAGGCTGACCTAGTCATTTAGTGGGCTACAAATGTATGAAAAGTTTGCATGGTTTAAATAAAATTGCCAGTGGTCCATATTCAACATACTCACGCCTCGTGGCCTGACTGATTTTTTGCCTATTGTCATCTTCATGCTGGGGGCTGCCTTATGCACCTCTCAGATGCTGGACACATTTGCCATGTTGCATGTGTGTTAAAGGTGATGTGGAGAGGGGTACAAATATCTTTAGTTTATACACAGATGTGTTTTGTCTTTTTATATCTTTCTTCTTTCTCATTGTTTTTTTGTTCTCTCTCTGTGTTTTCCTTTTATATATATGAGAATAAGATGGCAAAGAAACTGAATGCATTGGAATGGTTTATAATGGGAAAATTTGCCATCCTCTCCCACTCTCTCTGCCTTTTTTCGGAGGAACATAACTGAAACTGCATTAAATGGAAATCAACAACCCTGACTGACTTGGTGAATGAAATGGAAATTTTTAGGATTATTAAAATTTTTATTTGCGTGTCTATGCAAATTTATAGATCTCACTTTTGTTTCATATGCCAAATAATTGGCTTTTTTGATGTGGTTTCTGTTTAGCCAATCTTGCCCACATTTGGGCATTCATCTCAGCAAAGGTATTAAAAATGGTTATATAATCTTCGTAGTAGCTGTTTGTACTGGTAAAGATGGTAACCATTACGTGTTATGGAAAAAAAATGGCCTGTAATGGCTGTCATGGCCCCGTAATGGTCCGTTACAAGCCGAAACAGGCTTCATAAAAGAAAAAAAGGAAAAGAAAAAAGTGGCCTTGACAGCCGTTATGGTCCATATCACTGTGAAAACTACCCTGTCATTTGGACCCGCAAAAGGATTTCACAAGTACCTCAACTATTACTGCCACCAACAGCAATCTTGTTGGTTCCAACTGCCAGTATTCTTTCAGCTACCTACCCAAGAACTAGCTCCAACATGCACCTCCCCTCCACGTTTGCATCACACTGATGGTATGACTCACATTCATATGGAAGCCAAAAAAAAAAAGGGAAAAACCATAGAAGTTGTTCAGACTTTTTGGAGGACGGAAATCATAGGTTTGCCACAGCCCGTGACAATTGGCACTTTTTTTACAGATTACATCCTGAATTAGTAAGGAAAATATTAGAGAGACAATATTTTTTTTTTAAAAAAAATTTGTTTGTTATCATACTTGCGATTGAAAATGGAAAAAAAAAAAAAAAAAAAAAAAAAAAAAAAAAAAAAAAAAAAAAAAAAACTTGTTTTATTTCACTAAAGCATGCATCAGAATTTATTTATTCACTTTAAAACATTTAGTCGGTAGGGTCCAACCATCAACTTAACATCAAAATTGACTTGATTATCTCATTTGTTGCAGAATGTCGTCATTAAGTAACAAAGCATGGATGGACAAACATAGGTTAAGTTTAGAATATTTGGATGGACTTGTGCATTTTATTGAGTTTACAAAGAACAACGGTGGTGGATTTGATCATTATTCGTGTCCGTGTACGAAATGTAGAAATGGGAGTGGGATGTTCACTCTTGGAGATATTCATGAGCATTTGCTCCTTAACGGTATTGATAAGTCATACACACATTGGATTTTCATGGTGAAAGCCTTGTGAAAAGTAACGAGAAACTATCATCATCGACGTTTGATGATCAATCCGATGATGAGTATCCTAGAATGGAGGAACTTGTTAATGATGCATTTAGAAATATTAGAGAACATACTGGATGATCTTAGAAGAAATGAAAATTGTCATGAAGACCTTGATGCAGAAAGATATAAGGCTTTATTTGATGATGCAAGACAATCTTTATACCCTTCTTGCCCTAGAGAACTCACAAAATTATTGGTTACTGTTGAGTTGTATAGTTTAAAGGCACGTAATGGTTGGTCAGATAATAGCTTTAATGATCTTCTTCAATTGGTTAAGAAGTTGTTACCAGTAGAAAACATGTTGCCAGTGAGCACATATCAAGCGAAAAAGATGATCAACTCATTGGGAATGACTTATGAGACTATACATGCATGTCCCAATGATTGTATTATTTATTGGAAAGAGTATAAAGATAGACAAAATTGTCCAACATGTCATACATCGAGATGGAGGTCAGATTACTTGGCAAGAAAAAAGGCGTTAGAGTTCCATCAAAGGTTTTGAGATATTTTCCTCTGACACCAAGGCTACAGAGGCTATACAGGTGTGCATTAATGTTAAATATAATTTTAATATTATCCTATATACCTTTTTGTTAAAAAAATTAATAAGTAATCTTTCTTTTTTTTAAAAAAACTTTATTTCAAATTGAGTTGTTAAAAAAATTCATTAATAAATTTTTGTATTCTCTCCAAATTTTATTTCTAGTGTACTATGGATAGCGGAGCGAATGACTTGGCATTCTCAACTGAAAGAATATAGTGGTGTTATGCGGCATCCATTTGATTCATCAAGTTGGATGGTAATAAATAACAAGTGGCCAAGTTTTGCTGAAGAATTCCGTAATGTGCGTTTAGGGCTTGCAACTGATGGATTTAACCCATTTGGACATCTTAGTAGTGTCTACAGTTGTTGGCCTATCGTTATAGTGCCCTATAATCTCTCACATTTGATGTGTATGAAAAGAGAAATTTCAATGTTAACAATATTGATACCAGGTCCGAAAGGACCGAGTAAGGACATTGACGTCTACCTAGAATCGTTAATTGACGAGTTGAAGGATGGACTTAATGGAGGTCAACTTATGATTCTCATTCAAAGACGATTTTTAATTTGAAAGCTATGTTAATGTGGGGAATTCATGATTTTTCTACATATGGGAGTTTATCAGTATGTGCTACACATGCACGATATGCTTGCCCTGTTTGTGCTGAGGGAACAATTGCTGAATGGCTAAAGAGTGGCAAAAAGTACTATCAGGGACACCGAAAATGTCTTCCTATTAATCATGTTTTTAGGACCCAAAAAGCGGCATTTAATAATAAAGTAGAAGAAATAAGACCTCCTTGGTTAAGTGGTTCAGAGGTCGAAGCGAAGGTAATCGGTATTCAGATGAATATCGGTAAATCAAAGGGGAGAAACGAAAAAGTTATGGTAATGATTCGACTGGGAATATAACTGCTTGGTACAAAAGATCAATCCTATTCGACTTGCCATATTGGAAGGTGATTTCCTTAACGTGTTACTTTCATTTACATGTATGACAGTGAATAAAACTTAACATTCCATCATAATTGTGTTTTTCCAGGAGTTACCAATTCGGCATAACTTGGATGTAATGCATGTTGTAAAGAATGTTGGTGACCATCTTCTGTCGACGATTCTAGAAGTCAAAGATAAAACTAAGGATGATATAAGTGCACGTGAAGATTTGAAAAAAATGAACATAATGAAAGACTTATGGCTGAAAGAAGCAGATGGCAAAACTATTAAACCAAAGGCACCATTTACTTTAAGTCGTAAGGAGAAAGAATTGTTCTGTCAAACATTGCACGACTTGAAGGTTCCAACAGGGTATAGTTTCAGATTTAAACATCTTGTGAACTTACAAACTCTCGAGATAAAGGGACTAAAGTCGCATGATTATCACATCATTATGTGTCAGTTACTCCCCCTGTTGCTACAACATGCTTTCTCAGAGCATAAGACGTTGTGAACAGCTATTCAACATATCTATTACTTCTTTAATGTCCTGTGCTCGAAGACAATTAGTGCAGATAACATTATTGCCGTCAAACAAAGTGTTGTTGTGGCAATGTGTGTTTTGGAGAAGTTTTTTCCTCCTTCATTCTTTGTTATTAGCGTTCACCTTATGGTACATCTAGCTGATGAAGCATTAGCTTGCGGTCCAGTTAGATTTCGGTGGATGTATCCTTTTGAACGGTAAATATCTAACCTTGATGCAATTCATTTAGACTTCATCGTCATCATATATTGACAATATATTATTAATTGAATGCCTCCATCAGGTTAATGAAGATTTATAAAGGATACGTAAAGAATACAGCACATCCTGAAGGGTGTATTGCAGAGCGTTACATTGTAGAAGAATCTATTTTATATTGTATGGAGTACATGCCAAACGGTGAGAGAGGAAGTCATAAGCATACGCGTCAAAGGTTCTTGGCGAGGATAGGGTGCGTGATGAAGAGCCTTTGGGTAATGGCAAGAATATATACTTAACTAACATACAACATCAACAAGTACGTAGATGGGTTCTACACTATTACGATGGAATTTATGAATGGAAAAGGTAAGTAGATAAATTTTCTAAAATATTGAATCACATGTAGTAATTAGATAAATACTTACATATATTTCATATAGGAAGTATGAAATATATTTAGGAACGACCACATCAAAGGGGCAAAGAAGAAAGGGCAGTGTGTCGAAGAACAATGAACATGATTTCATCAATTGGTTACGAAAGGAGGTACTTTTCTAATTATTCATTTAATTGATATATTTGTTCATATATAGTTATTACTTTTTTCTTATTTGCAGTTGGAGTTTGTTGAGGGCGAGTTGACATTGAAACGATTAGTAGATGGCCCTACATTTAAGGCAAAATGCTATAACAAGTATGCGTGAATGGTTTTGTATTCTCTCCAAGTAAATACGAGACTACTAAGTCAACACAAAATAGTGGGGTGTCCATGAAAGCCATCACTAAATACAGGGCAAGTGCTAAAGATAAGAATTACAAAGAAGATGAGGCTACCTATTATGGAGTAGTAAAATAGATAATCGAGTTGGATTACACTGTTTTCCGTCAAATGGTATTTTATTGTGATTGGGTCAAAGTGGAAGACAAAACCAATGGATGCATTGTTAATCCCGAGTCAAATTTGGTAATGGTAAATATGGAGAAATTGAAAGGACATGAGAAGGAAGGAGATGAACCATTCATACTTGCATCCCAAGCAAGTTAAGTATTCTCCTCTAAGGATCAAACAAGGCCTAGATGGTATGTTGTTTTAATGTCACCAAAAAGATTGACGAAAGACATGGACACGCTTGAAGATCCGACTCTGTTTTCCTCTTTTAGGGGCGAGAATACAAATTTAGAAAATATTATAAAGGAAATTGGCTATGAGTTTTAGGTAATTTTTTTGTTATCATATTTTGTGTTGATTCATTTGACATTTTATCTGATGTAAAAAATATCTTGATAAATGAATTTATATTTGTATGATGATTTCTTCTTATACAAATTTGTGTCTATAGGTGAGCTTGGACATGTCAATAGCAGAGGAGAATATGTCAACTTTACAAGCACACGCATTAAAAAATATAGGTAAATACAATTCCTTCATTACCTTATCATTTAACACATTGTTTTAAATAATGCAGGTAAATACGATGTAAGTTTTGTATGTGTTAGGAACTTCATCGTCGTTAAAAAATAAGCCTGTCATCACCTTAAATGCACTTGGACTACCCGTGGGTGAACACTCACACAGGTTGGCTACAAGAAGCGGAAAGCTGGTTCGCACCCATGTCTCTATTGCCTTCAAGAATTGGCGTATAGTGCCAAAGAATAAGAAAGAAGAACTTTGGAAGCTCTTACAGGTAAGATATAAAAAATTTTCTTATGATATAAATTAACCATTATTCTTTTTCTGCTTCAACTAAATTCAATCTCAATTTTTCTTGTAGGACGAGTTTGTTATTCCTCAGTCTTACCAAAAGCTATGCTTAAAAAGCATGTCCGATATGTTTAGGAAGTACAAGACCAAATTGAGGATTAAGTACCTCGATCCCCATTCAAATCATGATTCCAAATTAAACAACCGTCCACCAAGAGTTAGGCCTGAAGATTGGGAAATGTTCATTGAACATAATTCAGATCCCAAAATTATAAAACAAAGGAAACAAAATGTCGAGAATAGGAAAAAGCTAAAGATTTACCATACAAGTGGCAGGCATGACCATGCGAGAATCGAGGAAGAAATGGTAAGTATTGATAGTCATATGTAACTTAAATTTTTTAGTTGCTTTGTGTTCTTTATAGCTAACAATGTGAAATTCATCTAAATATAACAACGCCAAAAGAAAGATGGAGACACCCCGATTAGTAGGACTGAAGTATGGATTAAAACTCATACAAGAAAGGATGGTTCTATTCACAGTAATGCAGTTTTACATGTGGTAACCTCATTGTCTTAAACGTTAAGTTTATAGAATTCAAATTCAGTATTAATATTACTAATGTAATTGTATAATATTGCAGGAAAAAAATCAAAGAGTTACTTTCTAGCGAAGGAAGTAATTCCCATGACATCCTCAACGATCCATTGAGTCAAGTGGTTGGTCCTGATACAAGGGGTCGTGTTCGAGGTGTTGGGACCAACGTTTCCCAATCACAAATCAGTGGGTCTGCTGCAGCTCTTGAAAAAATCTCTATGTATAAAGGAAAAGTAGAAGAGCAATCGTCCACAATTCAAGAGCAATCGTTCAAAATTCAAGAGCTATCCTCTAAAATAGACATTCTTACAGACCAAGTTGGGGGTATCAAAGAGATGCTTCAAGTTAATGTTCATTGAAATCCTTCTTTTTAAAATTTAAATAGTAATAATCCTTCTTCAATTATCGTATATAACACATGGTGCGTGTGGAACTTTATTTCAACAACAACAAATGGATTTGGTTCAACAAGAGAATCTACAATCAACTGGTGGACCTTCAGTTGGGAGTCGTCAATGTGTAGAGAAAATGCGGCCATGCAAGTTGTACTCTTGGTGTAAAGAGCTCGTTGCTCAAGGGCGAGTTCTTTTGGCAAATGGGCCCCAAATGATTCATGGCAAACCTCTTCAGGAAGAGTTTTACAAGGTTACCATTGATATCATTATTAAAGGAGACGTCGAATTGCCCGAGCCAGACGGATATCATTCGACCTTAGGCGAAGTTGGAATTGGCTCATTTGTTGCATGGCATTCTTGCTTTACTGAGTTCACCGATTAGGGACAATAACTATGAATGAATTCTTACCTCAGTTTCTATCATTTGTTTACCTCTTGCTAAGTTCTTCTACAGCTGCCTTGATAATGCATTAGGTGGTTTTTTGTTATTCTACGAGTTAAAAAATTGGCTTAAGTATTGCATCTAACATATTTAGATCTTTGTTTCCAAAACAGATGCTCTGAGATTTTGATCATGCTTTTTATTCATAGTCTAGTTGGTCTCTCTTTCTACATGTGGAAGGGTCTATAACTGTTGGAGATGCGTTTCTTGACAGGCATAAAATGCTATAAGGGACGAGCAGCAGCAGCTCTTTCTACATGTATTTTATATCCACTCTGTCCATTCGTTATTCCGGATCATCAAGAGACTTCCAGAGATCAGAGAGAGGGAATGACTTCACGGGTTGTGCCACCTCTCCTCCAATCTCAGCATTTGATTCTTTATCTCTCCTTCTCTCTCTTTTTTTTTTTAAAAAAAATAATAAAAAAAATAAATTTAAAAAACAGCCCTTCTTTCTCTTCTTCTTCTTCTTCTTCTTCCTTTTCTACTTCTCCTCTTCTTCATGAGGGATTTTTCCCTATTTTGGGGTCCCAAGAAACCTTGGGTGTATTATACAGGCAGTGATGATTCTCGAAATTTTTCTTGATACTCAGAAATTTATGGAAATGCATTCTCTGCATTTCATGGCAGGGCATGTTTGGAGGGTCTGTTCTTTGTGATTTCAGGCAACCAATACATGCAGCCATGGTAGAGGTTGCGCCCAAATGCATGTCTGAAAGAAGGCGAATCTGAGCCTATTTTTTCAATTCCCTTTTTACCGCTCTCTCTCTCTCTAAATATAAATTTTTTAAGATTCGTTATGGGGCTGAACTTGCTTGCTAGGTCATTACTCAAGTATTTGGTCTTTTAACTAGCACTTTACCTTTGGAATTATGTATTGCAATTGCTTTCAAGTTGCCCTTGGATTTTGTTTGTAAACCAGACTTGTCAATTTGGTTGATGAATTATTGCATTGTTGTTGCATTTGGATGCAAAGTAGATTGATTTACAATCATTTGTTTAATTTACAGGAAATGACAGAAACTGATGAAATTTCCCAATATTTATAGCGAAGAGTTCTACCTTGAATTTCAGCAGGCACTTGTTATTGGGGTTTTATAAGTAGGGACTGCAGCAGCTAGATCTCGTGTCACATTTCAATGATCCAAACCATTTTATGTGAGCACAAGCTAGATCGGAAATATTTATGCAACAAAATCATCATTGTTCCTGTAGGAAGGTAAGCATTTTTATATTTGTATCCATCTTGTAACATGCAGTGTTCAACATATAGTGAAGATTTTATTCGTTCATGTTACTAACTGGTACTGGACAAGTGTTTCAGATTTTAGATTTATGGTCCAAAGAGGCCTAAGCATTAAAATTCGTACTTGGCAGACTGCTAAGGCTCCGTAGCTTTTTTTCCTTTTGCAGTTCGATGTATGCAATATAGAAAATGCACCCTAAAACTGTTCTTTAGACTTCCTTTCACTCATTTTTTTTTCTTTTGAACTAACTGCTTTGATTTGTTAGTGCTTTATGTCTGTGCTTGATAGTTCATCTTTTGGCTGTTCTATATTTCTTCCATAGTTTGGTAAGGACAAGGAAAATGAAAAGGAAAGCAGCTAGAGTGCAAGGTTTGCAGTTTTTGTATAATGAATGGTACATTGTGTACAGGGCTATAATCAGAGTTGTAATCTGAAACAAGGGAGGATGGCATGTTTATCCGTTATTTGAAGAGTAATATTTATTTTTCATTTGTCATCTGTCTTTGAATGATTTATGTTTTTTTTTTCCCCTTTTTTCTCCTATATCATGGCTTTGGTTGCAGAAATATGTGCTTTGACTATAGAAATAGCATGAAACTAGAGCCAAGAAGGTGCAGAAGAACAAGATGGAAAGAAATGGTGATGCTCTAAGGATGTGGTGCCTGACATTTGTTGCATGGCATCTTGCTTTACTGAGTTCACCGATTAGGGACAATAGTCTAACACTTTTTTGGCAATTCACCTTTTTGGATTGTATGTTTTGATTAGACATCCACAATGGGGCATACAATTTGGACATCCACAATGCTTTGAATTGCAGTCCTACTCCTGCTCCCGCTTCTGCTTCCTGGATGTTTATGCTTGTTATTATAATCCCACTGGCAATGCAGTCCTGCTCCTGCTCCCGCTCCTGCTCCCGCTCCTCCTAAGATTACCATTCCTAACGAATTTGGACTTGTAAGACCATCTTAGTCCATCCAAGTGTAATTTATGTAGATGCACTTAAATGTACTTAGATGCACTTAAATGTAATTATTTAAAAATTAAAATTTCTTTGAAAGGTCTCTTTTTATTTCAACACATTTGAAGAGGCCATTTTTTATGTCATATTTGTGATGTAGTTGGATCACTATTGGGTGCTCCTAACTCTTGAATGATTAAACCTGAACTGCTTTAGCAAGTATTAGGAGAAGCTTATCAGGTTTTAAGTGACCTGGTGTAAAGGCAGGCATATGATGGGAATGGAAAGTATTACATCTCTAGGTAAGCAGTGAACAACAACATATTAAGCACATTGCATCAGTCTGTGGTAATTTTCTCCATTGCAAGACTTCTTTTAGATGAGGTTCTCCATTGCAGTATTTCTTTTAAATAAGAAATGGGTCCTAACTCCTAAGTTGAGCTATTGAACATTGCATTAGTTTTTGTTAAGCTGTTTAACTGGAAGATGGTTAGTAGCAGCTGCAGTGGGTGCATGGACATGTAACTGGAATGGTCACTATATCAGCAAAATGAATTCTTCTCTTCATCTGCAGCTTAAATATATGTTATCTATTAAATATCGTCCTTGAGATAAAAAATTTATATGTTGATTTTTATTTTTATTTTTATTTTTACAAGAATGTCTTTTGTTTCTAATAGCTAAATTTCTATACTTCGCAGGGAGACCATGCTAGACGCCACTACTGTCTTTGCCCTTCTTTTTGGAAGTGAATTGTTCGAGGATTATGTAGGACATCTTGCTGTGGCATCAATGGCTTCTTCTGAATTAGCTAGTGACATTGAGAATCCTGAGACACTACATGATAGGTTGAAGGCAAGTACATAACACATTCCATCCAATTTTATTTAAAAAAAAAAAAAACTTTTGGCTCTTGTAGTGTGCTTTGATTTGTATAATATCTACACAAAAAACCAATAAATTCAAAATCAACATGACCCATTGAGCCTATAGAAAGGACAAAATAGTTTCTCTACTGATTAACTTTAGCATTCAAGGAGCTGCTAGTGAAGGGAAATTTGTTAATTTCCCTAGCAATTGCACTTTTCTACGAATAACGTTAATCTCTTCAAAAATGTTTCAGGTAGGAATATGTATTGCGATTGCAATCTCCCAAGTTGATGATTAAGTTATTTCTTTATATACTTCTTAAACATTTCTTTTATCATGAGTGCACATGTGGTTCAAAGACAAGATCTATAGGAAACAACTTTGTCAACCTGACTCTGTATCTGTGATTACTGTGAGTTGCTATGCTACAGGCAACCATCATGATTCAGCATAATCAAACTCGCTGAATCGTCCAATAAGAAGTCTTTATAGCTGAATTGGATGTGCAGATGGACCATTATAGGGTTGATATCTCAAATTACGATATTTTTCCCTACTTTCATATTCTATCTATTTTATTCTCCAAAATATGAAATGGCTTAACACAACTTGGATGAGTTAGCAGTGGTACAGATTCTTAAAATGTTGTTGTGCCAAAAGATCTAACAGCAGGTGAACTTGAATCATGCTTACACATGGAAAAGCTCCAAAGGATTTTTATGGCTCAACCAAGTTGGCAGTTTGGCACTAACACAAGTCTTAAAACCTTACATATATATTTTTCAAAACTATGATATATAAACCTACCACTTGAATCATGTAGAAAATTGATGGGCAATTGAAGTTAATAGCCCCAACAGATCCAAGAATTGCAGGAAACCAAAGCTACTCAAAACTGATGGTGCGATAAGAGAAACAACAGCATCTGAGAGAGATGTTCATTCTCATCAGAATCTACAGCCAACTAAACTCTGAGATTACCTGCAGATTAACCAACCATATATTTCCTCAGTATATTTCAATTTCCATTTACCAACAGTGAGTAAATGATGTAACACTACTTGAAAGAATCAATTAGAAGAATATGTGTATCAATTCAATGATTAAATCTTCTAAGGTTATCCCACAAAACAGATAACATCACTTGCAGCATAAAATAAAATAAAAGGAAGATTGATAAATATGTGGAATCACACCACAAAGAAAATCTTATGGAGCATCACACCACTAGATTATTTGAAGTAGAGAGAAAGAGTGACAACATCTTAATCTCTGCTCTAATCTTGTGTGTTTAACATTATCATATAGATTCGATCAGAATATCGTCTCTATCCATCAACAAGACTTGTTGTTCATCTGCCTTCTCTAGGATTTAATTTCTCCTATTTGTTACCATCGACTATTGCAAGTTGCAAAGATCTTTCAGAATGATGACAATGAGACCTTGGATTTTCCTAAACCTTGGAATGAAGCTGATTTTGAGGGATTGTTGTTTGCTCTTGCATGGAAGGTACGTTTTTCACATTTGTTTAAAAGAAATATATTGTTGGATTGAGTTCTCTAACCATCTTCCACTATTCTATAGGGTATGGTAAATAGGGAAGTTGTATGACAGCGTAGATACTTTTGTCTGGTCGGGCCATTTCTTTATATACTGGAAAGCCCTGCTTCCAAAACTTACAAACAGTTCCTCTTTCAGAGTGTCATTGCAAGTCATGGTGCAACCACAAAGGACCATGTGTTTTCTTGGAGCACATCTTGGAGGATTTTTTATTTATTTTTGTTGTATTCATGCAATTGTAAACTTATTGTTGCAAATATATATAATTTTTTATTATAAAGTTGTAAACAATTTGTTCAATATTTAATTTTTGATTGTATATAATATTCTTTGGTTTTTAAATATAAAAACAAATGTACAGCTTTTATTAGCCATTCGAAATAATGAAAAATACCTGTCCAAAAATTTAAAATTTGCCCGTTGAGAACGGTTTAAAACCGTTCCTAAAATTTGAAATTGATCGTTTGCAAACTTACGAACGGTTTAAAACCGTTCCCAAGAGTCTGTTCTTAAATTTTGAGACGGTACTTGATACGGTATTGAACCGCTCCAGATTATATGCGACGCCTCTTTTAGGAACGGTTTTAAACCGTTCCTAAGGGATTTAGGAACGGTTTAAAACCGTTCCTATATGACGTTTTTGGTGTAGTGATTCTCAAATCCCTAAACCTAAACTTACACCTAATCCTAATCTCAACTCCTTAACCTAAACCTAAACTTGAAAACCCAAGCCTAAACCCGATCCTGAACCCGAACCCGATTTCCTAAACCTAAACCTAAACTAGATACCGAACCCGAACCAGAACCTAATTTCTTAAACCTAAACCTTAACCTATTCTCAATTCCCTAAAGCTATAACCTATAACCTATAACCTAAACCTAAACCTAAACCTATAACCTTAACCTAAACCAAAACCTTTAACCTAAACCTTAACCTATAACCTATAACCCATAACCCATAACCTATAACCTAAACTTATAACCTATAACCTAAACTTAACCTAAACCTAAAACCTAAACCTAAACCTATAAGTGTAGGTTGTTTTTCATTTCATTTGTCTGGTTCACCTCTCATATGTTCTCTCTCTTTTCGTTTATTTTTTTTTTCTCGATATGATTGTTTGTGTTTGGATGGATGCAGTTTATGTTTGGATGAATGTAGTTTACGTCTGGATGGATTTACGTAGTTTGGGTTTAAGATGGATGTGAATATGAATATGATGAAATATATTATATAACAGGTGTATATCAACAAGAATATGATCAATTATATTCTAACAGGTGTATATCAGGAAATTTTAGATGGAATATTTATTTAACAAAAAAAAAGACTTTAACCTACGAAATATTTCGTAGGTAAAAGTCCGAATTTTTTAAAAGCCTTTAGCGATAACACTTTTCGTTGCTAAAAGTCTCATCCACGTCTTTTAGATACGAAAAGTTTCGTAGCTAAAACTAAACCTTCCTATTTTTTTTCAAAAACTGTTCATAGTCTTTAGCGATGAAACTTTTCGCTGCTAAAAGTATCATTCACGTTTTTTAGCTATGAAAATTTTCGTAGCTAAAAGTAAACCTCCCGATTTTTTTTAACAACTGCTGACAGCCTTTAACGATGAAAATTTTCGTCGCTACAAGTCTCACCACTTTTTTTAGCTACGAAAATTTTCGTACTTAAAAGTAAACCTTCTGTTTTGTTGAAGAACTGTTCACCGCCTTTAGTGACGAAACTTTTCGTCTCTATAAGTCTCATCCACGTTTTTTAGCTACGAAAAGTTTCATAGCTAAATGTAGACCTTTCAATTATTTTTTTTTCAAAAACTGCTCACAGTCTTTAGCGACGACAAGTTTTGTCGCTAAAAGTCTCATCCATGTTTTTTAGCTACAAAAATTGTCGTAGCTAAAAGTAAACCTTTCGATTTTTTTGTGAAAAACTATTCACAGCCTTTAGCGACGAAAATTTTCGTCTCTAAAAGTCTCATCCACGTTTTTTAGCTACGAAAATTTTCGTAGCTAAAAGTAAACCTTTCAATTTTTTTCAAAAACTGTTCACAGTCTTTAGCGACGAAAATTTTCGTCGCTAAAAGTCTCATCCACGTTTTTTAGCTACGAAAATTTTCGTAGCTAAAAGTAAACCTTTCGTTTTTTTGCAAAAACTGTTCATAGCCTTTAGCGACGAAAATTTTCATCGCTAAAAGTGACCTTTAACTACGAATTTACAATTTCATTGCTAAAAGTAAACTTTTAGCGACGAAACTTTTTTTCATCGCTAAAAGTCACTTTTAGCAACGAAAATAAATTTCGTCGCTAAAAATCCTTTTTCTTGTAGTGTGCTGCATCTAAACCATCCAACCATTTTAAAAGCTCATTTTATGGCATAAGCTAAAGAATGAGTCAGATCCATAGTTCAAGCGGACCCCCACCCTTGCACTAATGGGGATAGTGACATCCACCGTTCAAACTTCTTAGGAGCCACATTAGCTTCCAATTAAGCTTATATTTTACTTTCACTTCATCTAGCTCTATGTTAACTTATGAATTGGTTGGATCTCAAACACATCACAGCAGGCCACTCCGTGATATGATCATCCATTGAGGCCCACTTTGATGTGTTTTGTGGCCATCTGTGAGGCCCACTTTGATGTATTTTTGTGGCCCAATCGAGGGGCCCACTTTGATATACATGTGACTCATCAGGATGTATCTTTAACCCATTAGCGGGGCCCACCTGTTGTGTATTTAGGGCCCATGGGTTGAGGCTCATTCTGATGTATTTCTGACCGATTTGGCAAAGCCCATTGTGATGTATTTGGAGCTCATGGGTGAAGGCCTATTGTGATGTATTAGGGCTCATGGGTTGAAGCCCATTGTGATGTATTTGGAGCCCATGGGTTAAGGCCCATTTTGATGTATTAGGGCCCGTGGGTTGAGGCTCATTGTGATGTATTTCCAACCCATATGGCAAAGCCCATTGTGATGTATTTGGAGCCCATGGGTGGAGGCCCATTGTGATGTATTAGGGCCCATGGGTTGATGCCAATTGTGATATATTTGGGGCCCATGGGTTAAGGCCCATTGTGATGTATTAGAGCCCATGGGTTAAGGCCCATTGTGATGTATTAGGGCCTATGAGTTGAGTCTCATTGTGATGTATTTGGGGCCCATGGGTTAAGGCCCATTGTGATGTATTAGGGCTCATGGGTTGAGGCCCATTATGATGTATTTGGGGCCCATGGGTTAAGGCCCATTGTGATGTATTAGGGCCTATGGGTTGAGGCCTATTGTGATGTATTTCCAACCCATTTGGCAAGGCCCATTGTGATGTGTTTCCGCCTCATATGTTGTGGCCCATTGTGATATATATTTTCAGCCCATGTGATGAGGCCCATCTTGATGTATTTGTGGCCCGCATGGCTAGGCCAATGTGGTGTATATGTGGCTCAATGCGAGGAATGTGCACCCGAAGTAATGTGTGATTTCACTATAATGTAGTTAATGATGTTATGGCAGGCCATGCCTTAGGAGTAATGTTGGTTTGACGTCCACATTGTAAGAATAATGCTGGTTAAATGTCCGCATTATAAGTCGCCCTAGGGCCCATTGATAGGCCCATACTTGTTGTGTGAAGGCCATCAAGGCCCACCTTCGTTGTGAGGTTAGTTCATCACCATATAAAATGCTTAGTATAACTCCATGATTCATGCCCATACGCATCGTATGCATGCCTGATATGAGGAATGTTTGATCATAGCATACACTATTGGACAGACTATTTACGGGACTCCTTATGAGACAGAGTGCCCACATTATCACGCCGTACGCGCATGATTGCTGCATGACTGGATAGTGTGACTCATGCATCTCACATATATGTGACTTGATCATTATATGCCCTAGCGACATTAGGGTCGTGGCCTCCAAAAGCACATCGTGGATGGCTAAATGGGACACTGAAAATACTTGGTTCTAGCACTGTGGGCACATAGGATGTCCTTGGGTAAAATCCTAGAATCTCCGATGCAAGGAGGTGCCCCAATGTCTAGACCGAGTGGAACCTGAGCTCCCGAGTGCCGAATACTAGTAGGTCGTCTCTCCCACTGTGTCGTGGTCGGTTGGGAGGGGGTGTGGCCTTATCCGCCCGAGTGAGGGGGATATAAGCTAGGCTGAGTATGACTAGCTCGTAAATGGGTCCGCTATTGACAAGCCGAGTAGGTATTGACAGATTGTTGGCTAGGTAGATAGTGAGGTCTCTTCAACTCGCTGGGCTGTGCGGCTAGGGAGGAGGCAGTCAGTGTGGAGTGTAATAGACCCTAGTGATTACCCTAAAGAGCAACCGTACTGATATATGGACTTATTGAGCAGGAATTACATATCCATTCCTTTATTCACTCACTATCCACTCGGGCTGGTGGTGTGTAAGTATTTATTACGTGTACAATCACATGACCAGGATTTCGGTTAGACGCGTGACTAACCTGAGATCAGGAGTTTACCACATTGTGTCTGTCTATCCAAATTTAGGTATGAGACTGGTTAGAAGTCCCTTGTGATGGACCCCATAGCCTGTGATACATCGTACTATCATCCCGACTTTACATTACAGCATGGTCATTTAATTCGCACCGCATATTACATTGTATCCGCAGTACTTAGTATTTTGAGTTACTATGTTTTTGCACTTATATGACTTAGACGGACTTAACAAGATTTGCATATTGCATTGCATCATCGGTATTTGATATTTGGCTTCCACATTTGCAAAGCCGATCCGCATTGCGTATTCTGTTATTGAATGATTCATGGACTTACCAGTATATTTTCGTTTACTCTGATATCGTATGATTCATGATCTTGTTAGTATTTCCGCTTATCCTGATGATGTATGATCTATGTGCTTTATTGTATACTTAGCACTTACCTCACACACTTTCATCACCCTCTAAGCTTTTGTAAGCTTATGCACGATAGATGCATGTAGGTGGCATTAGGTTGCAGCAGCGTTGGGCTTGGAGCGTGCAACAGACTTCTGGAGCTTTGATTTTGATACATGTGTATTTCCCTTTCAGCATTGTATTCAACTGTTTATATTAGTGGATATGTGATGATGATGTTGCCTTTGTGATTTGGGTAAACTTGTGGTTATGCTTATTACGAGACAAAAGTACGTTGGAAATCCTCCATGTAGGATCCCAAGATCGGAATCTGGCGTATGGACGCTGGGAGCCGAGAATGGGGTACTACGGAGGCTGTCGGATCGGATTTGGCGATCGGGAATTTCGTGAGCCCGGTTTCTGAGTTTGGGGTGTGACAAAATCCGGCACACTCTAAGGGCGAGTGCGTCATCCGGGAGTGGAGTAGACACATAGCCGAACCACTATATATGATTGTGTTTGGGATTGTCTTTGTGTATTTATTTAATTAAGCTCATGTGCTCTGAATGCTTAACTATGATGTATGATTAGATGAATATCTAATACTGATAAGTATCAAATGCCACACGTTCACATACACTATCTTTATAGGCTACTTGCTTTACTTGCGTATCTAGCATAGCCTATGTGATTGGACCCTCTACTGGTTGGAAGCCTTAAAGTTACTTTACCTTATTTTGATTAAAATTTAAGCATTATATGTTGTTATATATAAATAATTATTTTAAATATTCATATTCACCCCTATATAGGACACTTGGTCAAATATCCATACTTTAGTTGTAAGACCCCGTCTATTCTGTATAACTTTCTATGCGTATGTACACGATGATCGACGCCCTTAGCTTGACCTGAATTGGCCGTTCATAGTACACATCCAACTGATCGGAACCCCAAGACCACGAAACCTACCTCATATCGACCATCCCGTCGCCGCGATCGTGGAGGTATAACCCGTGCATTTGTACGACACTCCGTTAGTGAGATACGTCATGAAGAATCATCAGTGTATCATGTGCGCAAGACGCTATGTACTCCATTCCACACATATGCACAACACATGCCATGCACACATGGACATGCCACACATGGGTGAGAGAATCTCTACCCATGTGTGTGATGTCACACACCCATACCTCCCCTCTCTCATGTGCTCCCTAAAGTCAACATTTCTCCATTCCATACCCCATGTATGACATCATCACACCATGCCATCCCATGCTCCTTTAATCCACCATTAGTTACAAATCATGAATTAATTGTCATAATCATAGTCTAAACTAACCAAGATCACATTAATCGAATTTAACCACATTTTAACAATTTCTCTACAAATAGTCCTTCGTCCTCTAGCATTTCACCATTTTTCTACATAAGAGAGAGAGAGAGGGAGAGAGAGAGAGAGAGAGAGAGAGAGAGAGAGAGAGAGAGAGAGTGATCTTGGTGAGCCATCAACTCCATCAATCCCATCCCTTCCATCCATCTAATCCATCAAGGTGAGTACACCCACTCCACTCTTGATTTGTTTTCTTTTTGATTATTCGTATGATTATTAGTGGTGACGATTTAATGATAATGATGTGATCAATGGTGTGGATACATAGGAGAGTACATATAAAAAGATGATAAAAAATGGTGATGATATGATGATAATGATGTGTTTAATGATGTGGATTCATGGGAAAATACATATAAAAAGATTAATAATAAAAATAATTTATTATAGATTTTATGTGGGACTCATTGATAGTGGGCTCCACCAGAATTTTTTAGGCGATCCAAACTATCCAAAGTGCGGCCTATTGGGATGGCCAAACACACACACTCATACACCATGCACACATGTGCACACCACACCATCAAAAATAATAAAAATAAAAATAAATAAATAAATAAATGAATTAAAAAAATTAAAACAAAAAGTAGGGGGAGTGGACGCTGCTACCAGTGTCCAGGAGACACTATAGTAGGTAGCGTCCTTGCTGCTTGAGTAGGGGTTGGGGTGTGAGTCCACAACAGGCCCCATCCATGATGTATATATTTAATCCATGCCGGCCATCCGATTCCCTAGCTCATTTTAGGCGTTGAGCCAAAAAATGAAGCTAATCCAAATCTCTAGTAGGCCACACCATCAAACAATTTATTTTAATAATGATATTTATTATTAAGTTTGTTAGGGCTCACTGTAATTTTTCTATACGTCAAAACATGCTAAATATGGGGTTCATTGGACCCGTCACGAGACAGAGAATCTAATAAATGGACTGGATCATCCTTATGTGGACCCCACCTAGGAGAAACCACTGAAAAAATGTAAACAACAATTGACGCTATTGCTGACGCTGTAGCAAGGAGCGTCTTGCTGCTGTATTGGGCAGGGACCGTGGGTCCCAGGCATAGGCCCCACCATGATGTATGTAGAACATCAGCACCATGCATTTGATGGGTCCCCTTTAAATGATAGGATCCCCCAAGAATTAGCCGCACATGGAACTCAGGTGGCCCACACCATCAAATATCATGTGAAGACATGCTAAAGCATATAAAAGTCCTTGATGGGGCCCACCTGAAATTTTCATGCATATGAAATTTGGACTGACCCCTCCACCAAGTGGGACACACACAATGGATGGACCGGATCTCTCAATCGACCCACCTTGATGAGAAATATATAAAAATAATAATTATCATAATAATAAAATAAAAAAGAAAGGGGTTGGAGGAGGTGACATCCTCCCTGGACGTCCAGAGAGGGCGGGCCCACCTTTGGGGTAAAGTTTTGTGGGGCTAATCATGGCCACACCATTATGTATGTGCTAAATCCACACCATTCATCCATCTTACTAGCCCCATCCATTACATAGTATTAAAAAAAAATCAGGCCCGTTAGAAGCTCATGCAGGCCATGTCACTTGGACAGTGGAAATTGTACTCAAACGCTTAGGTTTTTCTAGGGCCCACCTTGGTGATGAAAAGTATATCTGGGCCATTCATCCACTCCTTCAGACCATTTTTAGACATGAGTAAAAGAATGAGGCAGATCCACACCTTAAGTGGACCACACTATAAGAAACAGTGGGAATAAAAATCCCTACCATTAAATCCCTTGAGTTCTACCGTGATGTGTAACTACCACCAAAGTTGGGTCGGTCATTAGACCGTGGAGCCAACTCGTTACATATATTTAATATCCAAGTCGTTCATCATTTAGACCATCCATGTGTTATGAGCCCCACCCGACGTATGTACCTTATATCCATGTCATTCATCTAGTGGGTGGTATCAACTATGAGGTTGTTTGTTGTACAACTGTTCATGGGGTGGACCCTACCATGTTAATGAGACCGACAATTATACAAATATAATAATAATAATAATAATAATAATAATAAGGAAAGGGAGTTGCATGCTTACCAATGAAAACTTCCCTGGACATAACGTGATGCATGTGGAGTCCACCTAGGTGCATGTGTTGTATACCCATACTACCTATACTTTCCAGTCACTTGGGAAGTGGGCCTACCTTCTGGTCATGGACACAAGATGAAGTAGAACTCAATTTTAGGTGGGTCACGCTGCAAGTAGAAACAATAGTAATAACCATTGGAAATTCTTAGGCTCTAGTGTGCCCCCTATATGTTGGTATGCTTCCTTGACCATGGACTCTACCTTGTAGTATGATGTAGATCTATGCCATTCATCGGTTTATCCTTATCATTTTAGGGTATGCTCTCATAGACTAGTCAGATCCAAATCTCATGCCACGGGAGCAAAATTGATCACTTGTCCACCGTTAAATATTTCCTAGAGCTGCAGTAATGTTTGTGAGAAATCTATCCATCTATTCTTTTTTAACCGATCATGGGTCACCTAATATACATGTTTTTGTAACGCACTGAAAATCGGGGGTCGAGTAGCAACTCAACTCCCGAGTTCCAAAACATCACTTATGCAATATATATGCTTATGATTAATTATTGTCTTTGTTAGTGCATTAATCATGAGTGGTATTATACCAAAACAGTAATTCATACTCCAGATCAATTTATACAATGCGAGCGGAAGACTAAAAGATGTATATAAACGTATATGAGCCAAAAAGGATCACTATCGGTCTCCAGAGTATGAACACATCATTGAGTCACCATATACATGTAATAGTTCAAGAGTCAAAATATCAAAAATAGTTCAACTACAATGATAAGCCTTGTAGCCCCGCCGAATAGGACAGCCTAAGAGAAACTACCAGAGAACTGCATATACGAGAACGTATCCTGATCGCCATAGTAATCAGGCTCCGCCTCCTGGGTCGCATCGTCATCTGCAACTAAGACAGAGTCTGGTGGGTGTTCAGAACACCGTCCCAGAACGTGGGAGTGAGTGATCAACTCAGTAGAATCATAGAGCAAAGGTTAACATGTTATCAACTCAGTCAAACAGTAATGATAAAGCATACATATCAGACATTCCTAGATACTCTTATTAATGTAAGGATGAAATGTATTCATGATGTATGCCCTCGCCTACACTCCCTCGTGCGATACCATCTTACGGTCACGACATGCTTTCTTTCCTCTGTGCTCTTCAACCTGGGGCACATGCAGTGCAATGTTATGAGCGTGATTATCAAGTTCTTATTATTCCCTTTCATACAGTAGGATTGGGAAACTAAGGTACCTCCCTTATATCATTTCTCAAACAATGATCCATTCTAGGGTCGTCAGTCCCAGCAAATCTCATACGATGTTATGGTTCTAGGTCACTACAAAGGGCTCGTCATTTGATCAGTACATGTCTAGTTTATACTCTAGTTACTATAGAAAGGCTTATCGCCTCATCGCAGTCTTAGATTATGCTCGAGGTCACTATAAAGGGCTTGTCACCTGATCAGTGTAGGCCAACAGCTCGAATACAGTGTCCCATACCACCGTATTTAGCTCACGAGGCGGTGTTGCTCACTGGTCACTACGGGGAGGCTCGTCGCCCCAACGTAGGCTGACAGCTCGACCACAGTGTCCCATACCACCATGTTCAGCTCATGAGTCTTAGCGGATCCAGGTACCAAGGTTAACAGGGTTTTCACTGGTGAGTTTGGTACCTTAGGTTCAAGCAGGAGCGTTCATACATGGTGAACATACATCAGGTCAATCGGATTACTTGATGAGCTAGACTATTACGAGCGCACCTTAAGTTGATTGACATGAAGTGCGTAAACACTCCGTGTGGCCTAACCACTGCCGACCACTCTAGTACGACTTGAGTTCGTCAAACACGTCCTACGTGGCAAATAAATTTCAGCCACGAACTCAATGCCTGTTACCTATTGTCTGGACCATAGCATAGCCCCATACACATTCAACCTTAACTAATAAGCAGGTGAAGTAGTCATAACAGGAGTAACCAAGTAGTCCAATCATATTATTGAGCATGTTATAAGATGCAACATAAACAAGAATCCATACACATGCCTTTCACAAGTAAAGCGAGGAAACTAAATAACTTGTATGGAGGAAATCATACACATCCCTTAGGTAGTTGAGAATCCTATCTCAACACCCACCTAAAGCACTATCTCCTAAGTACTTACTTATACAAACATTTTCACAAACACCTAGACTACACTTATTAGCCTACATAAAGTAAGTTGGGCCAAACATATATTAGGGCGAATCCTTTCGCCAAGGAGTTATTACACGCATAACTAGTATATACACAAGGCAATTAATCATGGCAAACACAGTTTCAAATTTCATACGTATACGTTACTTTCTACAAATACAAAGAATATGCTAAACTCTTCATAGTTCATATATAACTGAAACGCAAGACAGACATCGTATTTTGCATGTGAAATAGCATCCACGTCAGGAATCTATCATTAACTGACATTGAAAGCTTTGAAAACCATAATCTATACGTCTATAGTCCGCACCTTACGTCGTAGAAGCATAATGAATTCGATAGAGACGCTAAGTCTTCATCAACGATGAAATGACAACCTATAGCATGAGTTAAGTCAGCTATTTCGCTACTTGCAACAATTGAAACCCTAGAACAGATTAGGTTTAGGTTTTCTTACCTAAGAACGAAGTCAGAATCACCGGAATAGCTATTTGGTAGTGATGGACAAGCACGTAGAATAGCATAAACAATTCTCTAGAACCACTCCCTCTCTTTCACTCACTTTCTCTCTCTTTCCTTCTCTTTCTTCTTTCTTCTCTCCTTAGGGTTTCTCAAATTCGTAGGTATGGGATGAGAGAGGGTTTAAAGCCCTTATATAGGCTCTTTTCTGAACTCAATGGCCCCAGGGTCAAGGTATACTTAGGTTATAACCAAAACTTGCCTGTTTCGGCTCAACGGAGCACTTCCGGAGCCTCCTTTTCCCCATGCGGTCGGACTTAAGCTTCCTGATAGTGGATGTATGTTAGGTTAAATTTTTAGTCCGATCGGATTTCCAGATTGACTGTGGTGGACCAGTTTCAGTTCAACGGTCACCGACACTCGATCAGGGCCACAGGCACACTGTTATGTATGGAAAATTTCCTCTGATCCGAGGGTGTATTTGGGTCAGATTCTGACAGTTTGAATCCTTATTTTTGGTCTGCAAGCAACACGACTCAGTTTACTTAAATCTGAATTTATTTTCTAAAGATATTCACATTTCTCACACACTTCGCTCTGGGTCCAAGTTGTGTTTCTGGACACAATTAGGACTTGATTTCCGAGGTGGTAGTCAAGTCCAACTAAGTGGTCATAATGATATGTTTCGCAGTTATCGGACTTTCGACGTGTTGTCCAAGTCCGATACGAAGTTTTAATGTGCTCTCGAGAACAATCGTGTATAAAGTTTGATCCTAGATTTTAGGGTAACCTAGCATTAATGATTCTACAAGTTTTGGATCTTACAGATCGTATTTAAAGTGATTAGTGCTAATTCCATAAGTAAACTAGTTTAACACTAGTTAATTCTCGTCTAATTTCTAAAGGATTTGGTCCTGAGTGATTTCTACCTGAGGTGGTACTCGGGTCTTTGTACGGAAATTTCCGAGTCGTTACAGTTTTACCAGCCATTCATCTATTTTGATTAGATCATTTTATAATGTGGGGTTGCTTATATATTTACTGCAATCTAAGTCATTTTCATAGTACCCATTGTAATGGTTATTCCTCATTTAGACCGTCAGTTGGTAGAAATCATGTGGATCACTATACCATAGGAATTTAAGATTTTCGGTGGCCCAACTAGTTGTGTGAATTGGTGGAAGTTGAGTGGGCCACCACACCATGTGAGTGCATGATTTTATAGCCCACCTAACTGTATGAAATTGGGGCAATTGTGTGACTACTTGTCTAAGTGGATTTATGATTGTTGTGGCCCTTAACCATATGATCAGTGACGGGATGAATGACAACTAGATTTAACAAAATGGTGATGAATATGTAGCTCATAAATCTTATGATCATGCGTGACGAGGATAACTGTAAATCATGTGGGTATGTGGGGAATGTGTGGCCCAACCTTATGATTATGTGGTGCTTAGGTGACTGTTAAACTATGTAAAATTGTGGTACTGGCCGCCTGACTATGTGAAAGTTTAGTAAAGCGGTTGCCCCATTAGTGCGGCCCATTGATGTAGCCCACTTGATGAGTATGAGGTCCAATAGTATGGCCCATTGATGTAGCCCACTTGATGAGTTTGAGGCCCATTTGTGTGCGGCCCGTTGATGCGGCCCACTTGATGTATATTAGGCCCATCGTGATGTATATTAGGCCCATGTGCAGGGCCCACCTATTGTGTATTTATGGCCCATTAGTGAGTACCATTGTAATGTAATTCTAGCCTATATGTCGTAGCCCATTGTGATGAATTTGGGTCTCATGGGTAGTGGCCCATGGTGATGTATATTAGGCCCGTATGAGTGGCCTATTGTGATATATTTCTGACCCATATGATGAGGCCCATTGTGATGTATTTCTGACCCATTTGGTAAGGCCCAATATGTTGCATATGCGGCCCTTTTGACGAGGCCTGACGTGGTGTATACGTGGCCCTTGAGTGAGGCCCATTGTGGTGGTGTATATTAGGCCTCAGTATGAGGTCATGGGTCCTCTATGATGTTTGGCTCTATTAGGGAAGGTTTAAAAGGTCCTCTATGATGGTTAAATGTCCACATTGATGGGCGATGATGGTTAAATGTCCACATTGTGACCTTCCCTTATGTCGATTTCGATTGTCTAGTCCGATTATCGAGGCCGGTTATAGATACCGATTATGAGTATGTGATAGCATATCATCATGATACATGCCCATACACATTATCTGCATGTTTGTTATGAGATCTGGTTGACTATTGCATATGTCATTGGGCAGGTTGTTATGAGACTCCCTGATAGGAGGAGGTTATCTCGTATGAGCGCACGGTATGCGCAAGATTGATGCATGACTAGAATGTATGACTCAGGCATCTTGAATTGTGCGTTGTGATTACTGTACGCCCTAGTGATATCAGGGTTGTAGCCCCCACAAGTATATCGTGGATGACCAGATGGGACACCAAAAATCTATTATTAGCATCGGACTGCTATAGATGGCCCTGAGTGAAAATCCCTAAACCCTCTTGGTACCAGAGGACGCCCCAACGTCGAGACCGAGTAGATATATATGAGTGTACGAAGGCCATATACCAGTAGGCCGCGTCTCCCACTGTGTCGTGGTCGGTTGAGAGGGGGTGTGGCCTTACCCGCCTGAGGGAGTAAGCATAGCTAGGCTGAGTTTGACCAGCTCATGAATGGGTCTGCTATAGATGTGTCGGGTAGATATTGGCTGACTACTGGCCAGGCGGATAGTGATGTCTCTTCCACTTACCCAGTTGTGCTCTTGATGGGGCGGCCAGCTGGTGTAGAGTGTACTAGATCCTGGTGATGATTCCAGAGATGAACAGTACTGATATGTGGACATACTAAGCAGGAGTTGCATACTCATTCATTCACTATCCACTTGGGCTGGTGGTACACAACTATTTGTTACGTGTACCTTCACAATGGCCAAGATTTCGGTTGGGGCGCGCAACTAACCTGAGATTAGGAGTTTACCACATTGAGTCTGACTATCCAAATTAAGTATGGGACTGGTTTGGATAGAAGTCTCTTATGATGGGCCCCATAGCTTGCAATACTACGTACTATCATCCCGACTTCACACTCCAGCATGGTCATTCCATTCACACCGCATATTGCATTACATCCACTACATATGGTATTTTGGGTTACTGTGTTTCTGCATTTAGATACGGCTGACGGTATTCGTGAACTCGTCAGGAATTGTATATTGCGTTGCATCTTCAACATCTGATATTTGGCTCTTTATGACTCCTCATTTGCATAGTTGATCTGTATTGTGTTCTCTAATATTGTATGACTCATGGACTTGTCAGTATTTCCGCTTACTTTGATATCGTATGATTCATGATCTTACCAGTATTTCCGATATTGTATGACTATGGCATGACAATATAATGATGATGATGTGATTACGGATGCGTGTAATACGGTTATGGCTGTGGTATAGGAGAAATGAAAACATGACTTGATGATGCTGGTGGTATTAATTCGGAGTATTACTATGATGCATATGCATTGCATTGGCATTAGCATCATACCTTACGTACTACATGCATTTCACCAAACATGATTTTTTTTATGGCATATTTATCTTGCTTGCATGTAGGACAAACTGCACACACGAGTGTACTCATTAGGCTTTTTGCTTAAGCTTCCTATTTCCCATTTTTTAAGGCCAGGAGCAGCTTAGAAGATTTAGCTTTCTCGATTCATTGTATCTATTTTTTGATTTGGCAAAGCATTGTACTCGTAACCATCAGGATTTATAATGGAGAGTATTGCTTGGTATTTTGATCATGGATCTTCATGCTCAGGTATTGTTAGATTTAAAAAAAAAAAAAAATCAATAAAAAATCCTCCTTGTGGTGCGCTGAACTTGGGACTTGGTGTATGGAAGTCGAGTGCCAGATTCGGGGCATCACGGAAGCTGTCCGTCCTCAGATTTGGGGTGTGACATTAGTAATAGTGGTCCTATCGTAATTTCATATTTCAGTGGGCCACGTTCTAGTGACAGCCTTGACTATGTATCTCAATTGAAAAAATGGTGTGGATTACTCTACTATACATACAAGGGCCAAACGTAAGGCAATCCAAACCATCCATTCTGTATGGATGATTAGGATTCTTCTGTCAAATTGATTTCTCAAGGTATGCTTCATCCATAATATACCTTGCAATTTGGACAGTTTACATATCCATGCTCGTGCCACATCGCACCAGTCATAGAAGTCACACCCTTTATTCTAAAGGGTGGTGAGCTAAAATAGGAAGGTTGAGCCCCACGAATTGCTATCTTGGTAGTAGACTAAGCATGGAGTATGTGTATATGTCATTTGGTTCATCACATATTTCATATCTCATAATAATAAAATATTCATAAACACATTGATAAAATTAGCATATGGTGATCACCCAAAAATATTATCTATTCAGAAAAGAAATAGTTGGTCGCGTTCAAAGTAAACTAAAAAAGCAACCGTTCATAATTACACATGGTCCATTAATCATCCCTGTATAAGTCAGCAACAATTTGCCCATCTGTTCAAAACAAGAAGTCATTAATCATCAATAGGTTATACATAATTATAAGCACAATACGGAAAGTTTGGAAGTTGTAATTGGTAGGAAATTAAACTCGGTCTACATAAATTACACAAAACATCATTGCAGATAGTTGGAGATCACCTTCACTTGTTCAAAAATAGGTAGATGGTAATCACTAAATAACAAATCCAATTAGACCAAAACTCTTACATCTCAATGTTTTTTCAATACGTACTAGGTATTGTTTGACCGAAACAAGTATCCAAAGTACTTCACACATATTTTAAACATGCATATAATTCAAATAACATACAATACATCTCCAAGATTAAAAATACGTGTATCCAACCCATTAAGTATGTCAGTGCAATTTACGTGTTCGTATATAGGCATGGGAATTGTATCTATAATATGTCCAAAAAAAGCTAGCTAATGAAGTTATATAGTTCCTTAAAAGACATTAAAAATGTCTCAAAATTAATTACTATCCAAAATGCATTGCCTAGGAATGACTGATTCCATGGTCAAACCATGCATAAACTTCCTTCAACTATGCGGTCCATCTCCATTCAATAACATCCTGACGAATGAAATTCTATTTTCTTTGGAAAAGTTAAGAAATGTAGCCCCATGCGATTCTTCTTTAGACAATAACTTTGTCACTCACAATACTTCATTAGTTGTCAGTCCCTCTAACTCTTTCAAAGTTGGAATAATTTGTGACGTCCGCCAAAAGTCCTTACCCTTGTTGATTGATATTGCAATTGACTTCCTTGCTCCCCGAATGTCAACCATCCCACTGCCAATCAGATCAACCGGACGCTCCACTCTCCCTCTCTTCTTAGAATTAACCATGCTATTGGTCTTATCAAAGGCATTCTCATTCTGTGTCAGGCTCAGATGCAGAATATTATTACCTCTACGGCTGTCTTATGACCAATTTATATATGGTGCAGTGTCCACAATGTCATGCCCCAAACTCGAAAACCGATCTCACAAAATTTCTGATCGCCGAATTCGGTGTCGACAGCCTCCGTAGTACCCCATTCTCGTCTCCCAGCGTCCATATGCCAGATTCCGATCCTGGGATCCTACAAGGAGGATTTTTTTTTTGTATATTTAACTCGTAATAAGCATAACCACAAGTTTACCCAAATCACAAAGGCAACATCATAATCACATATCCACTAATATAATCATTTGAGTACAATGCTGAAAGGGAAATACAATATAGAAATTAAAAAAAACTCCAGAAGCTCAACCGCATGCTCCTACCTCAGCTCGGCTACATCATAATGTCACTTGCACGCATCTATCGTGCATAAGCTTACAGAAAGCTTAGAGGGTGGTGTAAGTGTGTGAGCAGTATATGCTTGCTCAGAATGTAATATCAGAGTAAACGGAAATACTGGTAAGTCCACGAACCATACAATATCAGAGTAAGCAGAAATACTGACAAGTCCATAAAGATATCATCAACCTTATCCAGGATATGCGATGAAAAGACACAGCAAGCTAATGTCATATACTGAGAAAGTAATGTAGGTCAGTTATGCAATGCGGAAACAAAATGATTCAAATATCAGATACCGATGATGCAATACCATATGCAATTATGAAGAGCTACGGATACCATCAGTTTCATCTAAGTTATATGAATGCAGAAACATAGCAACCCAAAATGCCATATGCCGAGGATGTAATGCAATATGTAATATGTAGTGTGAATGAAATGACCAAGCTACAATGTGAAGTCGGGATGATAGTACGTGGTATCGTAGACTATGGAGCTTATCACGAATGACTTCTATCCAAACCAGCCTCATACCTAAATCTGGATAGATAGATTCAATGTGGTAAGCTCCTGATCTCAGGTTAGTCGCGTGCCCTAAATGAAATCCTGGCCATTGTGAAAGTATACATAACAATTAGTTTCACACCACCGGCCCGAGTTGATAGTGAATAAATGAATGAATGAGTATGCACCTCCTGAAATAGCGGTGAAGACCGCTTTAGTTGAAGTAGGAATTTGCCAATGTGACCTAGAGGGGAGTGAATAAGACTTTTTAAAGTTTTTATGGTTTATTTAAAATCCTATTACACTAATCCTAACAACAAGCACATATTAGGATTACTCAAAAGTAATTCTACTGGCTTCTAAGCCAGGTAGAGGATTCAATTACAAAATATTTAAGAAGTAAACAATATACAAATTAGTTTATGACGGATATGACTGTGTATGTGTGTGAAGTGTGATCTCAGATATTCCGATATGAAAATATTAAGGTAAATCAAATAACCAAAAGAATAACAATCTAAAACACAGTCATTTTAATAGTGGTTCGATTACTTGTCTACTCCACTCTCGGTAACCGCACTCAACCCTTGAGTGTACCAAATTTAATTAAAGAGGTTTCACAGCGGTTCACCTAAAACCTAACGTTTTAAATTAGGATTACCTTCAACCTTTACAACCTACACTGAAGCTAACTGTTTATGCTTTCACGAGTAAGGGCTAACACAACGCACCTACTTTTAGGCACATTGGCTAAGGATCTTCTATAAGACCCTAACTGAGGTTTCACACGGCTTACCTCAACCTAAGGTTTTAGACAGGTTCACCTTTAACCGGAAGTTTTTGCTCTCCACAGAGCAAGGGTTAACACTCGTACCCACCATGTACACTCCCATCGGAGGCCTCTTACAAGGGCTTCACTACCAAAAAAATGATCAAAGGCTACGGACTATGCTAGCTTTTGGCTACGGATATAGACCGTAGCTATATTGCTACAGCTTAAAACCGTAGCTAAAAGTTGATCAAACTGTAGCTAAAACCTTACACCTCCACACGTTCTTGCAACCTGGGACAGCTCGCAAGGGACTCTATGAGGCCCATTAAAATTTGTGTGCTTCATCTAATGCGTCTATTCATTTTGAAAGAGCATGTTAGTGCAAGAGCCCAAAAAATGAAGTAGATTGAATGCTTAAGTGGACCACACGGTAGGAAACAGTGGAGATTAATACCTACCATTGATCGATGGTGTGGTTCAATTGGACCTTCGATTTGCCTAGATGTTAGGGTCATTCCCTGTAAAAAAAATTACAAAATTAATGGACGGAGTGGATATATCAAATGCATCACCGTGGACCCCACAAAGCCCTTTACCGGACCGTCCATCAGAACACTTGTGCGAACGCGGAATCTTAGCGGGGTATTTTACCCAAAGGAAAAGTCACCGCCCTCATTCCCGCTCTCTCAACCCTACCCCTCTCGTTCCCTCTCTCTCAACCCTACCCCCTCATTCCCACTCTCTCTCTCTCTCCACTGAGGATCTCTCTCTCTCTCTCTCTCTCTCTCTCTCTCTCTCTCTCTCTCTCTCTCTCTCCCTCCCTCCCTCTGTATGTTAGATCCAAAGAAGGGAGAGAGCTGGATATGCCAACACCTGATTTCAAAATCACAGCCACCGGAGTTCGATTCATCACCGCTGACTCAAATCAAAAGCAGGATTTAGCGGCCGCACACCTCTAATGGTAGCCAACACTCATCTGTTAAACCTTATTCTTCCTCCCATCTATGATTTGAAAACCCCTGTTTATTTCTTCTTTTTATAATGGCTGGGAGTTCTAAGGGCTTGTTGCTGCCATTAATGGCTGCTGCAAGCTCAGCGGCGATGACGGTGGCGATTGACACTATTGGCTGCCGTATTTGGTGGGCCTTCAATCTGTTGTCCGTCAAGCAGACGATGATGGAGTTTATCGGACATGTATTCCGGTTACTGTCAGTAATGGGTTTAAAATCCTGCTTGATTTGGGTTATTCTATCCAGCAGCCTAACATTGCTGGAAGTTTTGGGAGTTTGTGTTGTGAAGACTACTAAGATTTTTAGGTGGTTTTTCTTTTGCCTTTTGTTACTTGCAATGTCGACTGAACATGATTTTAGATCCTAATAGTTGGATTTCAGAGAGCCATTATGTAATTCCTCCTGTGTTTTGTGCATGCTAACTGTTTGATAAAATGGCTTAACAAGAAATGTTTTGTGTGGATTGTAGTATCTTATGTCTAGATGTGATCTTGAGTTGGTAAATGTGGTACACTCATCTGCAGCCACAGTAGTCAAGTGTACTTCCATTGGCAACTTTGAAGCTACAAATGTTTTATCTTGAGGCATACTTGCATATGCCTTACAAAGAGCTAGCATGGTGTTGTTATTAAGCCATCATCTGCTTTCTTTTGTTTTGCCATTCTCATGAATGGATGATAAATGGAAAAGGCTTTTTCCTCCATAACTGGTTAACATATTCTCCCTTGTTTCTAAGCTAAGTTTGCAAAAACTGTATGTATGGTTTCTTCCTTCTGTCATGCAAAATTTCAGTTACAGATGGAATGAAATGATAATTTACGTTGTTTTTCATCCATTCTTGTTACTTAAGTTTTACTTGTATTTTCCTATTAATTGGGCAATTTGCTGCCAAAGGTGTGGGCTATTGTGAATATATTTGAAGATTTTCTTGGTTTCAGAGTTCATTATTGCGATACAGGTACTGCCTCAAAACTCCTTTGCATTATATGTCACTGTTCATGAAAAATTGATTCATGGTCCTTCTAAATCTTTTGTAACTCCTTTGGAATAATTAGCTAATTGGTTTGGTGCAAGCAGGGCATGGAATTACTCAGGCATGATTTTGGGGTATGTCGATTGTTTTTTTTTTTTTTTTTGGATGTGGTCACTGAAAATCTTAATTTTTTCGACCCATTTCACAACATTAGCTGGAGCAACTGCTCAGAGTGGATGTCATGCAAGAGTGGATCATCTTCTTCAAATTGAACATTATGTAGTTTATTTTTTTGACTTTGATTTAATAAAATGATGAAAGTTGCATAAGACTTTGAAAGGTTTGGGCATTGTGTTCAAGTAGAGATTTCTTGCATTGATAGTTCTTTGAAAATAAAATGTATTGATCTGTTTAGCAGTACAATACTTGATTTATTCTTCAATTTGGTATTGTGCCTTATGTTTAAATTGGCATAAAACTCCCATAAATATCGAGTCAAACCTTTGTTTGGGCATTATTTGGGATTTGTATTTAACATTCTAGGTTACATAAATCTCTATTAGGAATTACTTCTATACCTAATGGTTTCTGTCAGTTTTTATTTAGGGATCATTTGCCTATTAGGAATGATCTGCTGGGTAAGAAATTGGAGCATGGGCAGTTTCCTAGTTTGGCCCTGAACAATTCCCTCAACGCTACAAAAATTAAAATGGAAATTTTGAACTGAAACATCGAACATGCAACAAATAATCATGGTTGCTACTTTTTGTTCCTATTTTCTACTTTAATATAATCAGTCCCCTTTCTTAATTTTTTTTTTTTTTGAAAAAAAAAAAAAGAAAGAAAGAAAGAAAGAAAACAAGGGAAAAAAAAAAAAAGAAAAAAGAAAAAAGAAAAAAAAGATTAATACCGCAATATTCTAGCCGTATGCATTGGCTAGAATTGTGTTTTTCATGGTGGTCCATAATGTGGTCTGTACCATTCTTCATCCTTGCTGCTAATCTCGGATACTTGCAGCCTTCAACGTCTGGTGGAAGTAAGTGCCGCAAAAATATCACACCGGAAAAGATTGAGCCTAAGGTATGATGATCTAATACCTGATTTAAGAGTATGTTTAGGACTTAATTACCTCTACAAATGCATGTATGACCCAGCCGGTTGCATATTACCTCTACAAATGCATGTATGACCCAGCTGGTTGCATATGCATCTAGACTTAATTACCTCTACAAATGCATGTATGACTTGAAAGTTGAAACTTGTTATCTCTGTTGAAGCAGTCGAGCGATAATTAATTTGATGCTCTATGCCAAAATCACAATGATTTGGGCAGAAATGCAACTCCTTTGGCTTCAAAATTTAAAATGTGGGCTGCAAAAACATTCTTTTTCAAATTCCAATACGAGAAGTGTTGGATCAACAGAAATCAGGCTTATGAGCAGACATTAAAGGATTCCAAAGACGCCCGTATATGACGATAATCAAGTTACATTGGATGAAGCGTTGGGATATTATTGTTATGAATTGGCAAATGGTTTTTGTCTTTTCCTTGTCATTGGCCCTTTTTTAGTAGTTCACTTAGAGCAGATTAAGGGTGTATATCTTTTTCACTTGCTGGATTATCTGCTTTTTAGGGTAGTTATCTCTGTTGTAGCAGTCAAGCGATTAGTTTTTGCTTATTGTAGTTTTCATGTGATTTGGCATCTCTACCATCTAGTTTCACTGGTACAAAAAAATGGACTCTTGATTGCAAGTGGTTTTTGCTTATTCTATTCCATTGCAGTCAGAGATCTTCCTTAGCTTACGAACTGTTTGCCTCTCTATTTATTCATTGGTTGCAGGGATCTTTGGCGTGGATCTCCCATATACATGGAATCTAAACCATGAACATCCATTTAAATGGGTACATTTTCTCTTCCTTCTTTTTTTTTCTTTCAAATAGACAATTTATGCTTGACCAAGCACATGTTGTTTTCATATACACTAACATTCCTCCCTTCAGGAATTGACTCTGCCTCCCAACTGCTACATTGAGGATAAGATGTGGCTGGTGAAATTCTACATCAAGGTTAGAAAAACCCCAATTAGCCCAGGGTTGTCAGTGGGCTCGTCACAGCCTCCAGCTAGTTCAAAATCTGGGCTTAAACCAACCTAGTTCAGATGATCTGTCATTAAAACAATAACTATCAAGTGGTCAATCTGTACAAAAAAATGGACTCTTGATTGCAAGTGGTTTTTTTTTTTTTTTTAACTTTATTTTAAAGATTGGCGTTAGCACCCTTAGGCAGCCTAATTGTTTTGGTCCAATGATCTAATGATGGTTTCACTTGATAAACTCGATTGGATCTCTTGTGCATGTGCCAGGTTGGCATGTCTATTCGTGTAGAGATGACTATGGAGGGGATTGCAAACCTCTAAGGCCTTGTGTCTGGGTACAGTAATTTGCCACATTTAGCTGTAGGTTTCTTACAAATTTGTTTTTAGTAACTAGCAATATCCAGGCATGGCCTGGACAATCTCCTTTTTATTTTTACATGGATGCTTATTCAAAAAAATGATGTGTAGAGTTGTTGGTTGACATGAGCAGGTTTTTGGCTACAGGTAATTGATTATGGAGTTCATAAGCTTTGGAAATACAATAATGTTGGGGTATTTCATCTATTACCTACCTTGTCAATTCCATGTCGAATTTCCTCATTGAGCCGCTTGTGAAAACTATCTAGTCCTCTTCTTAATAGACCTTTTTTTTTAAAAAAATCAAAAGGAGGGGTCTCGCCCCTATATTTGACAATATGAACAGGGGATGTACAATCCACACACATTCAGGTGGGCACCACAAGAATGTCGGGCCTCACAATCAGGTAACTCATGCTGCAATGGAATTCTTCACAGCAACTACTAGGATCTCCTTGAACTTTGTTTGATATGCTCTTTCTACAAACTAGGACTTTCTTTTTTATTGCTGGTATCTCCTTCCAACTTTGTTTGATGTGTAACTTGGAATTATTATTATTATTATTGGTAGGTGTTGCTGCAACTTCGTTTAAAACAAGCCGTTTCATATTTTTGGTGTGGCCCTATTTAAATCAAGGGTAGGCATCCCTTCTCACATTGTTCGCTTGTGTTGTGGCCCACTTGACTGTTGCATCAGGTGGATTTAGGTAATGTGTGGTGATGCATCTGACAGATAGGGTTGATGGCCTTCATACATCAAGTGGGTGCCACATAACAGTACCACTCTAGCATAGCGGGGATGAGACCATGATGATGATGATGGCCAATCTTTTTTTTTTCTTTTTTTTTTTTTTTCCTTTTTTTACTTCCATTTGCTATAGTATTACATTGCAGTCAAATTGGAGGTGGCACTGCAGTCTATTATCTGGGCAGCTCCTTGGGTGGGTCACTCTTGAAAAATGGTGCAGACTGGTATGTCTCTAATGCACACTGCCATTGTTGTAATGCAGAGAAGTTTAAATCAGACTTGATGAGATAGCTATGACCACTTTAAGTTCAAAAATACTTTCCCAGGACAAGGAGCATTTTGCTAAACTAGCTGTAGATGTTGTCATGAGGCTCAAGGTAAGTATTCGACTGAACTTTTTAGATGGTATACCATGCTGGTAACAATTCATGCCATGGTATACCATGCTAAACTGAATTAGAATGCACTACTTAACTAGAATTTAATGTTATTTGACAATTTGATTTCCCATCACCTCTTTGCTACAACAGTTGCCTCTTCTCGTTTGTTGCAGAAGTGTAAATCCTGTAATTATTGTTGTGTAAGTTAAAACTTACCCCATTGAGAGTGTTTCAATCCTCTAGTTTATTGTTTCTCATCCTTTCTTATATGCCCGAGGATACTGTTGTCACTTGGTTCTTCCTTTTTTTTTTTTCTGTATACTGTTGAGGATTTCCCCTTTGGTTCATGTATGGCTACACACTCAACTAGCAACAACTTGCAGAACAAAAAAAAAAAAAAAAAAAAAAAAAAAAAAAAAAAAAACAATTCTACAAGTGGTCTTCCTAACCTATCCATGCTACACACTCAACTAGCAACAACTTTGTTCTTCCTTTTTTTTTTTTTTCCTGATCTCTTTTTCTTTTTCTGCACAATCACTTTCAGGTAATTTTATGCATGTTTGTTTGGTAGTCTAACTAGGGGAAACATTAATGATTACAATTTTCCTTCTTTTTAATCCATAGATTCCCATGCATTAAAGAGGCCCTTAGCATCCACATTGAGTGTCTCCAACTTTGGATGATATGCAGGCACTTACAAATTACATAAATTGCATGCAAGCCATACAAGTCAAATTAAACTGTTCAAATAATGGTTCTCAGTTTAGATATATCATGAACCAAAAATTACACTATCTGATTGTCTGACTATCAAAATAGTGAACATTTATTGGATGATTAAAAGTGTTTATGTGTTAACGCAGACATGAAAGAAGGAAAACACAAATATCAGCTTGATCGAAAGCTTTTGTGGCCCTTAGAAGTTTTTAACGGTGGGCGTCACTCTCCCCACTGTTTTCTGTGGTGGGGTCCACTCAAGGTTTGGATCTGACTCATTCTTTGGATCATGCTCTAAAATGATCTCTCCAAATGGATGGACAGTGTGGATATAATACGTACATCATGGTGGGGCCCACAGAAGTTGGACTACCACCTTGAGGTAAGAAAAGAGAGATTTGGCTGCTGATTTTTCTGTATGTAATTGTATCTTCTTTCGTGGGACAAGTTAAGAGAAAAGAATAGTTAAGGAAGCTTTCTTCAATAGTCCCAACTTCTAAATTTCGAGTATGTTGACGGACCAATCTAATTAACGCCTTCATCAATTTGAAGGGTGATCATTGACTTTGACACTTCAAAAAGTTCCAGGCTATCTCTGTTTTCTATCATTTCTATTCAATGTCTGTGGGATTATGCACTTTGTGCTGTAGTTAAAAGGCAGAAATATTCTAGTTTTGGTAATTTTCTGACATGAGTTGAGAATTTGTGACTTGTAAATAGTTCTAACTCTATTTATTATGGCAAGTCTTTATTGTCAATATGAACATTTAGGAAGTAGCGAGGATTGTAGAAGATTGCCCATTTCATTGTTGCCACCACTATATGTAGTCTTTTTTAAGGATGGAACCAAAGTCTGATTGAAATGTCTGAGCTGCAATAATTGAGATACATGTGAAGTTGTGGATATCGGTTGCCACATTTCAGGAAAACCTTGTTTTAAATGATTGAATTGCAGTTTATTACGGACTGGTTATTAGTTTTAGAGTACATTTGGTTGCCACAAGAGAGATTTTTCTTCATATTTCACAATTTACATAAACCTACTAAGAGCCTAAGAGTAGAAATTCCAAAGTCATAAATTTGTTTTTTTATGCCTGTGAAATGCTCATGAGCCAAATGCAGCCTGAATGACTTTCTGATGTAAGATGTTAGAAACTATTCATGAAATGTAGGTTCCAGGGTGTGTTTGAATATCTTGCTTCCATATCAAGATTTCTCATTTTTCTGTTCCCTACTGTTTTTTACAATTTTCACTTTGTACATTCTTCTTTGCATTCTTTTATAATAGTTAGCATGTTGGCAAATAGTTCTATGTGGCATTGGCAATGGAATTCAGCTCAGTTCTAACTGTTACTGTTTATATATAACTTTTCATGCCTCTGCTTCCTTAGATAAAGATAGTTTCTTGAAACGATAATTACTATCTGATTGTAGCTGGATTTAGCTCATCCACTGACACTTTGGGATATTCTTCCTCCATCAACAGTAACTTGCATAGCTGTCATTGATGAGATTCCCTTCAATGATATTCTTGGAACATTGATGGCATGAATGTTGGAATTTTGAAGAGGAACAATGAACGTCGTAACTTGTGTGGGCTGGATTTTGGTACTGCAGAATGTTATTTTTAAGTCGTGAGTTTTGATTTTCCTACTAAAAAAACCTACACCAAAGAAGAGGTGATATTTGCCTTTTGGTTTTGAATCTCTTCTTGGAGTGTTTGAATGATTTCAGATGTATGTGTAGGTCATGAAGATAAAAACTGATGTGCTCAAATTTCTAAACTTTGAGTTGGGCAATCCCACCATAAAGACATACAAATGTTGATTAGATTCTATGTTTGTTGTTTCAACCATTGGGTGCATCTTCTCCAAGAAGGGAAGCTTGAGAACTCTCTCTCTCTATCTCTCTCTCTCTCTCTCTCTTGATTTTTTTTTTTTTAACTGTCTGAAAGTTTTGAAGTTCAAGTTATTCAGTATTACCAATACCACAAACCATATGTTGGTACTATGAAAGATTTAATTATATCATGGGAATTGATATGCACACCCACCCTTTGATTTTCATATACTTTTTTCATTTTGGAACAGGTATATGAAAATAAAAGAGGTGGCTGGGAACCGCACGAATATGCACTAATTCAATTTCCCAAATGGAATTGGGCTGGGTGTATTAGTACAAGTCCATTGCTTGGACAGTTGCTACACCTTTGAGTATTATGGAATAGGGGAGTGTCTACCCCAGATTGCATACCCCTTTGATCAGATGGTTCTAAATCCCAATCCCTAGTGGATTATTATACCAAATCTCTCTCCAACTTGCAGGCTCTTGATATTTAGTTATCATCATCTGATTAATCTGTTCAGGTAAATGAAGACCAACTTGTTCAGGTAAATCCTGATTTTTCTTTTATTAATCTGTTTTTTTCCCACCTATTTGGTAGGGATTCTTGGATGATCAATTCACACAGCTGCTGCAGTTGCAAGATGAGAGCAACCCAGATTTTGTTTTTGAAGTGGTGTCTCTCTTCTTTGATGATTCTGAGAAGCTTCTTGATGATCTGAGAAGAGCTCTGTGAGGAATCTGCCTCTCTCTCTCTCTCTCTCTCTCTCTCTCTCTCTTTCTCTCTCTTGTTGGATATTGAAAAGCTCACTTTTTCTATGTTTTTCTTTTCTTGAAGAGATCAGCAGCCTGTAGATTTCAAAAAGGTTGATGCCCATGTTCATCAGTTGAAGGGCAGAAGCTCCAGGTATTTCACTCCATCCAAATATCCAATACATCATTTTTTTTTGTTTCCATCTCTCTTCAAGAAACCCAATTTCCCAATTCTATGACAAACCTACTTTGCTTACTATTATTTTTGTGTTGTTACTGTGTTTTTTTATTTTCTTCATAGGAAGCTATTGTTTTTATTAGGATAAACAGTTACCAATCAGAGTTGGGTGCCAATTAGGGGCAGCAATGAGCCGAATTTGGGATCGGGTTGGGTCAGGGCATGGTTTTATACATCATATCTATAGTACTTGCTTACCCCATGCATGAAACAGGGGCACTTACAGGGTGATATAGGCGGATGTGGGGCCGTATCATATCAGTGATTGAAGCCTGTTATTGATATTTAAAACCTTGTTTTAGGGTCAGCCAGAGCCCAACCCATTACTAGATTCCCAACATTTACATCAAATTGTGCATTTAGTTGTACTAAATGTCATGAAATATAATGATTAATCAGGCTAATTGGGTGCAAAATTTCATGATATTTCATGAAATTTGGTGCAACCAAACACCCTCTAAAGCAAGTGCAGAATATTTTTGGAAGTTGCATATTTGTAGAGATAAACTCCCTCTTTGTGACAAATAGAGAGCTTCCCTGTTGCACATCGAGTTTGTACATGTGGGATCCATGGTTGGTTTATCTAAGCAATTCATCTAGAAGCCCCTGTCATGGAAGGACTACCCCCCCCCCCCCCCAACTCTCTAGATTTGGAAGATCCTAGCCATCAAATCTTTGATCTTCCTTCATTGAATGTGGCATATGGCAAAATTCTGGATTTTCTGGTAATTTCGGTGGAATTGAGACCCGTCGACCCAATCGAATGACTAGTCGAATTAGCCTGACGGTATGCCTTCCTCTTGGGATTCTTTTATTAAATGTCATTTGTCCATTTGTCAGTAACATGCTTTTTGACGAAGCGAAATAGTATTTGTGCATGAACAAAAAATAAATTATGATGCCCATTAATGTGAAGATATCTTGCAGGAGCCTGCCGAAGAGTTTTTAGCTTCCCCTGTCTTCATACATGCAAAGTAAGTATCATGTCTCTGTGTTATGATTTGAGCTACCATGCCTACCTTTAGAAATTGGTTTACCATTAGAAATTGCCCAAAAGATCACATTTGAAGAGAAGGTCACGGCATACAACATGGATCATTTACAGAAACTAGTGGATGACAAATTATGTGTAACATACAGAGATGGTTCAGCCACTTATGCAATTAGGGAAGGTTCAAAAGGTCATACATATTTGAAAGTTGGTCAAATCATAAATAGGCGTATTATGAACGGAGACATTGTTTTCATTAATAGGCCACCTAGTACTCATAAACATTCATTACAAGCATTTTTTGTCTATGTGCATGACGACCATACTGTTAAGATCATTCCTCTTATTTGTACTCCCCTAGGTGCGGATTTTGATGGGGATTGTGTTCATATATTTTATCCACAGTCTCTAGCAGCAAAGCATAAGTTTTGGAGCTGTTTAGTGTTGAAAAGAAAATCCGTAGTTCTCATAGTGGTAGTCTAAATTTACAACTGGTGCATGATTCTTTATTGTCACTTAAACTCATGTTTAGAACTTTTTTTTTGAACAAAGCGACTACGCAACAATTGGCTATGTGTGTTTCACCAGTTTTACCAGAACCTACTTTGCTTAAGGCTCACCGTACAGGTCCTCTGTGGACTGTTTTGCAAATCGTACAAAGTGCTTTACCTGCGTTTTTTGACTGCTTTGGGGAGAGGCATTTGATCAGTAAAAGTGAAATGGTGAGGATTGATTTCACTAGAGATTTACTGCAGTCATCATTCACAGAGATTGTTACTTCTGTTCTTGACAAGAAGGGAACAGAAGAAGCTGTTAAGTTCTTTAATATGTTACAGCTGTTGCTGATGGAGATTCTCTTTTAGAAGGATATAGTGTTGGCTTGAAAGATAATTTTGACATTCCCAAGGCTATTACTGAAGATATAAAGAAGAAGATTCAGGACATATCACCTTTGCTGCTTCACTTGAGATCAAATTACAATGAACTTGTAGAGTTGCAAGTGGAAAGCCTACCTGAAAACTGTAAAATTGCCTATCGTGACTCGTATTCTAAAGTTATCTGCTTTGGGTAATTTGATAGATTCTAAAAATGATTCAGCTATCAGTAAGGTTGTTCAACAACTTGGCTTTTTGGGGCTTCAACTTTATGACCGAGGGAAGTTTTATTCAAGGCGTTTGGTTGAGGATATGAGTTTCCACTTCCAAAATAAGTATTCTGTTAATGGTGTTGACTATCCTTCCGAGGCATTTGGGTTAGTTAAGAGCTCATTTTTTCAAGGTCTGACCCCCTATGAAGAGTTGGTCCATTCCATATCATCCAGGGAAGTGTTGATCCGTTCTTCCAGAGGACTTACTGAACCAGGAACTTTGTTTAAAAATCTAATGGCCACACTTAGAGATGTCGTTATCTGTTATGATGGGACAGTGAGAAACCTCTGCAACAATTCTATAATTCAATTTGAGTATGGACAGGTGTTCAAGGAATTTCTGGTGGCTACGCTGGGTAATCATTCCATGGAATCAGTGAACTTGGCAATTTTGAATTGCCAAATTCACAAATTGTGTAGTTCAACATATTTCTAGTTTGCATATTTTTTCTAGTTACTCTATATGATGTTTGACTTTTTTTTTTCTTTGGTACTCTGTAGTTCATCGATATTTATAGTCTGCATGAATTTTGTATTATATATTTGAACATATTTATAGTCTTAGGCTCCATTTGGTCATCACATTAGTGTTTATGAATATAAATTTATCTCACACCAAATGGAACTTAAGCCATTTTTTAACTCCGCCAATGCAACTCCTTGCATTACCAGTCCCAAGCCCGGGTAAAGGAGGAGGGAGAAGGGCTTCAAGGTGAGTCTTTGTCGGCATATTAGATTAATCATTAATCATTAGTTCTCTATTGAATCTATAACCATTATGTGATTCTCATGCTTGATTGAGTTCTATTTTGAACGTATATTTGATTGAATTTTTTTTCAGGTCTTCGCTTCATGGGAAGGGATTAAATAGATTCTGGTCTAACATTGAAGGTTACTATGAAAGCTCTGCATATGTCTATGCTATAAGCCCAATTTTCCACATATTTCCACCTTCTGGTACGTAGGTCAAAATTTTCTACTTGTACTGGCATTCTGTAGCTCAACTGAGCATCTATTCTGTCACTATATAGGGAAGGACAAGAATTCTGTATATAGCCACCTGCATCCTACTGGGAGATATGAAGCACATCCAAAGCCAGTGGGTATCGTTTAGCAGCTAGAGTCTAGTAGGATTAACCAGATTTTGCTTTTGGGAAAATATATACAAGGTGTGTTTCTTTCTTTCTTTCTTTTTGGAAACTCACTCATCTCTCTAGTGATCCCAACTTGCTCTCCAACTTTCTTTCTTTTTTTGTATCATGGTTTTGAATATTGATTGATACTAAGTCGACTTGATCTTGGTGGAGAATGAAATGTGTCATTGGCAAGTCACATTCCAAAACCAGACTGAGTCTGAACAATTCTGACTGAGTTGGAATGAGTTGGGTGACTGATACTGGTTTCGATCTCTAGGTGACTTGCACTTTAGAACTTATGCTTAAAAAAAAGGAAAAAAAAAAAAAAAAGAGGCACCAATATCTGCAATGGCTATGATACTCTCTCTGGCTATATCCTACGATGATATTTTATGTGGTCAATCGACAAGCCGGGTTTTTTTAAACATTGGTATGAGAAGTACATTTGAATCTCGTTGTTACCAGTGGATTTGCGGAATTCATGAATTTAGTCTATTTCATCCTCTAAAGAAAAATGCATGGGTGGATGTAAGTCTGGTGAATGATGTTTAGTCTATTTCATCCTCTACAGTGGGGCCCATTGTATCAATAATCTTGATTGCTATAAATGGGCCCACTATATGGGATGCTATAACAAGTGAAAATGCCAACTGATGTATTGTTGAGAAGAGAAGAAATGGATGGATAAATTGGGTCTTTTAGCAAATTTCTTCTATTCATTTTGCATTTTTTTTTGTATGTAATCTATTTTCCTGCCAAGAAAGGATGATTTAACTCCTGCATTTTCCCTAGAGTTTTATCACTGATCTAGGTTTTGTCATTTTTGAAGGTTAAGATAAGATTGCTGATTTTGAGATGAAGCTCATGGACATTGACAACAAGCATCTTGGAATTCTAGAAGCAGAGTATCATGCCATTGTAAAGATGCCATCAGGTTCGTCAAAGAATCCTAACCTCTGAATCGTAGACGCTTGTGGACAGCTAACACAGAAAGATACAATGATGTAATTGTTGGATTGAATGATACCACATAAAATCTCTTGACATCTGTGGACAGGAATGAAGCAGAAATATCTCCGTCGACATTGTAAGAGATGCCATTATTATATATATTTTTTTCTCTACTAGTTTCTGCAGGTGAGGATCTAGTTTGGCATTATATTAATGCCTTCCTAAAAAGCTTCCACATGATTATAGTTTTGGTAGTTTCATGTTTTAGCTATTACATTTTTTTTTTTTAATTTCAACTATACAGGTTTCTCTGCTGTTACAAGGAAAATGACTCATTTGTCTTTATATTTTGGCAGGTAAGCTTCAATAATGGCCACCGTGACTTTTCCTCCAGTTTCACCACTACAACTGGAGTCGCAAATGCCAACAGGGAGAATCTTTCGGTGATTTCACAACCCGCCTGGTGAGTACCCAAGTTTGTATTTGGGTCATGTTATTTACAACAACTGAATTTCTTCCAACCATACTTGCAACTTGAATTATTTCATGGGTTTTGGGATCTAAAATTTAGCAAATGTCTAACCATTTTTAAAAGAACACTACCACAGAAAATTTCTATATCAGCAGTGTCTTAATGCTTGGTTTTGCCCCATTTTCATCTACATATCATTCCTAGGGCAACTAATAGAAAATCTGAACAGTTCTATACCGGTAAAGTAAGCATATATTAAGTTTCTTCCTGTCCTATGCAGGGCTTTGACAAACTGAAAGAGACAGTTGAGAAGTGGGAGGGCATAACAAAGGCACCGACATGATTTAATCTAAAGCTTTTTGCTGACAAATACACATATGAAGCCATGGATGAACTTGCAAAGTTGCAGAACAAGACTGCTCACCAGCTGGCCATGGAAGTCATCCGCAACTGAAATGAAAGTGTTTCTCTTGCCTTGCTTCAATCTGAGGCAACTCATATGAGGCCAGAGAATGGTTCTTGGTTCACCATTGCTGAATGGTCTTGTAACTCTTCACCATTAGTAATTGCTTCAATCTGAGGCAGCTTATATGTGATTATAATTGAATGAATGAATGATTATGCAGGTGGTAATTGAATGAATGAATGATTATGCAAGTGATAATTGAATGAATGAATGATTCTAATTGAATGAATGAATGATTATGCAGGTGGTAATTGAATGAATGAATGAATGAATGATTATGCAGGTGGTAATTGAATGAATGAATGAATGAATGATTATGCAGGTGGTAATTGAATGAATGAATGATTATGCAGGTGGTAATTGAATGAATGAATGAATGAATGATTATGCAGGTGGTAATTGAATGAATGAATGAATGATTATAAATTTTTTTTTAATGTAGGCTATAGCTACGGATATTAACCGTAGCTGTTATAAAATTCGACATATTGCTACGGATCCTACACTACTTTTAGCTATCAATAATATCCGTAGCTGTAGGTTTTTTTGGCTACAGAAATATTTGCTACAGATTATATCCGTAGCTATTTTAACCTATTGCTACGGATTAGATCCTTAGCCATAGGTTTTAGACCTATTGTTTCGGCACCTACGACGACGGACGTGCTACGGATTTAATCCGTAGCTATAGGTCTATGGCTACGGATTTAATCCGTAGCCTTTGCCCATTTTTCTGGTAGTGCTTGCAAGGGTGAGAAACACCTAAGACCCAATCCTAAAAAGGAATGATCACAAGTGTCCTCTGGACTCTAATAACTTACAAATAAGTGGATGAGTCCCATTCAGCATGTCGACGAAGATCTCTTCCTTGTTGATGAAGAATCTTCGGCATTCTTGATCCGCAATTAGAAGATGTACCAATGCGAGGCTTCGAGTTGGGTCAAGGTTAAAACAGAATCCTACTCTATAAAAAATTTTCCTATAAGGAAGATAGAGTGATTTCGATTATGCATTCAAGGCATCCTAGCTTAATGATTTGCCATTAAGGTAGTAGCTGGAGGATCCTTTAATGCGGAAGTTCATTCCCCAATCCACTCTATTGAATATCAATGATGAGGGTGGATTGGAGGATGAACTTCCTTGAGAGAAAGGGCTTTAGGTATATGATCTAAGGTAAAACACTAAAAAACACTCTTCTTTCTCTACCAACAACAATAGACAAATCCTCTTTACATAGGCAAAAGGTTCCAACGGATATAAAACGGCCACATTTATGACAGAGTTCAATATCATCGAGCGTATACTCTTAATAGCATTGATGGTCCGCTCGATGACACAAATTCAAATGTCATAAGCTTTTGAAACCTCTTGCCAGCTGGTCGATGGAATCGAAACAGGTGTCGATGTCATCCGATTTCGAACTCCAATTTAATCGATACTAGTGTCATTTCATCGACATTTGAAAAGGAGAGAGACTTGACTTCAAAAATTTCAGGTTTACAAGAATGATCGAGGGACCTTCGAGATCATCGAAATTTGAATGTCGATGATATTGATAACTGTGTCGAGGCATCGATAAATCCAACGAATTTCTCATTAAGCTTGTTGGACAGTCTATGTCCTTTGTTCGTTGCCATCGAAATAATATCGATATCATCGATATTTGAATATCGATTCTATCGAGTGACCCTCGATCATAGATAAACAATCCTAAAATATTTTACTAGAAAACTTGGCACCCATGACCGATATCATCGAAGCCTTCCGATACCATTGAGATTTGAATTTCGATGGTATCAAGGAGGCTTCGATATATCGATGCATATATGATATTCTTAAGGAAAAATAGGGGTGCCGAAGATCTACCTGTCGATATTATCGAGTCACCTTCGATGAACTCGAGATTTGAATATCAATGATAACAATAGTATATCGATGTATCGATAATTCCGTCCAGATGAGTATGTGGTTGCTGAACGTATTTTGTCCTCATATCGATGATATCGTTTAGGTATCAAGGACATCGACAGTGCAGGTCGATCATATCGAGATGTGTATCGATAAAATTGACAAAGCAAGAAAACTTAGGGAATTTTCCTATTTTGAAAATAGTTTTCTTAACTTAAAACCTTAAGATGTTCTAATTTGTTTTAAGGTCGGGCTTTATATACCTTGTGTTTGGGACATGGGATGTGAGGCTTAGATTTACCTGTGGCGAGCTTGTACACATCCAGTTGAGGTAGACGCTTTGAATTGACCTTCCTATGAGGCTCTGCAGACAAGCTGACTCAACACTCACGCTAATTGACAAACCATGGCACTTGTAATCTCCCCCTTGTCAATTACGTGACAAAATACCAAAACACCCTAGACTAATATCTAGACAAACACCTCCTAAATTGTGTGTACATGCATTTTACACAATTTTACAAGTTCTAGTGAAACCATGTACACAACCAAGTATCTGCTCCCCCTGACTGTAAACTCCCCTTATCTTGGTGCAACTACTCCCCTTAACACCTGCAACACCATTCAAGTAGATATACAATTTTCCGTTCGGGGTGGTTGAACTGTTCTCCCCCTTTTTGTAAGTCATTGACAAAGATATAACAGTTGATATTGGCTGAAGTTAACGTAACGTGGGAGAACCGTCATGCAAAGGCATATACATATAATAAATAAATGTAAAATGTTTAAACAATTGACTAACAGACATCATTTGCAGTAAGTATTTAGGCATAGCAGATTATATAGAGCAGTGATATAGCGGATAGGATAATTATTAAGAAACATCACATGCATTCCACACATCATAAACCAGATAAACTAGGGGATCTGAGAACTTAATTATGGTAGTAAATATGAGAATTACATTAGCCATATACAAAAAATATCCAAATATCCAAAACACATACTGCCACAGACAACAGTAGATTAACAGTTATCCTAATCAAAAATCACCAAGCTCATTTAAGAGCACTTATAAATACTATGAGTATTTAGCCCAACCATGGGCATATACAACCAAAACTAGAAAACAAAACGTCAGCCTTTGTAAGTTAGAGAGCTGTCACATACACCCATGAGAGCGTAGAACATTAAAAAAGATATTAATGTTCAAATGCGGAAATAAGAGAGGTGTGTGTGACAACATTCAAGGCACAACATTATGGGCAGAGTAGGATGGTGTCGTGTCCTCCCGTCAGCAAGTCATCAGATCTACCAATTGTTGGACCGTCTGTTGCACTCCTTGGACCAGCCGTTCCAGGATGGTAAGCCTCTCGTGCACCGAGTGGACATCCCTCTGAATTGCCCCAATCCCGTCCAGCTTGAACAGTTTAACATACTCGGGCGTTGACGTTGACGGTGTTGGATCAGGTCCAGGGGGTTCATCTCTGGCTATTTCAGTCCCTTCCATGGGAGTGTCACCTGCCCCACTATCCCTCTCTACGTGAATGCCTACCTCAGGTGGATCCTCAGGATATTTATGAAATTTCAAATCCATCTTTCGAATGTTACTTTTGTTGAAGGTTTGGAGAGTAAGTACAGGATCACTCGTAGTTGGAAAGGCTATGGCATTGCATATTGTATGTATAATCCAGGGATATGGTAAGTGGACATCCCTCGCCATATGAAAAACATAAACCAACTGATGCACAATGAGGGTAGGCAGACTAATCTTGATCCCAGAGGCAATTGAATAAATTATCGCAGTCATGAAGCCCGTGAGATCTGCTCTGTTGGAACCCTTAGAGTAAATGTTTGACGTAAGGATACCATGCAAGACCCGATAGCATGGTTCCATAAATCTGGCTTCTAGGGCATTCCCTTGGTGCTACTGAACATCACGGTCATGACATAGGAATTTGGTGACCTTGGACCGAACATCAATGTTTTCCATGTCCATATCTGGGAGTCCTACAGGTGATAGAGTAAGATTGAAAATTCCTACGATAGACTCAGGAGTGATCTGTAGATCATCACCATCGACGGTCACGGTGATGGACGGAGGGTCGGACACTGGAGAATGATAGGCGCCAAAGAAATTATATGTCTGTTCGAGTTGATATGGTCTCCCAAAGTCGAGAACTGGAAACCAATCTATGACGGCAAATAGAGGTTCCAGATTAAATGAAATCAGACAACTTCTGTCGACTTTCCTCTCGGGAATAACTTTTCTCCCATTGAACTTTGCCAAGACCAGATTGACCTGCACCGGTGGAGGTGCCTGTGCCTCAAACTGGGACCCACTATATCTTGTGCATTACCTTGTGGGGGTCCCACGTTCTGGGGCCCTTGCACTTCCTTTTGAAGCAACCATTTTTTGTCAAGTGGACCTTGATGACTCACCCGAACCAGATACTTTTCATTTGTCTTTTCCCATGTGGACAAAAAGAGGATTTGAAGGATTTGGGAAAAAAGACACAACCCAATAGAAATGGAAATACAAAAATTAATGTTTTAGAAAGGTATTACTGAATTTATGGAATGGTTGGGGCTGCCTCAAAAAGGTCCGAGTGGTCCAGTTGAGAGGAGCGAGCAGGGAAGAGAAGTGAAAACCCTGGAACAAAAAATCCCTTTTTCACGTATCACTGACTTATATTGGACGGCATCTGTCGATATCATCGATCCTTATATCGATGATATCGAGGTACCATGATCGATTTCATTGATCCTGTCTTCGATATCATTCTCGATCTAACGACTTTTCTTATTCTGAGGTGGCGTCGATGATATCGACCCTTGATCGATTAATCGAGAATGACATCAATAGTCATATCGAAGATGAATATTTTTTCTTTTCAGCATACAGACGACCCTTCAAGTATACTTTTAACATTTCTATGAATCAATAGTATACTTAGCAAAATTATGTACAATTACTGTACACATCAAAATTATAAACATTTGAATGTTTATATATAAAAGATGTCAGTGAGGAACCTCAGATATATCATTTGAAGCTTAGCAAAATTTGCATCATTTCAGCAAATATCCGGACCTAGATGTATGACCTGGACTTGTTCATTTCATGCTTTGATATTTTAGGGTATATGGATAGAGTTAGTTATCAGACAATTCAGTTTTTCTTTTACTATCCATTTTGAGACAGAATTCTTTTTAGTTTTCATGTTTATCTCTCCCACTTGATCCAATGATTTCATTTCAGGTGATAATGAGTGAGTGTTTCTCCTAGGTGGACTTTTGTCATTTTGTATTTCTCTGGCTAGTGTGAATTTACCATTTTGACCAGAGTTATGTGCAGTCCTTCTAGGTGTCAAGCATTCAAACTTATAATGACCCATATCACCACATAAATGACAAACTGGAGAAGTTCTCATATTGCTGCCTGAAGCAGCAGATTTTTCAGTTGTTGGGGCTGCATTTCCAGTTTTTCCATTAGTTTTATCATACCCTAGGCCACTCTTGTCTCTTCCTTGTCTTCCCATCCCTAACAATTTTTCAAGCTTTTCACCACTCTTGGAGAATTTATAATTTATTTCAACAATTTTTTTTTTGGATTTTCTAAGTCAAACTGGAGTGTGTGATTCTCATTCTTGAGTTACTCATTTTCATCTTTTAAAAATTCAACTTGTTTAGTAAGCTTTGATGATTTCATTTTTAGGGATAGATTGACTCTTTCCAACTCATCATTGTCTGAATGATATTGTTGTAGATTATTAATTAGATGTGAATTGATTTCCAATGTTTTGTCCAGATCTTTTTGCAGCAGTTCTTTCTTATTTTCAGACAATCCAAGTCTTTTAAGAATGTTAATGCTATGAATATAAAGTTGATAGTAGGCATCTTGTAGTTTGTTTCGATCTTCTTCTTCTTCCTTTTCTGTTTCCTCATTATCTAACGAAAATGATTCATTGGCTTACTGTTCTTTCTCGTTCTCAGATTCACTGAGAATGATTGGAGTAGTGGAGACCATAAGAATTTTTAAGGATTTCTGGTCTCCATCACTCTCTAAGTCACTAAATTCTGAGTTTGACTCATCTGTATCATCCCATGTGGCAGCCATAGCCTTGCCTTTAGTTTTCTGTTTGGGCATTCAGTAAATAGGTGTCCATATTTTTGACAGGCAGAGCATTGTGGTTCTTTGGTCTTTTTACCAAATTTGTCTGTAGAAGGTCTGTTGTCCATTTTCTTCCTCTAGTAGGACAGCCACGAATCTTTTGGAAGAATTTTCTGAATCTTTGTGCCAGCAAAGCCACTTCCTCATCTTCATCTTCCTTTTCACTTCCACTGTCCTCATTCATTGTTTTCTTTGAAGTTTTTAGGACAGTTGTTTTAGATTTTTGGGTTTGTTTGAAGTGTAGTTCAAAAGTTTGTAGGGAACCTACAAGTTCTTTTACTTTCATTTCATCAATATTCTTACACTCTTCAATAGTTGTTAGTTTGGGATTAAACCGTTCCGGCAGTGATCTCGGTATTTTCCTATGGATTTTAGGAATCGAAACCTTTTCTCCTAATCCACCCATGGAGTTGCAAATGATATTCAACTTTGTGAAAAACTCCATAAAGGTCTCATGCTCTTCCATTCTGAGACTTTCGAACTGTTAAGTCAGGAGTTAAAGTTTAGATTTCTTCACTGTACTTGTGCCTTCATGGGTTGTTTCCAATAGATCCCATGCTTCTTTGGATGTCCCACACATACTTATTTAATTGAAAATATCTAGGGACACGACACAGTAGATGGCGTTCATAGCTTTAGCTTCAACAGTTTATTTTTCTTTATCGAACGTCATCCACTTTTCTTTGGGTTTGGGTTTTGTGATAGTTGTGCCACTGTCAAGTACAATTTATTCAATTGGTGGCACATATCCACTTTCAACTCTATCCCAAACATCATGATCCAAAGATCTCAGAAAGTAGTGCATCCTAGCCTTCCAGTATGCATAATTTGATCCATCAAATACTGGAGGTCTAGTGACTGATGAGCCCTCTCCTTTGGCCATATTTCCAACTTCAGTCAAGATCACTCTCTAGGCCGTGAAGCCGTTAATGAGAGACCTTCACTGATACCAATTGAAATAGCGGTGAAGACCGCTTTAGTTGAGGTAGGAATATGCCATTATGTCCTAGAGGGGGGTGAATAGGACTTTTTAAATTTTTTATGGTTTATTTAAAATCTTATTACACTAATCCTAACAACAAGCAAATATTAGGATTACTCAGAAGTAACTCTATTGGCTTCCAAGCCAGGTAGAGGATCCAATCACAAACTATTTAAGAAGTAAAGAATATACAAACTAGTTTATGATGGATATGACTGTGTATGTGTGTGAGGTGTGATCCTAGATATTCAAATATGAAAATATTAAAGTAAATCACACAACCAGAAGAATAACAATCTCAAACACAGTCATTTTTATAGTGGTTCGACTACTTGTCTACTCCACTCCTGGTAACCACACTCAACCCTTGAGTGTACCGGATTTCACTAAGGAGGTTTCACAGCGGTTCACCTAAAACCTAAGGTTTTAAATCAGGTTCACCTTTAACCTTTACAACCTACACTAAGGCTAACTGTTTATGCTCTCACGAGTAAGGGTCAACATAACGCACCCACTTTTAGGCACACTGGCCAAGGATCTTCCATAAGACCCTAACTGAGGTTTCACACAGCTTACCTTAAACCTAAGGTTTTAGACAGGTTCACCTTCAATAAGAAGTTTATGCTCTCCACAGAGCAAGGGTCAACACTACGTACCCACCACGTTCACTCCCGTTGGAGGCCTCCTATGAGGGCTTGCAAGGGTGAGAAACACCTTAGACCCGATCCTAAAAAGGAATGATCACAAGTGTCCTCTGGACTCTAATAACTTACAAATAAGTGGATGAGTCCCATTTAGCACGTTGATGAAGATCTCCTCCTTGTTGATGAAGAATCTTTGGCTTTTTTGATTCGCAACCAGATGATGTACCAATGCGAAGCTTCGGGTTGGGTCAAGGCATAGAGTGATTAAAACAGAATCCTACTCTATAAAAAGTTTTCCTATAATGAAGATAGAGTGATTCCGATTATGCATTCAAGGCATCCTAGCTTAATGATTTGCCATTAAGGTAGTAGCTGGAGGATCCTTAAATGTGGAAGTTCATTCCCCAATCCACTCTATTGAATATCAATGATGAGGGTGGATTGAAGGATGAACTTCCCTGAGAGAAAGGGTTTTGGGTATATGATCTGAGGTAAAACACTCAAAAGCACTCTCTTCTTTCTCTACCGGCAACAATAGACAAGTCCTCTTTATATATGCAAAAGGTTCCAACAGATATAAAACGGTCACATTTATACAGAGTTCGATATCATCGAGCGGGTTTGATATCATCGAGCGTATACTCTCGATAGCATCAATGGTTCGCTTGATGACACAAACTCAAATGTCATACGCTTTTGAAACCTCTTGGCAGCTGGTTGATGGAATTAAAACAGGTGTCGATGTCATTGGATTTTGAACTCTGATTCAATCGATACTAGTGTTGATTCATCGTCATTTGAAAAGGAGAGAGACTAGATTTGAAATATTTTAGGTTTACAAGAATGATCGAGGGACCTTTGAGATCATCGAAATTTGAATGTCGTTGATATCGATAACTGTGTCAAGGCATCAATAAATCCAACGGATTTCTCATTAAGCTTGTTGGACAGTCTATGTCCTTTATTCGATGCCATCGAAATGATACCGATATCATCGAATTTGAATATCAATTCTATCAAGCGACCCTCGTTCATAGATAAACAATCCTGAAATATTTTGCTGGAAAACTTGGTGCACATGACCGATATCATCGAGAGCCTTCCGATACCATTGAGATTTGAACTTCAATGGTATCGAGGAGGCATCGATATATCGATGTATATCTGATATTCTTAAGGAAAACCAGGGGCGCCGAAGATCTGCCTGTCGATATTATCGAGTCACCTTCGATTGACTCTAGATTTGAATATCGACGATATTGATAGTATATTGATGCATAGATAATTCCGTTCAGATGAGTATGTGGTTATTGGACATATTTTGTCCTCATATCGATGATATCGTTTAGGTATTGAGGACATCGAAGTGCAGGTCGATTATATCGAGATGTGTATTGATAAAATTTACAAAGCAAGAAAGCTTAGATAATTTTCCTATTTTGAAAAAAAGTTTTCTTAACTTAAAACCCTAAGATGTTCTAGTTTGTTTTAAGGGTTTTATATACCTAGTGTTTTGGGACATGGGATGTGAGGCTTAGATTTACCTGTGGTGAGCTTACACACATCTGATGAGGCAGACGCTTTGAATTGATCTTCCTATGAGGCTCTGCAGTCTAGCTGAGTCAACACTCACACTAATTGACAAACGAGGGCACTTTCACCTCCTACTCAATAAGTCCATGTATCAGTACTGTACATATTTGGGATCATCACCGGGGTCTAGTACACTTTACGCAGCTATCACCCCATCAAGCGCATAAATGGGTAAGTGAAAGAGACCTCACTATTCACTTGCCAATATCAGGCTCGGCTCGTTGATAGCGGACCTATTCCTCAAGCTGGTCAGACTCAACCTAACTATACTTACTCCCTCAAGCAGGTAAGGCCACATCCCCTCCCAACTGACCATGACACCGTGAGAGAAACGACCTACTAGTATATAACCCTTATGCGCTATATATATCCACTCGGTCTCGACGTTGGGGCATCCTCTGGTACCAAGAGGGTTTAGGGATTTTCACCCAGGGCCATCTATGTCGGCCCGATGCTAGTAACGGATTTTCGGTGTCCCATCTGACCATCCACGACTGACTGTAGAGGTTACAGCCCTGATGTCACTAGGGCGTACAGTAATCACCATCACACAATGCGAAATGCATGAGTCACGCAGTTCAATCATGCCTCAATCTAGCGGATACCGTGCGATCAAGTGGGATATCTCCGCCTATCAGAGAGTCCCATAAACCATCTGTACTATGACATATGCAATGGTCAATCCTATCTCATAATAAACATGCAGATGATATGTATGAGCATGTATCATGATGTCATGCTGTCACATACTCATAATCGATATCAATAACTGACATCAACAATCGGCCTCGACAATGTGGACATTTAACTAACATTGCCCCCAAGTAATGGCCCACATAGAGCCTAACATATAGTGGACCCATGGCCTCACACAAGGGCCTAATACACAACACTATGGGCCTCACTCAATAGCTTAATACACATCACGATGGGCCTCTCACATGGTCCTAATATACATCACAATGGGCTCCATCGCCTAACCCTCAAATGCACCACAATGGCCTCATCACATAGGCCTCAAATACATCACATTGGGCCTTAAACACGAGCTGAATACACATCATAATGGGCCTCAACTACGGGTCGTATATACATCACATTGGGCCTCGACGATCAGCCTCGATAATTGGCCTCGATATCCGGCCTCGACAATCGGAATTGGCCTCAATAATCGGAATTGACCTCAATAATCAGAATCAGCCTTGATGATTGGCCTCAACAATTAGAATCGGCCTCAATAATCAGAATCGGCCTCGATGATCGGCCTCGACAATCAGAATCGACCTCGATGATCGGCCTCAACAATCAGAATCGGCCCCAATAATCGGAATCGGCCTCGATAACCAGAATCAGCCTCGATAATCAAAATTGGCCTCAATAATCAGAATCGACCTCAATAATCGGAATCGACCTCAATAATCGGAATCGACATCAACAATCGGAATCGGCCTCGACAATTGGAATTGGCCCCACAATTGGAATCGGCCTTAATAATCGGAATCGGCCACGATAATTGGAATCGGCCTTGATAATCAGAATCAGCCATGATAATCGAAATCGTCCTCGACAATCGGAATCGGCCGCGATAACCAAAATCAGTGAGAATGGGCCTAACAAGGCCTAAGGGAAAGTTACAATGTGGACATTATACCATCATTGCCCATCAATGTGGCCATTTAACCAACATTGCTCCCAAGAAGTGGCCCACATAGAGCCAAACGTATAGTGGGCCCACGACCTCACACATGGGCCTAATATACATCACTTGGACCTCATACAAGGGTTACGTATACGTCACGACAGGCCTCGCCATACGGGCTACAAATATATCACAATGGGCCTTCTCAACTAGACCACAAATACATCACAACAGGCCATGTACCTGGGCCTAATTCACATCACTATGGGCCGCTCACATGGGCCTAATACAGATCATAATGGGCCTTGCCCATAGGCCATAAATACATCACAATGGGCCTTGCCCACGTGCCTCAGATTTAAGTAGGTGGGCCCCATCACATGGGCTTAATATACATCATAGGTGGGCCCTGCACATGGGCCTCATACACATCAAGTGGGATGCATCGATGGGCCGCACTATGGGCCTGATACACATCAAGTGGGGTGCACTAATGGGCCTCATATACATCAAGTGGGCTGTATCAATGGGGCGCACCAATGGGCCTCATATACATCAAGATGGGCTGCAACAATGGGCCGCACCAATGGGCCTCATATACAGCAGGTGGGCCCTGCACATGGAGTAGGTGAGCCTACATGAGTCAGCTGGACCCCACCAAATGGACATCATGGATATATAACGCATACATCACAATGGGCTGCCTGCCCTGGATGGCATGGATACATACATCATCAAGGTGGGGTCCACGCGAGATGTGAATGGCGTGGATGGAACACATGCATTATGCGGGTCCTACGTGGACAACATGTGCCACCAAGGCAGGCCCCACTGCTACATACATCAGGTGGAGTCCCACTGTCCTTCCACTGGATGGTGTGTATAGAAAACACTTACATCAAGGTGGGTCCCACCCACATGTACCACACGTGTGGGGTAGGCTCCTATCTCCAAACGGATGGATGATATATAAAAAATGCATACATTAATGGTGGAATCCCATCGTCCAACAGATTGGACGATGGGGATATATAATATATGCATCTATGTGGGATCCACATCCCTGGCCTCACACGTAAGGATAGTGTGATTAACGTACATACATCCTGGTGGTGTCCCATGCCCAGGGACAGGATGTGAGGTGTCCCACATCCACCGTCCAGATGATGGGCGGTCTGGATGGCGTGGATATAAAACATACCTCATGTGGGTCCCATTAGATGGACGGATGGTGTGGATGAAATCCGCACGTAGGTGGGTCCCATGGCATGTACGACGTGGATCAAGCATCAAGGCATGCCACAAAAGGGGAAAGAGAGAGAGAGAGAGAGAGAGAGAGAGAGAGAGAGAGAGAGAGAGAGAGAGACGTGAGCAGTGGAGGGACCCCACCACTATGGGTCCCTCTTAAACAATGCATACATCAAGATGTGTCCCACCAAATGTGGGCCCTCAAATCATCAAAATAAACAAATTAATGCTATGAACACCCACCTTCAAAACCACTCCTCCTTCCACACTAGGGTGGTCTAGCTCTAAGGAGAAAGAATCAATGGTTAAGATTGGATTTTAGAGGTTGGATGATGGGGTATGAAGCTTTAAGGTGGGTGAAAAATGGAGGAAAGCTTGGACGTTAGGAGTTCTCATGGGGATTCTTAGGAGTAATAAGAGAGAGAAATGAGAGAGAGAGAGAGAGGTGTAAGAGAGAGAGGGATGGGTGATGGGGAGAGTTGACTTTAGGGTATTTGTGTAAGAGAGAGGTAAGAGTTGTTTGTACTTGAGGATGAGATGTGGTACTTGACATTTGATGTGATGTGATGGGATTATTTGATTAGAGATTCTCTTAGGTTTTGCAACGCGCGGTGTTTTACTCAAATTGAACGCATGTCCACATCTCCTGGCCCGGGTATCGCCTCAGCGCGTGAGACGTAACATCAGAACGACGGCAACAGCGCGGTCACAAGGATACAAGTATCGGGGTGAGCCGACTCTGGAATACGGGACATGACTCAAGATCGCGTGCAAACACTGATTACAGATGGTGGGTCACTGAAATTCGACCGGGAGGATCGCAGAAACCTATGAAACGGCATGGGCTAGGATACCGGTCTCACACACAAGATCTTCAGAAGATATTATGTTGATGTCACTACAAGAAAAGGGAGCTTTAGCCTCGGTTTAAAACTGTGGCTAAAAAGGTTAAAAACTGAGGCTAGAGCCTTTAGCCTCATTTTTGCCTCAGTTATCCAAACTGAGGTTGAAACCCTCCTGGTTAAAGGCTTTAGCCTCAGTTTTAGCAACCGAGGCTGAAATGACTTTTATAGCCTCGGTTCTTCAAGTGAGGCTAAAAGAACCTTTTTAGCTTCAGTTTTCTCGAAATGAGGCTAAATCAAAATTTTAGCCTCCATTGTTTCCAACTGAGACTAAATCCAAATTTTAGCCTTAATTGCCTCCAACCGAAGCTAAATCTATTTTTAACCTTGGTTCTCAACAACCGAGGCTAAAGCCTTTAGCCACGGGAGTTGTAGTCTCAGTTTAGGTAACTAAGGCAAAACTGAGACTAAAGATAGATTTAGCCATTATTGGCATCAACTGAGGGTAAATTCAATCTGTAACATCATTTATCAATAATCGAGGCTAAATCTAGTTTCTATCGATAAAAGCTAACAATATTATAATCAACCAATCATTGAACCTGTGCATGTTTTACCCATTTAACATCCATGAAGACAACAATCAACAAAACAATTAATGGTCTATTTAAAGTTTTTAAAACAAACAAACTGCCACATAGTGTTAGACCTCCACATTTCCAGTCCAACCTTCTATAAGACATGACTTAAAAGGGTGTAAAACTCCAGAGTTGGACCCAATCCAGTGCCTACCTCACTAAAATATTCCACTTCAAGAACAACCTTCTGGCTAGAATACACCTCCATAACTTTTGCCACAGTATCCAAGATATGATTTCTTGAAACACAGACTTTCTGCTGCTGCAATTTGCCAACACGGATCTCTCACTCTCATTTGTCGAGCTTTGATTATCAGCTCCTTGTTGCTGCTGAAGTCGGTGTAATGCACGGGATAACCCAAAAGTAGTCGAATAGAAGTATTGTCTCCTAGTCTCAAAAGGAAAGAGGAAGGGGCATGCTTTTGTCAACTAGTAACACCATGAAGGAAGGCTGCCACTACACAATGCAACGACATCTTGGATCTGACGAGCCAGTATGGGAGTTGTTGCATCTGCAGGTACAGGCAGCTCAATCTCCACATTTATAGCTGTGTTGTATAATGAAGCAAAGCAAAATCAGGAGAGTAGCAAATCAAATTTCCCCTATTAACACTAAGAAGAAACAATGTCCAGCAGCAAAAAACCATTGGCCAGTGACAATATAAATGCACCTGCGCTCCTTAAACTGACTCCTCGCCTTTACCATGATCTTCATACGACTTCTCGAATGCCTTTCAGCTTGAGCTTCCACCCAGATCAAAGGTTTGACCTAAAACCGAAGATGGAATTAGCCTCAATAAACATTGTAAGTTCTGAAATTGGGTTGGCGGTAGTAGCATTAGCCAATATTGGAGATGTGATTTTGGTGTCTTAGTGTGAATTTGAACTGATAGTTGCTAAATTCTGAACAGATTCCACATGTCAGAGCTTGTAAATAGATTTAGTACAAAAACTAATTCATTATTGCTGCGGACTTAGATATTAATGCCTAATCTAATGCAGTTCCCTAGTTGCTGCACTCCTAAAAGGGTACAACAATTAAACCATACACCAAAAGATAATGACATTTGAATCCTTTTTCTATTTTCTACTTCCACACTATTTCAATTTTCACGTCTCCCCAAAGAAAAGAAAAGAACTATTTCACGTCTCCCTAAAAAAAAAAAAAAACTTTCTCATGTCGCCTTATTAATCAGCAGCAATTCATTATTTCTTCTAAACAAGATATGTAAGAATCTAGAGATGGAACACAAAATAAAAAGGTGGGACTGCTCACCTTTACTCGAAGTTCCTTCATTAGATGAGGTGTCAGTAAAGCTCGGATTGTGGTAACAATAGGCCCCTAACATGGAAGAAGGGAATATATGTAAGAATCAAGAAGCATTGTATAATACTTTTTCTTTCAAGAAAAGGAAAGAGAAAAAAATAAAATATAATCTAAAACACATGAAGGTTTAATCATCTACATCATGTTTAAAACAAAAATCCCCCATATAAATCGCATATTTGAATGCAATGTAGTTTCCACGAGTACGAATTAGCCATGCAACCCATATAAATATACAATTTTGTGTTGAGTGAAAGCAGAGAAAGAAGGGATTCTATAGTTCTTACCATTTGGGGAATCCTCTTATAGCACTAGTGCCCAAGGACAACAAGTAGTCGCTCCAGAAACTGGAATTGAGTAATAGAGAAGTCACTAGGTGGTTGTTCTTGGCATTGTCATGGCCTTGGATTGATCTTAGCATGCAAAAGAGAGTCAGCTCTTGGATTCTTTTGTGAGTCAAACACATAAATACACATAAATATGACTTGACCTGAAAAGAAAATAGGGACCAAATATTCAATGATGGTGAACTACAAAAAATGAAGGGATCACAAAACCCATAGCTAGCAACAAATTAAGCATGACTATTAAATGCACAAGAAAAATATTTGAAGAGTATTTAATAAATGGCTACTATTAAATGCACAAGAAAAATATTTGAAGAGTATTTAATAAATGGCTAGTGAAATGTAACAAAACATAAATATGTATGTAAAAGATCATACATAAATGAATCCCAACAAAAAAACTACCTATTGATTCTTTGGCCCCTTCAACTGAGGTCCCTTAGCCTCAGGTATATCATTAGGAGTGGATATTGAGGTGGCCTGTGCAAATGTAGTTGTTGATTCACGTTGAATAGTCTCTACATTTAGTACATTGCTCGAAGTTAGGGCCGTTGCTGCCATCGAGTTCATAGTATCTCTCATTTATGCCATCATCTGCTCCGTTATTCACTCTGTCATCCGTTGCTCCATCTGCTCTAGATGCTTAGCCATTTGTTCTTTCATCCACTCCTCCACCAGTTGCTCTACCCGCTCATTCATGTGTCGTGGCAACTCATCAGTCTCTCTCCTGAGTTCTGCAATGGTATTTCTCGTGCCCCATAATGTGGAAGCCATGGGACCTAACCCCATCATGCGGACCCGACCTGGATGCTCTGGTCCCAATATCTGGGATAAGAGATCGTCTCGAACAGTGCTACTCTGAGAGGACTCAGTAGTCTGAGTTACCCGTAACTCCTCTATCATTTCTTGTAGTGTAAAAAAACATTAAATAAGTTGTTCAATATCATGACTTAATGAAAATATTAACTGAGATGTCAATGACTGATAAATTTCTACATACAATAACATGAGCCGACTCCTCGTTCACAACACTCTCATCTTTCTTCCGATGGGTCGTTATGAATAACGTTACCCGATCAGGAGACTCTCCATCAAGATTCTTTGCCCGCTTTTTCCATGTAAAAACAAATGACTTGGTAACAATCATATTAAAGCAGAAAGATAGCATTTCAAGTTTAGAAATCAAGAAGAATTTACCTCTTCTTCACGCACTTGAGCAAAGCTCCATGAACCGGTGGTGTGGGCCATACGATGCTGGCTGCGGTTGATTTTATTCCTTTGAGTGCAGGCCTACAATGTGACATAGTAAAATAACTAAATTTTAATATAAATAATAATATACACCAACATGGATATAATTTTTCTTTATGTTTAATTTTTACCTATCCTTCATCACTTGACCAATAGGTGACGAGCCACTTCTAGTGTGTTGGCTCCACTTGATCAGGATAGTGAGCTATTCGTTCCTCATTAGTCAAATACTAGTTGTAGTGTTCTTTTTAAAACATTTTCTTCCACTCCTTCCATGAAGTTCCGATGGACTTCATTACCCAATTTCGACACTCCTCGTCGATATTCCACTTGATTTGTAATTCATCAATTATCGATTATACTTAGTATACAAAAATACAAAAAGCGTAATTAAATTTTTTATTTCATATTACCTTCACTTCATTCCAAATCTCGTTCTTGTTAGAAAGTGGCACGTGATGCCAACTATCGTGATCAATAGGCGCTAAGCGCCCATTCCTAGATAAAATGCCCAGCCACTGTGTAAATTTGTTGTACTTGTGTCCAATAGGCTCCCCATGCTTATTCCAACTTATATTTAGCTACTTATTGGGTGGCAAGTTCACCACCTTGCTGATGACTGTAGGGCCTCAAAATCGTCTATTATGAATACCACCCTCTTTATGAAATAAAAGAACAGATATGAGCATTCTAAATATTTGAAATATAATATCTACATTTAATTAAATTAAGACAAGAACAAAACTATAAAAAATTTACAAGCTTAACTTCACTTCACTTAAATTATATATTTATATACCCGGAGTTGGTACTAAACTATCTGAACTCTGTCCAACCTGGCTAGTGGTCGATACTGGGTCATTAAAGCTCGAATGATGATGGTCGGAGGTTGACATTTTCATTTACTTCACAATATGAAAATAATATATGTAATGAGATTGGAGTTAACCAAATAATTGTGAGCATAAGAAAAGAAGAAGCATGCATCACATTTGTGTTAGGCATCAATACCTAATCATCAGATTCCGACCCAGAATGGTGGTCTTCTTAATTAATTAAATTAAATAAGTTTTGTGGAGTGTTAACTTTGTTTCCCTCCACATCTATCCTATCCCAACTCACATTACCACCGTTGGTAAGCATAGTCGCTTCCAATGTATGATTAATGCAAGGCAAGCTCTAAAGGTATGTATCATTATCAACAAACGAATCATCCATGCCTATTTCGAACAAATCCCTCGGTTTTGACCTGATAACAACATGTCAATCATGATCTATAGGATCGGGGACATAGAATACCTGTTGTACTTGGGTTGCTAAGACATATGGTTCATCATATAGGTTTCGACCAGTATGCCATAATTGTTTGAAATTCACGAGCGTGAACCCAAATTCATCCTTCTTGATTCCACTACCCTGAGTTCTTACATCCACCCAATCACACCTAAATAATACAACTTACTTGGACCCACAATAATCCAACTCGATAATGTCTGTTAAAACACCATAGTAATTCCACATCCCCCATAACAGGGTTTTTATCACTTGTACTTGCAAAGCTTGATGTCTTTGCCATCACTACAACTCCACTATTATGTGTTTTCAAGTCCCTCTCACGGTCTCTTGTACGAAACCTGAAACCATTAATGATGTATCCTTTAAATCTTCTTGTAACAGTGTTAGGACCCCGAGCCAGGCTTCTAACTTCTTACGAAACTTGATCTTTCCCAACATGGTCCACATGCTTCCCAAGCCAATCTGGAAACTTTTCATTGTGGATGTGTTCTAGGAGCCTCGGTGCCCTTCGGGGCATCTCCTTCTTAATCACTTTCCTGTGTTCACTGCATTTATTCAATTCGATGAATAAGTCGTAGACAAGTGACATTCTTATGAATTAACGTTACAAATAAAACTACTATTACTTAATGAATGGTGCGACCGCATTGATGTTGAACAACACATATCTATTTGCCTGTGTCCTATCAACATATTTGATAATAAACACGTCAATCTTTCCCAATGGATGACCTACTGCCACATCCCTAAAGTCCTCATTTCGAACCAGTCTGTTGAATCTTGTCTTACCACCATGTAAGTACCGAGAGCAAAATGTTATTCATTCTTCAGCTAGGTACCCCTCTGCAATCGAACCCTCTGCCCGACTTCTGTTTCAGACGTAGGACTTTAGTCTCTGTAGTACCTATAGTTCATAATAAACATATAAGTATACATGATTTTATCTATTAAAAACAGATAAATGAAAGGTTATATTGAGACCTTAAAACACACCTTTCGATTAGGTACATCCAATGGTACTATATTGGCCCAGCTAATATTGCCTCACTGGCTAAATGTATAGGCAAATGCACCATGATATCAAAGAATGACGGCGGAAAGATCCTCTCTAAATGGCAAAGTGTTAAAGCAATTTGAGATTCAAGAAACTTGAAATCCAGCATCCGGCCAACCTTGGAACACAAATCTCTAAAGAATCCGCTTAATTCAATTAGGATTGAGCTCACGTTTGGAGGTAATGTCCTTCGTACAACGATCGAAAGTATTTGTTGCAACAAAACATTAGTGTCATGGCTCTTGAGTCCTAAAATTAATCTTCTTCATTTCGAGATTGGTACATCGTGAGATATTACTCGCATAGCCATCTGTTACCTTCATGTTCTTTATGACTTTGCAGAAATCATCCTTCTCCTTATTCGCCATTGTGAAGCACGTAGGGGGAAAATATGTTTTGCCTGATGACCTCTGCTTTGGGTGAAGTGTTCGTCTTATCTTCATTTATTGGAGGTCCAGATGAAACTTTACATTGTCCTTTGACTTCCCGTCGATGTTCATCAACGTCCCAAGCACATTGTCGCATACATTCTTCTCGATGTGCATCACATCGAGGCTGTGACGCAACATATTACCTACCCAATATGGTAAATCGAAGAAGATACTTCTCTTCTTCCAACAGGATGCCTTTCCCTTTTCCTTATTATTGTCTCGATTTCTCTTCTTTCCAACTTTGGTATCAGACTTCTTCATTTCTAGAAAGTTGTTTCAACACCTCTCTCAACTCTAGCTTTCCATTAAAGTTCCTTTTATCATGTCTATACCTATGATCTTTATCCAAGAATCGACGATGACCCATGTAACAAAACTTATGGCTATGTGTCAACCACTGAGACTCTGTGTCCTTATTGCAGTTAGGATAAGCAAGCTTACCTTTTGTGCTCCATCCTGACAACACTACATATCCAGGGAAGTCAGTAATAGTCCATAACAAAGCAACACACATTCGAAAATTCAAGTTCGATAATGCATCGTAAGTGTCGACACCGATCTCCCACAATTTAAGCAATTCTTCTATCAACGTTGTAGATACACGTCGATATTATTGCCAACACCATGCGGGCTAGGTATAAGTAGAGACATCATGATGTAAGGTTGTTTCATGCACATCCACGATGGTAAATTGTATAACATCAAAACAACAGGCCATGTGTTATGAGCAATACTTATCATCCTAAAGGGATTGAATCCATCAATTGCTAACTCAAGCCTTACATTACGACTATCACATGAAAAATTCGGGTGTTGCTCGTCAAAAGAATTGCATACAGGAGAATCAGCAGGATGTCTCATGCACTCATCATTTGTTCGTCCCTTGTCATGCCATCGCATGTTTTTAGCTGTTTGTGCTTCCATAAATAACCTTTGTAGCCTAGGTATTAATGGAAAATGTCGCAATGTCTTCGCTAGAATCTTCTTAACTTTGGAGGGAATAATTGTTGCCTCATTGTCATCAGAATTATGTTTTGTCGTTTTCCATCTGGATACACCACACAACACATGACTCATCGTTCACATTAGTCTTCCAATACAATTGGCAATCATTGGGCATGCATCGATCTTGTTATAACTGAGGCCCAGTTCTTTAATAATCTTCTTGGTCTCATAAAGGAACTTGGCAACGTCTCACCCTCGAGGAGTGATTCTTTTAACAATTCAAGCAACATGGTGAATGACTTATTGCTCCATCCATTTAAGAACTTAAATTGATACATTCGAACAACAAAATAGAGTTTCGTGAACTTCTTACATCCCGGGTACAAGGCTTGTTCTGCGTCTTGCAACAACTTGAAGAATCTTTCAGCTTCAGGATTCGGTTCCCTTGTATTGGCTCCTGTGATGGCAACTCAGTCGAAATGTCATCCACACCTGATATTCCAAACACATCATGCAACAATCCATGCATGTCATCACGTGGAGGCATATCATCATGTGTACTAGTTGTAGGGCTAGAAGTTGATGAAGAAGACGCCTCCCCATGGAACACCCAACTGGTGTAATTCAGCATAATTCCCTCACACATAAGATGATCTACCACTTCTTTATGAGCACGCCAAAAGAGGTTGACGCACTTTACACATGGACATAGGATCTTCCCCTTGCTAGCAACATTGTTGAATGCAAACTCAATGAATTCCTTCATGCCCTTAATGTATTCCAAGCTCACCCTATATTGTCCAAGGAAACAAAGGAAACTCTTAAAACAATACAACTTTACAAGGAATCCAAATTCGAAGGAGAAAGTATTGCTCAACACATTACCTTGACTTTTGCAACCAACTCTTATCCATTGCTTGTATCCAACTTTGAACAATGCAATACTCTACCCAAAATTCATGCCAATCCACTGTAGTTATTACTCTACTCAACATTTATCCTGCTAGTATCTTATATTCTAGTATAAATTGGTCGCCAAGTCTTCAGGACTCCTCTAGAGTCACCAACTTATAATGGACAGAATAAGGGAAACAGAGAACAAGATGCCTAACAATTGTTTATGAGTTGCACTGAAACGAGTTACAGGACAAAGCGTAGGAAGAGAAAATTCAACAAATGTCTTCCCACATGGATTAAGTTGTGAATTGGCAACAATTTTATGTTTGTTTGATAGCAAGGAAGGATGAGCAGAGATAATTTCAAAATTTTAAAGTATGATAATGTATTAATTTAAAGTTTCAGAATTTGAAATGGTTATGTTTTTTAAAGGAATTTTATAGAAACTAAGAAAATATGATAATGGATTAATTTAAAGTTTCAGAATTTGAAATGGTAATGTTTGAAGATCATTCAAAGAGTCTGTATCCATTTTCTCTGAGAAAATTTAAAATAAAATAAATTGAGAACTTGTTTTTTAAAGGAAGACCAACATCTTTAAAAACTTAATGAAGACCAAGTGATTGAATTTAGGGACTTTACAAATCAGGAGATACTAAATCTCAAAATATATTTCAAATGCATGATATTACATAAATCAAAGATAAATCTCTAAAATCTAAATACAAAATCCTAAATTACAACTTAAATCAGCAAGAATCGAAATAAAATCCAATGAAATCTCTAAGAATAAGGAGACATAAGTTGGATCAAGATCAAAACAGATCAAGCACCAGAAATCAAGAAAAAATTACAAAAATCAAACCCTAAGCGAAAAATATTGGAGAAATGAGAGGGGGAAGCTCACCTGATTGAAAGTTAAAACCCTTCCTCTATTCTCAAATAATGCCAACTATAAATCTAAGTAACTTCTTCAAATGAATAATCAAATTGAGAAAACAAAAATCGAAAAGGAAGGCAATATGCATCATGAGATCAAAACAAAAATAAAAACCAAAGCGCCAAACAATGAGATTCGAAAGGAAAACAGATCTATCAGCAAGAATTGGATCAAAATCCAATGAAATCTCTCAGAATCTAGAGACCTAAGCTGGATTCATATTAAAATAGATTAAGCACTAAAAATTGAGAAAAAAAAACCGTAAGTGGAAAAAAAATTGGAAAAAATCACACTGCCTTTTGAGGATCTGATGATTGGAGAGAGAGAGAGAGAGAGAGAGAGAGAGAGAGAGAGAGAGAGAGAGAGAGAGACGGTAGATCTGACGAAGACGAGAGAAATATTAGAGAAGACGGAGAGAAGAGCTAAGGTTCATTTGAAGAGGAGCTGCAATTAGTGTATATGCCCCTTATTTATCTAGCCTGCATGGAAATCAGCAATGGAGGAGCAGATTTCGCAGCAGAGAACAAGGTTTGGCTCTCAGATCGAACACCAAACCCTAATCATTGATATTAAATGCAGAAACTACTCAAATCCAACAAATGACCTAGAAACGACAAGATTTTCCACTTCCTGAGCAAGATTTCAGTGAAATCAACAAAAAAAACTCCTCAGATCAAACCAAAAAACGCAAAAATTGGATTTTGAATGGCCAAATGGAAAAAACACATGAAAATGAGAGATTTCTGATTTTTAAGAGGATTTCAGTTGAGAAATCAGTAGAAAAAAATGAGAGCACGAGTACCTAAAATCGGCGAAGAGATTCAGAGAACGAGTTTCTTCAACCTGCCATTGGAGCTCCAGCTCAAAGGTTTTTGAAATGCGGAGAAACAAGCGGTCAAAGTGGCTTTTATAGGGAGAAGGGGTTCACGATTTTTGTTAAAATGACCATAAAATGCTTCAATTATTCTTGAATGGCAGCATGATCCACTCATTTCATCGTTGGATTCTTCATCTATTAAGGGCAATTCTATCAATTGAGCGAAGGGACTGGATCCAATACACGTTGCTACTTTAAGCTTAATGTACAAATCAACGTGTGGGGTCCACCGTGATTTTTTACTGAAATCTGTTCCAATGATCATTTGGTCCCTTACTAATCTTCCTGATTACCAGGAATTAGGTCAATTCGATACTCAGTAGACTTTTGGCCTCGGTTCCTATGCAACTGAGGCTAAAATGTAGACTTTGCCTCGATTCCTATGCAACCGGGGTTAAAAAGTAGACTTTTGGCTTCGGTTCCTATGCAACTGAGGCTAAAAAGTAGACTTTTGGCCTCGTTTCCTATGCAACTGAGGCTAAAGAGTAGGCTTTTGGCCTAGGTTCCTATGCAACTGAAGCTAAAAAGTAAGCTTTTGGCCTCGGTTCCTATGCAACTGAGGCTAAAAGGTAGACTTTTGGCCTTGGTTCCAATGCAACTTGAAATAGTGGTGAAGATCGCTTTACTTGAAGTAGAAATATGCTAATATGTCCTAGAGGGGGTGAATAGGACATTTTAAGGTTTTATGTTTGTTAAAAATCCTATTAATCTAATCCTAAGTAGATAGGCATGAAAAACATCAGGATATCATCAGAGTAATTCAAATGGCTTCCAAGCCAAATTGAGGATCCAATCACAAAACTATTTAAATGATTTATAGGTAATGACGGATGTGACTGTGTGTGAAGTGTGAGTAGTTATGGAGACAGTTAATGAAATCACACAAGTAATCAAAGATAATGAACAATCACAAATACAGTCATTTTTATAGTGGTTCAACTACTTGTTTACTCCACTCCCGGCAGACGCACTCAACCCTTGAGTGTGCCGGATTTCACTAAAGAGGTTTCGTAGCAGTTCACCTCAAACCTAAGGTTTTAAATCAGGTTCACCTTCAACCTTTACAACCTACACCTAGGCTGACTGTTTATGCTCCCTGAGCAAGGGTCAACACATAACACCCAGTTTTAGGCACACTGGTCAAGGATTCATACAAGGAACCTCACTGTTTATGATCTCATAAGCAAGGGTCAACACAACGCACCCACTTTTAGATACACTGGCCAAGGATCTCCCACAAGACCCTAATTGTTTATGCTCTCCACAGAGCAAGGGTGAACACAACGCACCTACCACGTACACTCCCGCCGGAGGCCTCCTACGAGGGCTTGAAAGGGTGAGAAACACCTTAGACCCAATCCTAAAAAGAATGATCACAAGTGTCCTCTGGACTCTAATAACTTACAAATAAGTAGATGAGTCCCATTCAGCATCTTATCGAAGATCTCCTCCATTGTTGATGAAGAATCTTCTGCTTCCATGATTTGCAATACAGATAATGTACCAATACAAGGCTTCGGGTTGGGTCAAGGTGAAGATGGAATCCTACTCTATAAAATGTTTTCCAGTAAGGAAGATGGATTGATTCCAATCATCTATGCATTCAAGGCATCCCAGCTTAATGATTTTCCATTAAGGTAGTAGCTGGAGGATCCTTGAATGCGGAAGTTCATTCCCCAATCCACTCTATTGAATGTCAATAATGAGGGTGGATTGGAGGATGAACTTCCCTGAGAGAAATGGCTTAGGGTATATGATCTAAGGAAAAACAAACAAAAGCACTCTCTTCTTTCTCTACCAGCAACAATAGACAAGTCCTCTTTATATAGGCAAAAGGTTCCAACAGATATAAAACGGTCACAGTTATGATAGAGTTCGATATCATCGAGCGAGATCGATATCATCAGGCGTATACTCTCGATAGCATCGACGGTCCGCTCGATGACCCAAACTTAAATGTCATACGCTTTTGAAACCTATTGCTACCTGGTCGAGGGAATCGAAACACGTATCGATGTCATCGAATTTCGAACTCCGATTTTATCGATACGAGGTTTTATTCCTCGACATTTGAAAATGAGAAAGACTTGTCTTAAAATAATTCAGGTTTACAAGAATGATCGAGGGACCATCGAGATCATCAAAATTTGAATGTCGATGATATCGATACCTGTGTTAATGCATCGGTAAATCCAACTGATTTCTCATTAAGCTTGCTAGACAGTTTATGTCCTTGTTCGATGCAATCAATGCTATATCGATATCATCGATATTTGAATATCGATTCTATCAAGTGACCCTCGATCATAAATAAACAATCCTGAAATATTTTGCTGGATATATGCGAGTCCAAGATCGATATCATCGAAGGCCTTCCAATATCATCGAGATTTGAATTCCAATGATATAGAGGGGGACCTCGATATATCGATTATCTTATGATTTTTCTTTTAAAAAAATAGGGACTTGTTTTCTCTGTTGTCGATTTTATTGAGTCAATGTCGATAGACTCGAGTTTCAAATATCGATGTCATCGATAGCGGTATCGATACATCGATAATTCAGTCCAGAAGAATATGTGGTTGTTGGACATCTTTGGTCCTCATTTCGATGGTATCAATTGATCATCGAGGACATCGATAGTGCATGTCAATTATATCGAACAGTATATCAATAAAATCGACAGAGCTAGAAAACTTAGTGATTTTATGAAATTTGAAAAAGTTTTCTAACTCAAAAACCCTATGATATTCTAATTGGTTTTAAGGGTTTTAAATACCTGGTGTTTTGGGACATGGGATGTGAAGCTTAGGTTTACCTGTTGCAAGCTTGCACACATCTGATTGAGGCAGACACTTTGAATTGATCTTCCTATGAGGCTCTGCAGTCTAACGAACTCAACACTCACGCTAATTGACAAACCAAGGCACTTTCAATCTCCCCCTTTGTCAATTACGTGACAAAATACCAAAACACCCTAGACCAGCTTCTATACTAACATTCTAAATTGTGTGCAAATACTCTTTACACAATTTTACAATTTAATCTAGTGGGCACACACATGATCATTCAGACAGATTCAGAAGTTGCTCCCCCTTTCTGCAAACTCTCCCTATATTGGTGCACCTGCTCCCCCTAACACCTGCAACACCATACACAAGCAAATACCTATTTCTTGTCGAGGTATTTGAATTGTTCTCCCCCTTTTGTTGGTTATTAATAAAGATAAATATAGCAGTTGATATTAAGTGAAGTTTGAAGTATTTGGGAGAACCAACATTCAGAAAGCATACATTTATAAAAGATAGATGTATAATGATCAAAACAGTTTAACCAGACATCATATTCAGAAACTATGTATGCATATCAGACCAAATAGAGCAATGATATAAGCAGATAAAATAATCAGTAAAAACATCACATGCATATTATATCAGACACTAGATAAACTAGGGGATCTTAAAACATTCTTATGGCAAAAAAAATGTGAATTATCTCCAGCCATTTTCAAAATACCCATCCCAGCTACCACACCAAAATTATCCAAAAACATATTCTGCCTAAGATTGGCAGTAGATTGACAGACATCCCAACAAAACTACCAAGCCCATTCATGGGCAACCAAAATCAAGCATCAGTTTTTAACCTATCCATGGGAAAAAAAAAACTGTTTAGACTGTGTAGGTTAGTGAGTTATCACATACACTCATGAGAGTGCAGAACATCAAAAAAGATACTAATGTTTAGACGCAAAAATAAGAGTGAAGTGTATGTCACAGCATCCAGAGACTAGTGTTACGGAGCTGAGGAAGATGGTGCTGTGTCGTCGTGCCGGCAAGTGAGTAGATCAACCAATTGTTGCATAGTCTGCTGCACTCCGTTGACTATGCGTTCTAAGACAGTAAGTCGTGTATCCACAGACTCTTTCAGTTGAGTGACATCGCGCTGTATCGCCCCAATTCTATCTTGATGCAGCTTGAACCGTTTAGCATGCCTGAGAGTTGATGTCGACGGTGCTTGATGGGACGCAGAAGGTTCGTGCCCAACAACCTCAACTCTTTCACCAAGAGCATCACCTTCACTTCCTGTTCCTTCTTGAATGCCTTCTTCTGGATCTTTTAGATACTTGTGGAACTTCAAGTCCATCCTTCGAATGTTGTTCTTATTGAAGACTTGGAGGGAAAGTTCCGGATCACTGGTCATTGGGAAGCCGATGGCGTGGCATACCATGTTTATGATCCAGGGATAGGGCAGGTGAAGATCCCTGGATGTATGAATGGCATAGGCCAACTGATGTACAATCAGAGTCAGGAGGCAGATTTCTATCCCATTGGCTATTGAATACACTATCATGGTCATGAATCCTGTGAGATCGGACCAGTTGGTACTTCTAGGATAGATGTTTGTGGTGAAGATATCATGCAAGACTTGAAATCATGGTTCCATGAACTTAAATTTCAATGCATTTCCTTGGTACCAAGGAATGTCTCTACCATGACAGAGGTATTTAGTGACCATGGACCGAATTTCAACGTGTTCGAGGTCCATTTTAGAGAGACTAACGGGTGACATTTCCAACCCTAGGATGTTTACAATTGTAGCAGGAGTAATCAGTACATCATCACCATCAAGAGAAACCATGATTGAAGGAGGATCAGACACGGGTGAGTGACAAGCAGTGAGAAAGTTGCGTGTGCGTTCCAATGGCACGGCCCACCGAAGTCTAGAACGGGCAACCAATTAATTGCAGCAAACAGGGATTCCAGATTATATGGTTTTAAACAATCTCTATCTACCTTCCTCTCGTGAATGAGCTTCCTACCCGTGTATTTTGTTGGACGTAGATTTAAGCTAGCCAAAGAAGGTGCCAGTGTTTCAGATGGGATCCACCAGGTGAAGTTTGTCGAGATCTCTGACGAATGGGGGTCCCTCGTTTGGGAGCTCTTACCATTTCTTTTGAGGCAAGGGTCTTTCGTCGAGAGGCTCTGGACGACTCCCCAGGACCCGACACCGTTTCCTTGTCCTTACCCATAAAGACAGATTTGGGAAGAACGGACAAAATTCCTCTTTTAAAGAAACTGAAAATACCCGACCAAAAAGCAAGATAGACTCTGGAATGGAAGGATAATACCAGTTCTTAAGGAGCTTCCGGGACCCACGATGTACCTCCGACTGAGGGGATGAACAGAAAAAAAATTGGAATGCCCTTTTCAAATAAAATTTTTCCGCTCAACCGCCTTTTATCGGGCTGCAGTCTTCGATATCATCGACTAGTGTTCCGATGATATCGATGTAACTCCCCAACATTATCGAGACCATCTTCGATATCATTCTCGATCATATGGCTCTTCACATTCCAAAGAGGCGTCGATGATATCGACCCTTGATCGATTAATTGAGAATGACTTATCAAAGGACATATCGAAGATAAATAATTTTCATTTTTTCCACACTTCCATAACCTTATGTATAAATAGAATATCTTTTAAATCAGTATATGCATCAAAATTTTGCACAAGCATTGTACAACTCAAAATTATATACATTAGGATGTTTATATGTATAAAAAGATTGAGGTGAGGAACCTCAGATATATCATTAAGAGCTCAGTAAAATTGCATCATTCAGCAAATATCTAGATCTTGATGCATGACCTGGCCTTGACCTTTCATGCTTGACATTTCTGGGTATAGAGTGAGTCATCAGACAATTTAGCTTTTCTTTCACTACCCATTTTGAGATAGAATTCTTTACTGGGGTAGATTTAGTTTTCATGTTTATCTTACCCACTTGATCCACTGACTCCATCATTCTGTCATTCCTTTTAGGTGGTGATGGATGAGTATTGCTTTTAACCAGTCTCCTAGGTGGACTTCTGACATTATGTATTTCTCTGATTGGTTTGAATTTACCAATATGATTTTGACCAGAGTAATGTGGAGTCCTTCTAGGTGTCAAGCACTCAAACTTATAATGGCCCAGATCACCACATAAATGATAAACTGGAGTAGTTCTCATTTTACTACCTGAAGCAGACGATTTTTTAGTTAATGGTGCTGCATTTGCAATTCTTATTTTAGTTTTATCATACCCTAGGCCACTCTTGTCTTTTCCTCTTCTACCCATCCCTAACAAATTTTCTAGCTTATCACCACTCTGGGAAAATTTATAGTTTATTTCAGAAAATTTTCTAGATTTCTCTAAATCAAAACGGAGTGTATGATTCTCATTCTGGAGATGCTCATTTTCATCTTTTAATAATTCAACTTGTTTACTAAGCTTTAATGATTCCGTTTTTAGGGATAGGTTGCTTCTTTCCAACTTATCATTATCTAAATGATATTGCTATAAATCACTGATTAGATGTGTATTAATTTCCAAGGTTTTGTCCAGATCTCTTTGTAGCAATTCCTTTTTGCTTTCAGACATTCCAAGTCTTTTAAGGATGTGGATGCTATGAATATAGAGTTGATTGTAAGCATCCTATAGTTTATCCTGTTTCTCTTCTTCCTCCTTTGTTTCCTCATTATTAGATGGAAATGATTCTGTGGCTTCTGGTTCCTTCTCACTTTCAGTTTCAATGGGAATGATTGGAGTGGTGGAGACCATAAGAATTTTCAAGAATTTTTTATCACCATCACTCTCTGAGTCACTAGATTCTGAGTTTGACTCTTTTGTATCATCCCCTGTGGCAGCCATTGCTTTACCCTTAGTTTTTTTGTTTGGGCATTCAGTAGATAAGTGTCCATACTTCTGACAGGCATAGCATCGTGGTTCCTTTGCCTTTTTACCAAATTTACCCGCAGAAGGTTTGTTGTCCACTCACCTTCCTATAAAGGACGGCCACAATTCTTCTGAAAGAATTTTCGGAATCTTTGTGCCAATAAAGCCACTTCCTCATCTTCATCTTCTCTTTCACTTCCACTGTCCTCATTTGTTGTTTTCTTTGAAGTTTTTAGGACAGTTGTTTTGGATTTAGGGTTTTGTCTGAAGTGTAGTTCAAAAGTTTATAGGAAACCTACCGGTTCTTTTACTTTCATTTCATTAATATTTCTACACTCTTCAATAGTTGTTACTTTAGGATTGAACCGTTCCGGTAATGATCGTAGAATTTTTCTACAGATTTTTGGAATCGGAACTTTCTCACCTAATCCACCCATGGAGTTGCAAATAATATTCAACTTTGTGAAGAACTCCATGAAGGTCTCATGCTCTTCCATTCCGAGACTTTCAAACTGCGAGGTCAATAGTTGTAGTTTGGACCTCTTCATAATGAGGTCAACTTTGTGAAGAACTCCATGAAGGTCACATGCTCTTCCATTCTGAGACTTTCGAACTGTGAGGTCAGTAGTTGTAGTTTGGACCTCTTCACAGTGCTTGTGCCTTCATCGGTTGTTTCCAATAGATCCCATGCTTCTTTGGATGTCCCATACATACTTATTTGATTAAATATATCTCGGGACACGGCACAGTAGATGGTGTTCATAGCTTTAGTTTCAGCAGTCTGTTTTTCTTTATCGAACGTTGTCCACTTCTCTTTGGGTTTGGGTTTTGTGATGGTTGTGCCACTATCAAGTACTATTTGTTCAAATGGTAGCACATATCCACTTTCAACTATATCCCAAACATCATGATTCAAAGATCTCAGAAAGTAGTGCATTCTAGCCTTCCAGTATGCATAATTTGAGCCATCAAATACTAGAGGCCTATTATCGATGATCCCTCTCCTTTGGCCACATTCTCAACGTCAGTCATGATCACTCTTTAGGCGATGAAGCCCTTAAAGAGAGACCCACTTCGATACCAATTGAATAATTGGTGAAGACCGCTTTACTTGAAGTAGGAATATGCCAATATATCCTAGAGGGGGATGAATAGGACTTTTTAAGGTTTTATGTTTGTTAAAAATCCTATTAATCTAATCCTTAGTAGATAGACATGAAAAGCCTCAAGATATCATCAGAATAACTCAAATGGCTTCCAAGCCAAATTGAGGATCCAATCACAAAATTATTTAAATGATTTATAGTTAATGATGGATGTGACTGTGTGTGAAGTGTGAGCAGTTATGGAGACAGTTAATGAAATCACACAAGTAATCAAAGATAATAAACAATCACAAACACAATCATTTTTATAATGGTTCGACTACTTGTCTGCTCCACTCCCGGCCGACGCACTCAACCCTTGAGTGTGCCGGATTTCATTAAGAAGGTTTCACAGCGGTTCACCTCAAACCTAAGGTTTTAAATCAGGTTCACCTTCAACCACTACAACCTACACCTTGGCTGACTGTTTATGCTCCCTACGCAAGGGTCAACACATAACACCCAGTTTTAGGCGCACTACCCAAGGATCCACACAAGGAACCTCATTATTTATGCTCTCACGAGCAAGGGTCAACACAACGCACCCACTTTTAGGCACACTGGCCAAGGATCTTCCACAAGACCCTAACTATTTATGCTCTCCACAGAGCAAGGGTCAACACAACGCACCCACCACGTACACTCCCACCAGAGGCCACCTACGAGGGCTTGAAAGGGTGAGAAACACCTTAGACCCAATCCTAAAAGGGAATGATCACAAGTGTCCTCTGAACTCTAATAACGTACAAATAAGTGGATGAATCCCATTCAGCACGTTGTTGAAGATCTCCTCCTTTGTTGATGAAAAATCTTCTGCTTCCTTGATCCGCAACACAGATGATGTACTAATAAAAGGCTTCGAGTTGGGTCAAGGTAAAGATGGAATCCTACTCTATAAAATATTTTCCTATAAGGAAGATAGAGTGATTCCGATCATCTATGCATTCAAGGCATCCCAGCTTAATGATTTGCCATTAAGGTAGCAGCTGGAGGATCCTTGAATGCGGAAGTTCATTCCTCAATCCACTCTATTGAATATCAATGATGAGGGTGGATTGGAGGATGAACTTCCTTGAGAGAAAGGGCTTAGGGTATATGATCTAAGGAAAAACATACAAAAGCACTCTCTTCTTTCTCTACCAGCAACAATAGACAAGTCCTCTTTATATACGCAAAAGGTTCCAACGGATATAAAACGGTCACATTTATGACAGAGTTCGATATCATCGAGCGTATACTCTCGATAACATCGACGGTCCGCTTGATGACACAAACTCAAATGTCATATGCTTTTGAAACCTATTGCCAGCTGGTTGAGGGAATCGAAACATGTATCGATGTCATCAGATTTTGAACTCCGATTTTATCGATGCGAGGTTTGATTCCTCAGCATTTGAAAATGAGAAAGACTTGTCTTAAAAAAATTCAGGTTTACAAGAATGATCGAGGGACCATCGAGATCATCAGAATTTGAATGTCGATTATATCGATACCCGTGTTGATGCATCAATAAATCCAACAGATTTCTCATTAAGCTTGCTAGACAGTTTATGTCCTTGTTCGATGCAATCGATGCTGTATCGATATCATCGATATTTGAATATCGATTCTATCGAGTGACCCTTGATCATAGATAAATAATCCTGAAATATTTTGTTGGATATATGCAAGTCCAAGATCGATATCATCGAAGGCCTTCCGATATCATCGAGATTTGAATTCCGATGATATTGAGGGGGACCTTGATATATCGATGATCTTATGATTTTTCTTAGTAAAAAGAGGGACTCGTTTTCTCTGGTGTCGATTTTATCGAGTCAATGTCGATAGACTTGAGTTCCAAATATCAATGTCATCGATAGTGGTATCGATACATCAATAATTCAGTCCAGAAGAATATATGGTTGCTGGACATCTTTGGTCCTCATGTCGATGGTATCGATTGATCATTGAGGACATCGACAGCGCATGTCGATAATATCGAATAGTATATCGATAAAATTGACAGAGCTAGAAAAATTAGAGATTTTCTGAAATTTGAAAAAGTTTTCTAACTCAAAAACCCTATGATATTCTAATTGGTTTTAAGGGTTTTAAATACCTGGTGTTTTGGAACATGGGATGTGATGCTTAGATTTACCTGTGGTGAGTTTGTACACATTCGATTGAGGTAGACGCTTTGAATTGATCTTCCTATGAGGCTCTGTAGTCTAGCTGACTCAACACTCACGCTAATGGACAAACCAAGGCACTTTCACAATTGAGGCTAAAAGGTAGACTTTTTGCCACGATTCCTATGCAACTGAGGCTAAATAGTAGACTTTTGGCCTCGGCTCCTATGCAACTAAGGCTAAAAAGTAGACTTTTGGCCTCGGTTCCTATGCAACTGAGGCTAAAAGGTAAACTTTTGGCATCAGTTCCTATGTAACTGAGGCTAAAAGGCAGACTTTTGGCCTCGGTTTATGTAACTGAGGCTAAAAGGTAGACTTCTTGCCTTGGTTCCTCTGCAACTGAGGCCAAAAGGTAGACTTTTTGCCTCAGTTCCTATACAATTGAGGCTAAAAAGTACACTTTGGCCTTGGTTCCTATGCTACTGAGGCTAAAAAAGTAGACTTTTCACCTTGATTCCTATGCAACTGAGGTTAAAAAGTATACTTTTAGCCTCAGTTCCTTAACAACTGAGGCGAAAATGAACTTTTAGCCTCAGTTCCTTAGCAACCGAGGCTAAAAAACACATTTATCTTCCATTTTTTCAACTGAGGCTAAGAAATTATGGCTAAAGGCCTACTTTATTTTAGTGCGTTATCATTACGATCGACAGTGTGGGATGACGAAACCTTGGTATCTCTTCATCTCATAGTATTAGAGCCAGGGGGATGTTGTCAGTCGCACATGCTTTACTAGTAGCTCTGTCGTTTCTGAATATTTACTTAAGATCATCGTACCTTGGCATTGATTTGCCACGAAATTGAGTAGTATCTGGATGGGACTAGTAACAATACAAAAAACAACTCGTCATTATTATTGTAAATGCATTATGAAATTTAAACTTAGTTACGTGTATTGTAAGACTCGTAACCTCACAAGAACTACCATACGCTTCTCTGAAAGACAACGACATGTTCTCGACAAACCAAATCAACGAGTTTTGATTGCAAACCTATTTTAATACCGCAATACTCCGAGACTTGTACTTTATAGTGACTGTGCAGGCGCTACGATTTCAACGCCATGCAGCATGCTCTATTTCGATCCCTAATTACTGTTTTGAAACAATCCGAGGTGAGGTGCGCTATGTATGTGGGCCCCACTTGCACAATCCCAATGTTATCAAATCAATCATTCATCAATCAATCAAGCCATCCATGTATCACCCTGGTTCTCGAAACCCGAGTACACTACTCATTTTCTGAAAACCTGAGTGTTAACCTTTAAGATAGCCTAATTTCGCTTATAATTTTTTTCCCTTTTCTTTTTCAGAGTGAGCAGTTAGTGGGAGAGGGACAAATCAAGCATAAAGGAAAGTCTAAATATACATATCCAATTATTCAAGTAGGTGCTCATAGGTTTATACAAATCAATGTCTTAAGTCTTTACAATACATGAGAGTACAAATTAAATATGAATGAAATCAGTAATAGAGAGTCACTAGATCATCTAGCTTCTTATACTCCACGTGAGCGCCAACATGTGCATCAACTATGTCTCATGCACACTGAATATGGTTTGATAGCATCAACGGCTATCGCAGTGAGGTATAACCCTTAAGATATATAACACACAATGATATTTAAGCATAATCATCAAGAACAATCTATAATGAATATTTCACAATGACCATCATAGTAATAAGGCAGAGTTCATTAGATGCGCAAATATTAAATAAATTTCACATTGATATTCTTATTTAAACGCATGAATACATGAACATCCTCATAGACCTGTGGATGCACATCCGGTTGACAAAAAGGTTGCCCAATGAGAACTAGTCACCTGATTGCTTGCCTCTAAGTACAGGGTTCGTAAATAGTATACTGTGAATACAGGGTCGATCCCATAGGGAGATGAATTGCGAGAAGGAGAAAATCAAATGCAAAATAAACTAATGACTTGATTTTAGGAGTTTTCAATTGATGTAATTCAACTGAATTAAAACAACACCCAAGCTTCAAAGTTCCACACATAGGTTAATGTTTGAAATCATAATGACTTGGATAACACAACTAGGATCTGAGCACTATAATCAGTATAATTAAAAAATAAAACAGTTTAAATATTTTAATAAACGATATAAAAGATTAGAAAATCATGGATTTGCACCATAAATATATATTCTCAAGCGCCAGTGATTTTAAGAATTCAATATCAATGACATAATGAATATCAAAGAAATTTAGCAGGTTGAGAACCTCTCCTATTTAGAAAATCTAATTAATCTAGGGTAAGCCTATCCATCAATGTGGATCTCATATGATGGAAACATATAGATCTCACATGAGGATTAAAAAACTAAACTTAAACAATAGATAACATGCATACACCATTATTCTCATCATTAAAATAATCAATCATCATAATTATGAAAACATTAAACCAATGTGCTTCCCTTCTAGCTTGGGCTAGAGGAAACTAGAAAAACATAACTAGAAAAGAGAAAGAAATAAATGTAAATAGAAAAGATTTAAAAGAAAAAAAAAACTTATAAAACTTTAATAAAATTGAAAACTCTCTAAAAACCCCAAATCTTGCTTTGGGATGCCTTGAATGATGCCTTATTTATAAGTGGGGAACTACAACTTTCGCACCAAGTTGGAAAACTCTACAAACCACCTTAAATTTATGCAGTTTGTTAAAATAGACCTCTAGCTACGCAGTTTTCCAAAATAGACTTCAGAGTTTATAATACACTTTTTTACGACGATTTCAAGATTCTTCACTTCAAATCTTTGATTATTTTCATTCATCACTTGGTTTTATTGGATCTTTGGCATGTGAATTGTTCAATCTTGGTCTCCTAAGATCCATCCCTTGCCTTGATGATTCTTAAGCATCAAATCCATGCTTTTAACACCTGTTGAGGGACAAAAAATATCTCATTGCAGTGGTTAGAGAAGTTCCAGCTCAAGGGGTAGTTTAGGTATTTTGGTGAAGTTCCAGCTTAAGGGGTAGTTTAGGTATTTTGGTGAAGTTCCAGCTCCAGAGATATTTGTTGAGGCATAAAAATACTAATAATGAAAGGATTGAAGCAGAAGAAGAATTGGAGCAAAGAAAGTTTAAGACGTAGAGGAAAAGAAAGGAACAAAGAAATAACTCAGAAGAATGCTTTGCGCGGACCCGCGCAAAACATATCATTTACACGGATCCCACGCAAAGCATATCATTGCGCGGACCAGCGCAAAGTAAATGATGACTGCATGAAAAGTGATTTTTGTCCCACATTGCTGAAGCCAAGGTTTCACACGTGTGAAATGTCTATAAATACTCAACTCCCTCTCTCTTGAGGGGGTTCGAAGATTCTGGAGTGAAAGAAGAACGAAGGAGAAGACCGAAGGTGCGGAGCATCGAGCTCTAGCAGATTGTGCGGACCCGCGCAAACGAGCATTGGGCTCTTATAGTTTGCGCGGACCCGCGTAAATGATATGGTTTGCGCGGGACCGCGCAAACCGACTGCCTCGCAGTCTATAACAGCAATGCGCTGTCATGCTGCTGAAATGGCTGGAGTCTTCAAATCTTCAAGTTCTTCCTATTCAAGAGAGAATGAAGAGTCATCGACAGAAAGTCGTATTTCTCCTAAGTCCTAGGAGATGACTGAAATAGCCCCGGAATGCTGCCGGAATCTCTATTTTTCTTGAAGACTGTTGATCGATTCGTCAATTCCTCCTAAGTCATAGGGGATGATTAGGATCATTGCCGTTATGCTGCCGAAATCTACATTTAACTATGACAACTGAACTTATAATGAATTTTTTGTAATCTATCTTAGAAGGGATATCCGAGGATGTAAATGAATTCAAAATTAATAAAATGTGGTGATTGTCTTTATACTTTTTCGTTGTTATGTCTGAATAAGATAGTTTCCCCAAACTAAATACATTCGTTTCCTTGTCGAAACAATCAAACACCTTTGTTTTCTTGTCGAAACAAAATGGCAACTCCACTGGGGACATAAAAGTCCTCCTGAACACTCTCATCCACAGGGGGCAGGATCAAGAGGATCTATTCCAATCGCAAGGACTGTAATGCAGGACGATGTAAGACAAGTCGTCGAAGAAACTGTCAGATTAGAAAAAGAGCGCGCAAATACTGGCCGCTTTAGGTACCGGACGCCATATCCAAGAGAGATAGAAGATGTTCCATTCCCAACCAATTTCAAACAGCCAGATTTTCAGAAATTTAAAGGAAATGGATCTCCAGAAGAGCATCTCTTGCACTTCATCACCAGCATGGGAAATTTCTCTACGACACCTCACTATTGTTTGCTGTTATTTAGGTCTTCTTTAACAGGCAAAGCATTTCGATGGTATTCTGGTTTGATGCCCGAGTCAATAAGAACGTGGGAACAAATGCAAGACGCGTTTATATCCAATTTCTTCTCGTCAGAACGCGATGTCAGTATTACAGAATTGGCCTCTGTCAGACAAAGAAAAAATGAACCTGTGGAGAAATTCATTGATAGATGGAAGACCTTGGGGGCTTCATGCAGACAGTTACCAGAAGAGAAAGAACAAGTGAACATGTGCTTGAATTCTATGGAACTGAGAATTGCTTTCGGGCTCATGAGTGCTGATATAAAAACTTTCCGAGATCTTGCAACAAAAGCGCATGCATTGGAAGTGATGGCTACAAAGATGTCAGTCTTTCGAATCAAGACAGAAAGAAGAGAACCGAATAGATTAATGGTAAATATTGTTAATCAAGAAAAGAAAAAGAATATTTTTTACAATAAACGAGAAACAAAGAAGAGAGAGGATTCAAATCAAGTTAATGGTAAGCGGCCACGACCATACGACTCCTACAGGGAATATGCATTCAATAAAGAAGATATGTTGCCAATGATGGAACAATTGCTTACCGATAGAATTATCAGCTTACCTTCTCCGAAATATCTAGAAGAAGTCGAAATGACTAAAGAAGAAAAATATTGTCATTACCATCGCTGTTTAAGGCAACGTACAGAAGATTGTTTTACATTAAAAAATATACTAAAGTGATTGATAAAACAAGGTGAGATAGTGACGAACAAGAATGAAGGACAAGACAAGAAAGTCGTTGTGAACATGACATCTGCAAGAGATCCAACAAAGAACGGGAAAGATAAAGGGAAGGCTGTTCCGAAAAGGGGATGGCCAGCAGTGATAAATTCACTCAGAAACTCTCGTTATAATTCAGAATTTGTTGAGTTATCCTCTAAAGAAGTTAGTTGTGGATTAGCTTCCATTCGCCAAAGAGAGGATGAATTGGTCAGAGAATTCATTAATCGATGGAGGATTCAGGGGGCATCACGCTTGCGATTGGTGAAAGAGGAAAAAGAACAAGTTAACTTATGCATGGAATGCATGAAACTAAATATTGCGTCAAGTCTCGCGAATTCAAATATACAGACATTTCAAGATTTAATTGAAGAAGCTTGCAGTTTCGAAAGGATTAATGATAAAATGTCCGACTTTTATATAAGCAAGTTGGTTTCAAACCTTGGAAGAAATGCAATTTATATGCCTCAGGAAGAAAGAAAAGCGAAGAATGAGCCAGGAAGTTCAAATACAAGAAATATGACTGAGCATACAACCAAGAAAATGAAGAAAGAATTTGCACAGCCTAGGGATCGTAAGAAGTATTCATTTGTAGAAGATGATATACTCCACATGTTAAACAAATTGTTAGTAACCGAAAAGATAGATTGCCGCGGCTGAACTGTCCAAGGGAAATGAAGAAAATAGGAGAAGGTGATTATTGTCACTATCATCGTTCCCTCGGACATCGAACAGAGAACTGTTTCGGTTTGAAGAACAAGTTACAAAAGATGATCGATAAAGGTGAAATCTCTATCAGGAAAGTGTATGAAATAAAAGAAGTACATGGGCTTGATCAGCTTAAGACTGGAAGCAATGCCAATCTTAAACAAACAATATGAAGTAATACGACATCAGTATATTTGTTAAAGGTCGCAACATCGTAATTTTGATTACGAAGATTCTTAGAGCAATGCTTCCTAATTAAAAGGGGGCAAGACAAGTGAGTAAAAAGTGAGCAAAAATTGTGAAAGATATTTCTCACTATAGAATGTATTTCTTTTGCCTATTTGAATAAAATGCAGGCTTTCAAGCATATTAAGTCATCGCCAAATGATCGAAGTGTCGATGATTATCGCCAAAAGTAGCGCTTTCAAGCATATCAAGTCATCATCAAAGCAAGACAGGCTTTCAAGCATATTGAGTCATTACAAATGCGAAGCGTCAATAATCGCTATCAAGCATTGATAATCGCTACCAAGCGTCAATAATCGCTATCAAGCGTTGATAATCGCTGCCAAGCGTCAATAATCGCTATGAAGCGTTGATAATCGCTGCCAAGCGTCAATGATCATTATCAAACGTTGATAATCGCTGCCAAGCGTCAATGATCATTATCAAGCGTCAAAGATCGCTATCAAGCGTTGATGATTGCTACCAAGCGTTAATGATTGCTATCAAGCGTTGATGATCGCTACCAAGCATTGAAGATTGCTGCTAATCATTGACAATTATCGCCGACGCCGAAAAAATTTCCCCAGTAAATACCAATGATTATCGCAAAATTAGCAACCATCGCTGTTGTCATCAATCGCTTATCAAAATTGCTATCATCGCCAAGCTGATACACTATTTCAAACACAATAAAATGTTCCCAGAACATTATCAGCAGCGACGAAATATCAATTATCGATTCACCATCTTTTGGCAGTGGAATAAACTATATAGCCAACCATATATAAAGGTGACGATAGCGATGGTAGCTTAACATTTAAGGCAGTTGACGAAGCAGTCACATAAGGCCTATCTCTATGATCATTTAAGGCAGTTGACGAAGCAGTCACATAAGACCCATGCCGTCTGTATAGCTTCTGTAAGACCCGTATTCTAGTTCGTACTGTTCCGATGAATCCTGCGATCATTTCCGTCGAAGTCCGACAATCTGCGACTGATAATCGACGTTGCGATCGATCGTAAGTCGTATCCATTAGATTCAAGTCGGTTTAATCCGAGACCTGTTTCATTGCGACCGCACCATCGCCGCGGTTCCAACGCCGCGACTCATGCACCGATCCGATACCCTGACCAGAAGATGTGAGTTGGCATTTATTTCGAAGAAACGCCGCGCTTTCTCGATCCCAAGAGAATTTCTATACAATGTCAAATCAATCCCATCAATCAATCAATCACATCAATCAATCAATCACTTCAATGTCAAGTACAAGCAACCCATGCTTTCTCTCTCCAAAGTCAACTCTTTCTCACTCTCTCTCTTACACACCCATACCTAGTCAAGTACTACATCCATCACCTCACATCACTCACCCTTTCACCCATCACACCCATCACTCCCTCTCCTTACAACTCTCTCTCCCTCCCTCTTTTCTCACACCATTTCCAAGTAAGAGAAAGAGCCCACACGTCCATGGTTTCCATGAGAGAAAAATGATTTTGTGGCCCACCTTTCCCATGCCAAACCCATCATCATAGCCATCCATTTTCCATCTCCACCATCAAAGAGGAGCACAAGGAGGGTGGCGTTCCAACGGACCGAAGAGATCAACCGGTGGGTGTTTTATTTGTTTGATTTCTACATTTTAAGAGCCCACTTGTGGTGGGACCCATCTAGATGTATGTGTTTCTAATCATTTGAGGGGCCCATAGTGGCGGGGTCCCTTGGCTACTCCGATCCCTCTCATTCTCTCTCTTTCCCTCTCTTTCCTTAAATTGGTGTGTGTGATGATATAGTTGTGTGCCCACCCGGATGGATCGCACCATGATACATTAATTTTATCCAAGCCATCCATAGGTGTGGCCCACTTTACATACGTGTTATGTGCACCATCCATCATTTGATGGTCCACCTAAGAAGGGCCCACCTCATAGCCAACTGTCCAGCGTCCAGGGATGCTGGACGTTTTGAAAACACAAATATTAGCTTGGTTTCCAAGCTCATGGGGTGACCCACTTGTTTAGGCCCCACCTTGATGATTAGATTTCATCCAAGCCGTCCATCTCCTTTCCTACCTCATTTTAGGCGTTGAGCCGAAAAATGACGTCAATCTGACTCTCAGGCGGACCATACCTTCGGAAAGAGTAATTTTCACCGTTAAAAACTTCCCTGATATTTCTGTACATCAAAAAATATTCAATATTGGGCTTGATGGATGGAGTATGAGTTATGGAATCCATTGGGTGGGTCTGATTCATCAGATGCGGGCCCTACACCAGAAAAACCACAGAAAAACCTGTTTTTAAAAAAAAAATTTAAAAAAAAAGGAATCACAGCAGCTGCTGCTGCTGTGTCAGAGACAGGCGGGCGGACGCCAACGTCCCACGGCCCTCAGCCGCGGGCCCCACCATGATGTATATTTTGTATCCACACCGTCCATGAGGTGGACCACCCCCTGAGGTGGGTCCCCTCCGAAAATCAGCCTGATCCATGGCTCAGGTAGCCCACATCACAAGAAACAATGTGAATGAACGTTTACCATTGAAACTCTTTTGGGGTCCAGAACAGAAGTTTCAGATCAAGCTGAAATTTATTTTTTCTCCTTCTTTCGGACCGTGTGATCTTATGAACGGATTGGATGGAAGGTGAACCCTCTGGTGGGCCCCACGTGGGAGGCCACAGTGATGTATGTGTCTTATCCCCACCGTCCAGGCGGACGGTGGGAGCCCACTGTAATGTATTTGTTGTATTCCACCGTCCAGTGGACGGTGGAGCCCACGGTGATGTTTGTGTTCATGCACACCGTCCACTGCTGTGGACGGTGGGCCCCACCTGAGATTTGGCATGTGCCTGAAACTTGGTCTGAACCCTCAATCAAGTGGGACACCCATAATGGATGGGCTGGATTTGCAAAACCACATCTCAGTGGCCCTCAAATGGTTATGAATGTTTTAAATGGTGCATGGCCCTCTCCACTTTGCATGTGATGTGGCCTGCACAAGTAACGGATTGACTGGAATTTTTTTTGAGATCTAGGCCCACCATTGAATGGTGAATCTGACTGATGGGTTGGATGTTTGACAAACATCAACGGTAGGTCCCACTTAGCTCGACCTCATGGGAGCTGAACATTAGCTCGAGCTCATTGTGCTTTATATATATATATATATATATATAATATAATATATATATATATAGATGTGTGTGTATATATATGTATATGGGTATATGTATATGAATATATACATTATGGCGGGCATTGGGAATTTTAAATGGTGGTTTGGCCCATTTGATCCATGTGATTAGGCCCACCTTAGTGCATATATGAGGCCCATGTGATGGGGCCCATATTAATGTATTTGTGGCCATTGTTGAGGCCCACCTTGGTATGTATATAAGGCCCATGTTATGGGGCCCATTCGATGTATTTGTGGCCGTTATGGAGGCCCGCCTTGATGTGTATTTGTGGCCGTTACTGAGGCCCACCTTGATGTGTATTTGTGGCCGTTACTGAGGCCCACCTTGATGTATATATGGCCCGTGTGTTTAGGCCCATTCAATATAATTGTGGCCCATATTACGAGGCCCATTGTGATGTTTTCAAAGGCCCATGGGTTATGGCCCATTACAATGTACATAAGGCCCACTAATGCGGCCCACTTGATTTATATAAGGCCCATATGAGATGGCCCATTTGATGTATCTGAGGACTATGGGTCGAGGCCTAATGAGATGTAGATTGGTCCATTGCAATGTGTGATTTCCTATGGTTTGTGTAATGGTACTTTATGGCGGGCTATGCCTTGGGAACAATGTTGGTTTGACGTCCACATTGTAAGGATAATGTTGGTTAAATGTCCGCATTGTCATACTCCTTAAGGCCCACTGATAGGCCCATACTTGTACTCTGCAGTCTATTTGGGCCCATCTTCACTTTGAGCAACGCCCATTATCATACCATAAGCATAGTGCTGCCCCATGATTCATGATCATACGCATCATATGCATGCTTGAGATGAGTGGTGACTGATCATAGCATATGCCTTCGGGTAGACTGTTACGGGCTCCCTGATAGGCGAAGTTACCCTACATGAGCGCGTACTTCACGCAGGATGATTGCATGACTGGTAGTGTGATACATGCACTTGCATTTGTATGATTGTGATATGCCCTAGCGACATCAGGGTCATAGCCTCCACAGACACATCGTGGGTAGCTGGATTGGATACCGAAAATGTTTGGTTCTAGCATACGGGCGCCATAGATGTCCCTGGGTGAAAATCCCTAAACACGATGGTACCAGAGGATGACTCCAACGTCGAGACCGAGTGGATGTACGAGCGCATGAGGGCCGAATACCAGGAGGCCGCGTCTCCTACTGTGTCGTGGTCGGTTGGAAAGGGGTTTGACCTTACCCGCCTGAGTGAGGGGGCAATTTCTAGGTTGAGTTTGACCAGCTTGAGGAATCGGTCCGCTATCGACGAGCCAGGCCTGATATTGGCAGGCGGATAGTGAGGTCTCTTCCACTCTCCCAGTTGTGCGTTCGGATAGGGGCGGCAAGCTGGCTTGAGTGTACTAGACCCCGGTGATTATCCAGACTGATAACGGTATTGACATGAGGATTTGGATGAGGATTGGCATGCTTGAGCTGCATCTTGCATCGCATGGTCTTGATATGACCGATAGCATTCATACCCTGCACTGCATAGCCTTGGTACGGCTGTTTGTATTCATGTACTTATCAGCACATTCCGCATTACTCTGACCCTGCATTCTGAGCACGCTCATATTGCGCACACACTTACACCACCCTCTAAGCTTTCCATAAGCTTATGCACGATTGATGCGTGCAGGTGACACCAGGACGCAGCCGTAGACTCGCCGCAGTTGGAGCATGCAGCCGAGCTTCTGGAGCTTTTGTTATTTTCAGTATAATGTATTTCCCTTTAATACGCCTTGTACTTAAAAGTTTTTGTTCATAGTGGATTTTGTAATGGTGTTCTTGTGGTTATTGTTCGTGGGTTATGCTTGTGGTTATGCTCATTACGAATCAAATGGATTATTAGAAATCCTCCTTGTAGCATCCCAGGATCGGAACCTGGCGTATGGGCGCTGGGAGCCGAGAATGGGGTTCTAAGGAGGCTGTCGGTGTCGGATTCGGCGATCGGGAATTTTGTGAGCCCGGTCTCCGAGTTCGGGGGGTGACAGCTTCCGACAGCATCACAGGGAATGGAGAAAAATGCCCTCCCGTGAATGGGTCCGACCTTGCAAGCGAAGAAAAAATGAGTCTCTGAAGCAGGATGACTCCCCAGATCCTTGGTTTGATTTCAGTAGTAACTCATGAAGGTCTCTGAAGTAAGATGACCTCTCATTTGATGGACTGACGACCCTGGATTTGGTACCCATTGAAAATCCATATCCCGGGCTTGTTTCTGGTAGTAACTCATGAAGGTCTCTGAAGCAAGATGACTTCTCATTGATGGACTGGCAGCCTAGGGTTTGGTCAAAGGTAGCCTGGTTAAGCCTCGCGAACTCTAGAGAGTTACTGTGGCCACCCTGTGCGTAAATCCCATTAAATTCACAGTCGTGATTGCTCCACTACTCAAGAGCTTAAGCTGTGTGTTCTTTCACTGGTGATTGCTCCAACTACTTAAGAGTTTAAACTGTGTGTTGCTCCACTACTCAAGAGCTTAAACTGTGTGTGTAAGTGTCAGTCTAGTTCAGTCCAATCCATTCTAGTTCAATCTAGACTAGTCAAGTCTGGTCGAGTCAAGTTAAGTCAGGTCAAGGTCAGTCTCGTCCAAGTCAAAGTGTGGCTAGTCAAAGTGCACTAGCACCACTGCTCAAAAGCATAAGCTACATGTAACATTCAAAATGCTGCGAATACACATTTGAAATTAGATATGCTCAAATATGCAATTGCCTGATGATATTTTAAATGTTGAAAAGAAAAAATATATGCAAAAATGCGTTTCTCTTGAATCAGGTTCAAATTATAGCAACAGTAAAGGCCAACTAAAATATTGGCAATTATCTACTCAAAAGTTTAACTCTTCAAGGAATATCTACAAGCTTCACCTCAGAAATATTATCTTCTGAAGAAATCTTTATGCAACATTGACTGGGAAGGGGGGCAGGATTTATGTCTTCAAATCAATCTATGCCTTGGTCTTCGAATCAATCTATGCTTATGTCTTCAAATCAACCTATGCCTTGGTCTTTCTAATAATTTCTTATACGCGGCAAAGGAATTTATATACTGAGAATCATGACTCAAAGTGAACGTTCAAAAGTTGCCTCTATATTAAAGCTCAGTTATATGTCAATGTCATAAACTCTTTGCTATCCTAATGATGATATCGCGAGACTCCAAGTATCAAATCTAAGAGAGACAAGGAGCAAACGGAATCATCACCGGTAACTTATATATTCCTTGGAAAGTTATTAAATGAAAATTGAAAAGAAGTCTTGTCTATTTTTCAGGATCAGCAAACATCCAAGGAAAAATCTATGAAGAAATATTAAGGAGCATAAGCTAGAAACGACTCAGTGATTGAACCTTGGAGCTGGAAATGATATCTCCAAAAGCGCGATTTAATGAGCAAAAGAATGCAATGCGAAGCACGATGACAAGCGCAAAGATGAAATGATTAAATCATTATCACATTACGAATGTCACAATTAACTTAAAAGAGAGAAGTTTTCAATACATATTTCAAAATTATCAATGCTTCTTAAGGCTAAATTGAAAGAGTTATATTGTCTTGAGATACTAATCCCGATTAATCGGGCAGGAAAGATCATCATTTGACAGATCGGATTATGCAGATCATGAATAAAGGAAACAATAAAAAAGGTTGCTGCGATAAGAGCAATGGAGTTGATCAAAGGCACCGTTGCAGAATTGAAGAAAAAGTCGCGGGAGTTGATCAAAGACACCGTTGCAAAATTAAAGAAAAAAAGTCGCTAGAGTTAACCAAAGAGACCGTTGCAGCAGCAATGGTGTTGAAAGAAAGTTCGCTGATCAAGTTGCTCAAAGACAAAGTCGTCACAGCTGTTGCAGAGATGTGTTTCGATGAAAAGAGAACTTCACCTTCTCTAATGAAGCTTCCGCTCGACACTACTGGCTGGGGGCATTCCAGTCTTCTGTTCGAGCACAATCAATCAAGTCTTCCGTTCGAGCGCAATCAATCAAGTCTTCCGTTCGAGCGCAATCAATCAAGTCTTCCGTTTGAGCGCCATCAATCAAATCTTCCATCCAAGTGCAATCAATCAACTCTTCCGTTTGAACATGATCAATCAAGTCTTCCATTCGAGCGCCATCAATCAAATCTTCTGTCTAAAGCACAATCAAACAAGCCTTCCGTTTGAGCGCAATCAGTCAAGTCTTTCGTTCGAATCTAAGCATTTAAGCCTTTCGTTTGAACGTGAGCATTCAAGTCTTCCGTTTGAACGTGAGCATTCAAGTCTTCCATTTGAATACGATCATCCAGTCTTCCATGCAAACATGATCATCCAGTCATCCTTCAGTTGTAATTCATTCAAGTTCTTCGGGCAGAGGAATATCGATCCTCCATTTGATTTTAGGAATCAATCAAAGAAGATCGAGGGGGCATCTGTTGAGGCACAAAAAATATCTCATTGCAGTGGTCAGAGAAGTTCTAACTCAAGGGGTAGTTTAGGTATTTTGGTGAAGTTCCAGCTCAAGGGGTAGTTTAGGTATTTTGGTGAAGTTCCAGCTCAAGGGGTAGTTTAGGTATTTTGGTGAAATTCCAGCTCAAAGGGTAGTTTAGGTATTTTGGTGAAGTTCTAGCTCAAGGGGTAGTTTAGGTATTTTGGTGAAGTTCCAGCTCGAGAGATATTTGTTGAGGCATAAAAATACTAATAATGAAAGGATTGAAGCAGAAGAAGAATTGGAGCAAAGAAAGTTCAAGACGTAGAGGAAAAGAAAGGAACAAAGAAATAGCTCAGAAGAATGCTTTGCGTGGACCTATGCAAAGCATATCGTTTGCGCGGATCCCACGCAAAGCATATCATTTGCGCGGACCCACGCAAAGTATATGATGACTGCATGGAAAGTAATTTTTGTCCCACATCACTGAAGCCAAGGTTTCACACGTGTGAAATGTCTATAAATACCCCATTCCCTCTCTCATGAGGGGGTTCGAAGATTTTGGAGTAAAGAAGAACGAAGGAGAAGACCGAAGGTGCGGAGCATCAGGCTCCAGCAGATTGTGAGGACCCGCGCAAACAAGCATTAGGCTCTTATAGTTTGCGCGGACCCGCACAAATGATATGGTTTGCGCGGGACCACGCAAACCGACTACCTTGCAGTCTATAACAGCAATGGGCTGTCATGCTGCTGAAATGGCCGGAGTCTTCAAATCTTCAAGTTCTTCCTATTCAAGAGAGAATGAAGAGTCATCGACAGAAAGTCGTATTTCTCCTAAGTCCTAGGAGATGACTGAAATAGCGCCGGAATGCTACCGGAATCTCTACTTTTCTTGAAGACTGTTGGTCGATTCGACAATTCCTCCTAAGTCCTAGGGGATGATTGAGATCATTGCCGTTATGCTACCGAAATCTACATTTAACTATGACAGCTGAACTTATAATGAATTCTTTGTAATCTATCTTAGAATCAAGGGATATCTGAGGATGTAAATGAATTCAAAATTAATAAAATGTGGTGATTGTCTTTATACTTTTCCGTCGTTATGTCTGAATAAGATAGTTTCCCCAAACTAAATACATTCGTTTCCTTGTCGAAACAATCAAACACCTTTGTTTTCTTGTCGAAACAATACCTTTTTCAATCCAAGCTCTTAAATTTACCTTGCAACACAAACATGAGTAAAATCGAACATTAAGCTGATTCATGTTCATAAAACCAAGATATAAAAGAGAAAAATTATGCATTATTTGAGTCTCAACACACCCCTAACCAGCATTTTCGTAGTCCCAAGCAAAATAAGCGAAGAATAATAAAAACTAATTATAAAAACAAAATTAAAATGAAAAAAAAAATAACTAGACCACTTTCGCAGGTAATCTTGATTGCATTTAGCATATGCAACAAGCCTTTAAAGCCCTAGGTTTCCCCTAGTGGACAAGTTATAGTCTCGTGAGGGTTTCTAGAAATGTTACCCACAAATATTGTAAACATGAAAAATAGTTCAACACTCAGAAATTTATACAATTATGCCTCCATTCATCATATGAATTCCAAAAAACAAAAAAAAAAAAAAAAACAATACTTACCCTTATTATGAAGTTAGTTAGAATCTCAATTTCCTAATCCATTACATCCTTGAGTTCAGAAATGTAATCAAAATTTAGAATAGTTATGATCCAATATACTTAGGTGCTTAGTGATACTAGTCTAACTTTGAGAAATATACATGTTCCCAATCATAACTCCTTTTAATCATCCCAAGAATATGAAATCTCTATTTATCTCATTTCCTTCATGTCATTTCTTCTTTTATCATCATATCCTTGTTATTATAGACCACCCTTAGATGAAGATTCCCACTGGGTTTGCTTCATAACCTAAGGTATCGTACTTGTAATGGTAACAGTAATAGATACTTATGTATCCTTACTCCGGATTACTGACACGATTATTAGGGTTATTGTATTCATCTTCTATAATAAAAATTTCTTTTTTCATTACTTTTTTTTTCCCTTTAATAGTCTCTCTTTTAAAGTTAGCTAGGGTGTATTGTAAATTCAGTACATTAAATTACAACTCACTTTAAACTAGTGATTAGATAATCGAACTCAAGTCTATAATTTTAAGTTATCAGAATTCTAACTGCTATTGACCTAGACTAAGTATTAACTTTGCCTTTGGAATTTACATAATATCATGTTCACATTCTTGTATATAAAAATATTATTTTGAAATTGTTGAATTTTTTTTCAAAAACCTAAAAAATAAAATTAAACCTAAAAACTAATTTGAAACCTAAAAAAATTAAATAAAAATAAATGAACCCTTAAAAAAAAAAAAAAAAAAAAAAAAAAAAAAAAAAAAAAAAAAAAAAAAAAAAAAAAAAAAAAAAAACTCACATGAATGACTATCCACACCACCAACCTAAAATCTACATTGTCTCCAATGTAATGATAATGCAATGCAAAGAACAATAAAAATAAAAAAGAGTGGATAGTACCTACCATGAAGAACTCATGCTAGGAGACACTAAAAAAATTGAATATGATACAAATCCTTTATAAATGATCTGTTAGACTATGAGCATCAATTTGAATATTCTGGCTCATGAGAGGGATGGACTCCTCTCCCAAATGAATGTTTTCCACATAAGGCTTCAATCTCTGATCATTAATCTTGTACACATTACCATTACATGAATTATTAATTTCAACAGCCCCATGAGTGTAAACATTCTTCACAATGAAGTGGCCTGTCCATCTTGATCGTAATTTTTCTGGAAAGAACTGGTGATGAGAATTGTAAAATAGGACCTTTTGCTGAGGTTCAAAATTCTTCCTTAAGATGTTTTTATCATAAAAAGCTTTAGTCCATTCTTTTTAGATTTTAGAATTTTTATAAGAGTCTCTCCCCAACTCTTCTAATTCATTCAACTTTAATTTCCTTTGTTCACTTGCTTGGTCCATATCAAAGTTTAATTTCTTTATTGCCCAGTAGACTCTATGTTTCAATTCCACAGGCAAGTAACAAGCCTTCTTAAACACCAATCTGTATAAGGACATTCCAATCAGGGTCTTATAAGCAATCTTATTAGCCCATAAAGTGTCAGATAGTCTGAGGGACCAATCCTTCCTATATGGCCTTATAGTTTTCTCTAAAATTTGTTTGATTTTTCGATTAGAAATCTCAGCTTGCATAGTTGTTTGTGAGTGGTATGGGGTGCTCACTTTATACTTGATGCCATATTTTTTCATCAAAGCTTCAAATGTCCTATTGCAAAAGTGAGACCCGCCATCACTAATGATGGCCTTTGGAGTTCCAAATCTAGAATAAATATTTTTCTTCAGGAATCGTATGACTACTTTGTTGTCATTGGTCCTACTTGGAACTACCTCAATCCACTTTGAAACATAGTCCACACCAACCAATATATAAAGAAATCTAAAAGAAGATGGAAATGGGCCCATAAAATCAATACCCCAACAACCAAATATCTCTAATGGTAAAATTGGGGATAAAGGAATCATGTTGCGCCGAGACACTCTTTCCAACCTTTGACATCTATCACAAGTAACATAGAAAACATGAGTGTCTTTAAACATGGAGGGCCAGAAAAAACCACGCTACGCGATTTTTGCAGTAGTTTTCTTAGCAGGAAAATGGCCACCGCATGCTTTCATGTGGCAAAAGGAAATAACACTCTGAACTTCATCTTCTGGGACATAACATCTAAAAATCTTATCAGTCCCATATTTATATAAATACAGGTCATCCCAGAAGAAGTTCCTAATCTTGGTTTCAAAACACTTCATATCTTGTGACTTCCAATGATATGACATTTTCCCGTTACAAGATAGTTCACTATATCTGCATACCATGGCAATTTGGAGATCGTAAATAATTGTTCATCAGGAAAAGTGTCCTGGATATGTATCTCCTTAGTGGAATTATTTAACACCAATCTAAAAACGTGATTGGTCACTACGTTTTCTACTCATTTCTTATCTTTTTTCTCTAAGTCAAATTCTTGGAGTAGGATGATCCATCTCGAAAGTCTCGTCTTTGCATCTTTCTTAGATAGCAAATATATCAGAGCTGAGTGATCCGTGAAAATGACCACTTAGGATCCCAGCAAGTACGACCTAAACTTATCCAAAGAAAAAACTACTACAAGTAATTCCTTTTCAGTTGTTGAGTAGTTCACTTGGGCCAAGTTTAGAGTTCTACTTGCATAGTGAATAATGTAAGCTGTTTATCTTTCCTTTGGCCCAAAATAGCCCATATGGCATAATCACTTGCATCACACATTCGTTCAAAAGGAAGTGTCCAATCTGGTGGACGCATGATAGGTGCAGTGGTAAGGGATGATTTAACTTTGTTAAAAGCACTTGCACACTCATCTGTCCACTTAAATGGACATCCTTTTGGAGAAGATTAGTCAAAGGTCTAGTAATGGCACTCAAGTCCTTGATGAATCTTCTATAGAAACCGCGTGCCCTAGACGTGATCTAATATCTCTAACAGTTCAGGTGATTTGTAGATTAACAATAATGTTGAGTTTTGAGCGTTCTACCTCGATTCCATTTTTGGAGATAACATGGCCCAAAACAATTCCTTTTTGAACCATGAAATGACATTTCTCCCAATTAAGATAAGGTGCTTCTCTTACACCTAGATAAGATAAGAGATAAATTGTTGAGGCATTCCTCAAAACTACTCTCAAATGCAAAGAAGTCGTCCATGAAAACCTCAAGAAACTTCCCAACTATATTTGAAGAAATACTTAACATACACCTTTGGAAAGTTGTTAGGGCGTTACATAATCCAAATGACATCCGTTTGAAAGTAAACATGCCAAATGGACAAGTGAACGTGATTTTCTCTTAGTCTTCCATGACTATCTCTATTTCGTTATATCCGGAATATCCATCAAGAAAACTATAGAAGGAATGACCTGCTACCCCCTCTAAAACTTGATCAATGAATGGTAGAGGAAAATGGTCATTCTTTGTGACCTAGTTCAATTTTCTATAGTTAATGTAAACACGATAACCTGTGGTAACACGTGTTGGTATGAGTTCATTATTAGAATTCTGCAAGATAGTTGTTCCAGATTTCTTTGGGACTAATTGAGTTGTACTCACCCGAACACTATCGGATATTGGGTAGATGATTCCCACATCCAATAATTTTATTACCTCATTTTTTACAACTTTCATCATGTTTGGATTGAGACGCCTTTGAGGTTGTCTAATTGGTTTAGCATCCTCATTGAGGTGGATTCAATGGATGCATATGGAAGGACTTATACCCTTAATATCAGAAATAGTCTAGCCCAACGTTCCTTTATGGTCCCTTATAACATTCAACAATTTAATCTCTTGATCCTTGTCTAAAAATGAAGAGATCACAACAGGTTAAGTTTTATTTTCACCCAAGTATACATACTTAAGCTCATTTTGTAGTAGTTTTATATCAATCTTTTGAACATTAGTTGATGATGGCAGAGGTCACGAGTCCTCGATAGATAGGATTTGAGTGCACGGTCTCCATTGGTACATATCAATGTCCTGGGTGGTAGTGCTCTCATTATCATCACAAATTTCAGCAAGCACTTTTTCTAAATCTGAATTTTTCAAGTCCCCAAAGACTTGAATTAATTCCTTAGTTAGACTAGGTTTCAATTCCTCTTCTTCTATCAAGCAGTCCATGAAATTTAGCTCATGGATCTCATTATTGTCAATGGGCTGCTTACATAGATTGAAAATATTTAGCTCTAGAGTCATGTTACCAAAGGACAAGTTTATCATTTCATTCCTGCAATTTATTATTGGATTTGAAGTTGCTAGGAATGAGCGGCTTAAAATGATGGGAACTTGAGCACTAGCGTTTACACATGGTTCATTGTCTAGTACAATAAAATCCACGGGGAAGTAGAATTTCTCCACTTGGACTAGCACGTCCTCTAAAATTTCCCTTGGTACCTTAATGGAGTAGTCAGCGAGTCGGAGTGTAATCGTGGTTGGTTAAGCTCGCATAACCCCATTTGTTGGTAAATCGAATACTAAGTTGACACTTGCACCCAAATCTAGCAAAACATGCTCAATTTGAAAATTTCCAATAATACAAGGAATAGTGGGACTTCCCGGGTCTTTGTATTTGGGTACGGCCCTTTGTTGAATGATAGTGCTCACTTTCTTAATAAGGAAGGCCTTTTTGTGCACATTTAATTTTCTCTTTACAGTGCATAAGTCCTTGAGATATTTAACATATGATGGAATTTGTCTAATAGCATCAAGCAGAGGAATATTGACACTAACCTTTTGGAGCACATCTAACACCTCTCGATATTTCATGGGGACAGTCAGATTCTAAAGTCTAGATAGGAACAAAACTGGAGGTTCATATGTCTTAGTCTATTTATCCTTTTATTTTTGTGGCTCTTGAACCATAGCCGGTTCATCATTCTCTTGAGACAGTGGCTCATCTTCCGGTATTTCTACCGTTTGCATTATCTTATTATTGACCTTCTTTCCACTTCTTAAGGTAATGATGGCCTTAACTTGTTTAAGTCTCCAATGAAATGTGTATTTCTAGGGTTTAGCACAGGTTGAGAAGGAAAGACGCCTTTTTCCCTAGCATTTAGGTGAGTCTTAATCTTAGCCATAGCTGTTTTTAATTCCTGATTTGATTGGATTAGAGACTGATTCATTTGAGCTTGAGAGTTCATAAATGCGGTCAATCCATCCTCCACAGATGATCGCTTTGATGGGGGCACATATGGTGCATTGTTAGATGCCCCAAAGAAGTTGTTTTGTAGAGGCATTTGAGGTGATTGGGCGCATTAATTTGTGGTCTATTCCTCCAACTAAGATTAGGATGGTTACACCAATTTGGATTATATGTGTTTTCCATTGGTTGCATAACTGACCTTTGGTAGTTCTTTATAGCATTTGCTTACTCATGCTTATGCGAGATATTTTGTACAACTGGGATTATTAGACAATCCTTTATGTCATAGTATACACCACCACAAATGCTACAAAAATTACTTAAGGAAGTGTTTTCTTTAACCATATCAACATTCCTAATTTCCAAGGCTTCGACCTTTTTATCCAATGCAGTGAATTTTTCATTAAGGTCGTCTTCCTCTCTTAGGACATACATCCCCGCTTTCTCTCTAGGAATGGGTCTAATTTGGTCTGGTTTAGCAGAGACATCCCATGTCTGCGTATTTTTTGCTAACATGTCTAGAAAATCTCAAGCCTCATTATGATCTTTGTCAAGAAAGGTTTCACCACACATCATCTCTATGAAGTGACGGGTATCCATGGTGAGCCCCTTTCAGAACGCATCAATCATGTGTCATGGTTCATAACTATGATGTGGACAAATAAGTAAAAGGTCTTTAAAGCGCTCCCAAGCTTGAAAAATAGTTCATTCCCCTTTTGGGAGAATGACATGATTCCATATTTAAGTGCATTTGTTTTGTGTGTGGGAAAGAATTTCAAAAACTCTCTACTTAAAGCTTGTCATGTAGTGATGGTATTAGGTCTTAGAGAGTTGAGCCATGCTTTGGCCCGATCCTTTGGAGAAAATGAGAATAACCTAAGCTTAAGTGCATCCCTATTGTCATTGTTTACTTGTAATGTTGCAATTACTTCCTCAAAGTCCTTGAGGTGCAAGTAAAGGCTTTCATAATCTAAGCCGTGAAATTTAGGAATCAATTAAATCACACCTAGTTTAAAATTAGTGTTCCCTGTGTGAGCAGGGAACACTATGTAAGATGGTAAAGTTGATATATCACAGTGTAAACGTTCACGTAAAGTCCGTAGTTAGTTTAACACATTCCTATAAAATTCATTCTCATCCTCAAGAGGAGGATTACGTTGATTTTCTCTGTTTTGATTTATAGTTGGATCTATCATATTTGGATTTGGATTATCAACTAGGTCTGCCATGGAATCCAATTGACGTTGAGTGCCTCTTCTAAGTGAATGATCAAGGCCTGGAATTAGTCCGCCTTCAGAGGAAAGTCGATTGTTTTGATCCCTACTCCAACTGGACATAAACCATCCATATCACGCAACAAATACCACTAATTCAAATAGCAAGTATGATACTTAAAATAAAAATAAAAACTTAACCAACAACCTTGGCGGCAGGGCCGACCATGAGGGTTTAATCTACAAAGCAAAATACATCAACAACCTAAGCGGTAGAGCCAACCATAAGGGTTCAATCCACAAAGTAAAATAAATCAACAACCCAGGCGGCAGAGCCGACCATAAGGGTTCAATCCACAAAGCAAAAATAAATCAACAACCCAAGCGATGGGCTGACCATGAGGGTTCAATCCACAAAGCAAAAATAAATCAATAATCCAAACAGCAGAGCTGACCATAAGGGTTCAATAATCAATAATCCAAGCGACAGAGCCGACCATAAGGGTTCAATCCACAATGTAAAAATAAATCAACAACCTAGGCAGCAGGGCCAACCATGAGGGTTCAATCCACAAAGTAAAAATAAATTAATAACTCAGGTGGAAGAACCGACCATAAGGGTTCAAACCACAAAGCAAAAAATAAAAAATATATCAATAAAAGTAAAACTAATGCAAAAATTAAACTATGCTAATTTGAAAAATAGATTCAACAGATGATCTTCGTGATCAAACAACAACTGTAGAACAACATAGTACTTGAGTTATAAAATCACAAGCAGGACAACCTTATGTCACAGTTAGTGTTTGAAAGACCCAACTGAATTTACTTTCAAAGAAAAACAGAAAATCTATAGAAATTTTAGAGGGTTTAAAAGAGAACTTACCTTAGATATCTTGCATAGATTTAATCTATTTTAGTTTTCCCGGTAACGGCACTAAAAACTTGATTGCTTACCTTCAAGTGCAGAGGTTCGTAAGTAGTATCCCGTGAATACAGGGTCGATCCCACAGGGAGATGAATTGCGAGAAGGAGAAAATCAAATACAAAACAAACTAAGTAATAAAAAAAAAAACTAAATGATGATTTGATTTTAAGAGTTTTCAATTGATGTAATTCAACTGAATTAAAACAACACTCAAGCTTCAAAGTTTCACACATAGGTTAATGTTCGAAAATCATAATGACTTGGATAACACAACTAGGATTTGAGCACTATAGTCAGCTTAATCGAAAAATAAAATAGTTTAAATATTTTAATAAATGATATAAAAGATTAGAAAATCATGGATTTGCACCATTGATATATATTCTCAAGTGCCAGTGATTTTAAGAATTCAATATCAATGAGATAATGGATATCAAAGAAATATAGCAGGTTGAGAACCCCTCCTATCTAGAAAATTTAATTGATCTAGGGTAAGCCTATCCATCAATGTGGATCTTATATGATGGAAACATATAGAGATATCACATGAGAATAAAAAACTAAACCTAAACAATAGATAACATGCATACATCATTATTCTCATCATTAAAATAATCAATCATCATAACTATGAAAACATTAAACCAATGTGCTTCCCTTCCAGCTTGGGCTAGAGGAAACTAGAAAAACATAACTAGAAAAAATAAAGTAATAAGAAAACAATAAATGCAAATAGAAATGATCTAAAAGAAAAAAAAAATAACTTATAAAACTTTAATAAAATTGAAAACTCTCTAAAAATCCTAAATCTTGCTTTAGGATGTCTTGAATGATGCTTAGGAATGCCATGGGAAGCCCAATTTATAAGTGGGGAACTCCAACTTTTACACCAAGTTGAAAACTCTAGAAACCGCCTTAAATTTTACAATTTGCTAAAATCGACTTCTCGCTGTCCAGTTTCCAAAATAGGCTTTAGAGTTTCAGAATACGCTTTTTAAGGACGATTTCAGGATTCTTCACTTCAAATCTTTGATTCTCTTTATTCCTCACTTAGTTTTCTTGGATCTTTGACATGTGAATTCTTCAATATTTGTCTCCTAAGATCCATCCCTTACCTTGGTAATTCTTGAGCATCAAATCCATGCTTTTAGCACCCTTTTCAATCCAAGCTCTTAAATTTACCTTGCAACACAAACATGAGTAAAATAGAACATTAAGCTGATTCATGCTCATAAAACCAATATATAAATGAGGAAAATTATGCATTATTTGAGTCTCAACACCACCCGGAAAAGTACTCAAAGGTATGCCCTGATGAAAACTAGCCACCAAGAAAAGACCATGCAACAAGGACACCCAAGGTGAAATAGTCTCCTGGAAAAGTACTCAAAGATACGCCCTAAGGAGGACTAGGCACACGGAAAAGTAAATATGAAAAGGACAACCCATAATGATTCAAATGGATGCAAAATAACTTAGGATCACCTAGTAAAATACTTTATGGTATAGCTTATAATGACCCAAGAAACCCCACTGTGTCTTACATCGACCACTGGAAAGTCCGTATGCCATAAAAATGTATGACTATCCCAAACATTATTATTCCAATTTCAAACAACTATTTTAAGGAACCTCAAAGGCCACTATGGGGGGGGGGGGGGGGGGGGGGGGGGGGGGGGGGGGGGGGGTTCGTCACCTAGCATAAGCCGACGGCTCAGGCATATTTTCCCATACCACCATCCTGGCTCATGAGACTTAACAAATAGAATATTTAAAGGTAACCTCCTCAACTAGTGGCCAATCATAGTTTGATAAGTGGAATTTACCATCTAAAGGTTATACGTAAATAGTCCATCAAAGTCACATATGACTATTATTTCATTAAAGTCGCAAGGACCAAATATTTCATTCAATGATGCGATAAGAAATTATTATTCCCCAAAAGCCACATAGCCCTAAATGGTCCACAAGATGGTAAATCCACATCAATGTGCCATTTAATCTATTAGAAAAGGTGGCCACTAGTTCGAGAACTTCTAAAAACACCATCAAGTAAGCACAAGTGGCAGAACAAGCCACGTATAATATCGTTAGTACTTACACATTATAGTGCTCATCTTAAATCAGAATAGGGATATTAGAGATCCATAGCATGTTAAATTACTTGAACTTACATTTAAACATATTGCATTTATAAAGAATTACTCAAATGGAACTAGCATTTATCATCATTTCCACATTGCACTATATTAAGTAATCAACAAAATAAATTAACTAAGCTAACTATCATGATGTAGAAAGCTTGAAGGGCGATCCTCACCTTAGGGTTAGGCCCCGTTCTTGAGGTTGTTAGATTTGCGCGTACTTGTTCTAAAATCGAATCCTCTCGACTCAACTTGAACTCCCAACTAATCGACAGATTAGTTACACTCGATTCGGTATAACTCGTTATTCTTTTTACTGATGTGGCAGTCGACATGGCTCGATCTGATTGCATGGCTCTAAATAAGTTACGGGGATGATTTTTCTGTGCTATGGACTAACCAATGATGGTTGTAGATCAATAAATGGGGTCCACCATATGGTGATGGATTTTTCGGCTATTCGGGGAAGATGGCTTTGCTGTTAATGATGGATATCCTACGGATGGCTGATCTGTTGATAAAAAAATGTTTGGATGGTTCAGATGGGTCTTAAGGACCTTATGGGGCCCATATTTTATAGAAGCAATACCCGAGACTCGATATTACTCTCGATTCTTTTAGTACAGCTCTTCTATGCGAGTTGTCAACATCTCGCACGACAACTCATGATTGTAGCAAGAGGGGCTATTGTTGCCCTAGGATGGATGTTGTGGATGCGCAAATAGGGCTTTTAAAAGTTGAACGATGGCCGAGATTTACACAACAAGTCAAAACCGAAAGTTTCCTTGCAGTGCTTCTTTTTGGGCATGAAACCCTAATTCACAGAATTTGGTTGAAGGGCGAGGTTCTCCCAGACTCATGGTTGAGATGAACCGAGAGAGATTTGCTTTGATCGCCAGCCTATTGGGAAATCATTTCCATTTTTAGAAAAATGGTTGCATGTAGCCAGTTTGTGCCCTTGATTGTGTGCGTGTACAAGGATCTTACACATGAATTTTGCTTAGGTTTAGGTCGGTTGTAGGTGCTCTATCAAATGGACGGTTCCGATCATCAAGATAATCCATGGTGGTGGGCGTTGATGAGCTCGAAGCGGGTGATATCGGTTGTTGGCCAAAATCGAAAGGGAGGGAAAATCCTCCCTCATTCGGAATTCATTAGATTAAAACTGGTTTGACCATAAGTTTGGCTCAGTGCTCCGCAGTTGTGCACGGATTGTGCACACGCACCCTATATGTGAGGCCCATTGTGATGATTTTGATGAATCTAGTCCATCAGTTCATTTTGCAAGACTAAGATAAGACATGGGATTAAAGATGAGGCAGATCCAAAGCTTTAGTGGGCCATACCAATCTATTTATAGTCTTGAAGTGTTGATTATGTTATTTCAATGGTCGAATTAATTTCAATCCGACCATTAACGGTTAAGAAGTCCTACGACATATTTGTTATATTTAAGATTGTCATAATATGTTGTTATTCAAATAATAATATTAATTTTTCATTTACTTTATTATAAATTAACTCATTTTTATTTTATATATGCATGTAGTTTTAATCATGTGCGAGTCGCACTTTGATCTTAATCCATTTCTATCCAAAGGGCCCTAGGGACTACCCATGTGGAAATAAATGGTAATCTCAATGATTATAAGATCCAATGGTGATGATTAAGTGATGGATCGGTAAATTGAGGGTTGTGGGCCATTTTTTGGGATATAAGTATTTAATTATGGATTCTCGTCGATCTGATGGCTAGATTGCGATAAAATCTGATCATCAATGATGATCGACGGTAGTAGTCCATTTTGGAGTCAATTTCACGATTATTTCTATAGTTAGTTGTTCCAACATCTCAATTGAATGGACGATCGTGAATCTGAACAACTAAATCATTTTGGGATAGATCCACAACGATCCAGGAGTCCTTTAAAGTCGCCAGCTAAATTTAATACTGATTTTGATGATTAGGCCGATGATTGTATGATATGAGGTCATGACAGAACTCAAATCCGATGATCGATCAACAATTTTAAGGATCGGATCTTGGGATCCAACTCAAAATTGTCACAAAGACATTCCTCATTATTTCTAGGCATCCTAAAGCCTTTGCCATCTAAAATCCATCTTTTGGTTTATATTTAGATAGTCGGGTAGCTCGATCTATGGGTGGCATTTATTCCCAAATAGTTAAAGTTAGGCTAGTTAGAAGCTAGACGTTTAGATAAGATAGATCTATGTTTATACTATGTCAGCGTTTCATGGTAACACCCGAGTACTGAAAGTATGGGGGTATTACAATCGATTACTCATGTATATCTCTCCCGACTAATCAAACAAGCTCATGCTTCGCTCATGCAACCCATGCTTAGCCATCATTCTTCCCTTCTTTTTCTCCCTATTTTACCCCTCCATCTTCTTCTTATTCCCTCCTTATCCTAAAAGTTTTACCACAAAATCCCCTAACTCCCTCTCATTTCTACCATTTGTTAGCAAGAGAAGAGAGTAGAAAGGGATCAGAAGAAAAAAAGATTATAGAGAATTAGTGGGATTTGTCGAGCATGTTATCCAACCGCGGTATTGAGAACTGATATTTGATGGTAATTTTGTTGATTACCCGATTGTCGACACACATGCGCCAGCTTTCATCTTTTTTTTCTCTGGCGTTAATAATGCTGGTATGATACACGGGCTCATGCTCCCTCTCAAAAGACTCTTACGGATCAATTCCTCCACTTGCCCCTGAAGTATCTCACACTCCTTCAGACTCATCCGATAATGAGGGCGGTTGGGTAGGCTAGTGAGGTCTTTGTGATGTTAGATGTCCCTCATGGGGAGCAATCCATCGTGTAAATCTTCAGGCCAGACTTCTTTGAATTTGTTTAGCAATAGTTTTAAACTTGGAGGAATGTTTGAGAGTTCCAATTCCCTACCCTTCACCACTACAACATATAACTCACCAGTTGTGAGACCCGACCCTAGTTCCCATGTTTGCATGTATGTGTATGAGTATGCATCTTGTTCATCATGGTCTCGCAGTCCTACCGGTCGAATTCCGGCGACCCGCGACCTTCGAATTGTGTTTATGGTCACCTTGAGTCCGGTCACGTAGACCTAACTCAGATCGACCCAAGACCTATGCCATCTCGTTCGTATCGTCGTTGCGGTTCCAACGACGCGTTTGTGTGTCAATCCGACCTATGGATCAAAAGTTATGAGCATTTCATCATGTGGCCCACTTTTGTACAAAAACATGTGGACCACCTCCATGGCACAATTTTCCATGCACACCACACACACACACACTACACTATTGCATGGAATAAACACTACCCAACCTAAACACTACCCATACCTAGCCTACCCTAACAACATTGTTATTGTCACCATAGGTTATTATTACTTCCTTTAAAAAGATTTTTCCCTCTCTTTCCCTCTCATTTCTCTCTCTCTTCTCTTCTTCTCCAGCAACTTCTCTCCCATCTCCCTCTCTTCTCCAGCCCCATTTCCCTTTAATCTTCCAAATCCAACCATCCAAATCCAATCTCACCCATTGAAATGGATCCCTTGGTGCACTAGGAGCTAGGAGGTCCAAGTTTGGAGCAATCTAAGGTGGGTGTATTCCTAGGACTTAGGATTTCTATTTTCATATTCTTAGATCTCTTTTTTTTTTTGGGTAAGTGTAGGGCCCACCAATCCATGGTGGAGATCCTACATCATCCCTTAGTTGTGGCCAAATGGCCTTTTTGATGCATGCATGTCCATGCATGGGGTTTCCCCTCTATAGGCCCCCATCATGGAGGATTACTTGGATTTCATAGTATGATGGGTCATCTAGACCCTAGAATCATGGTTGGGATGACATCCCAACCATTGATCTTGAATCTAGAACATGCATGTAGTGGATCTATGTTGTAACATATGAATAAAAAGAATGTATGGTGTGATTGATGAAGGGGAGGGCCTCAATGTGGTGGAGCCCCTCCTCTTGTGGCCGATTCTTTATTATTATTATTATTTTTTTATGATAGAATTTTGATCTTGCATGTGTGGCCCACCTTGTAGGCCAACAAAAATCCAGACCAACCATGGAGCTTGGACGCCCATAGCGGTCCATCCTTAGACATGTGGCCCCAAAATCCACCTAAATGGGACACATGCAAGGGGTATTTGATGATGGGGAAGGTCTGGACATTTGTGGGGCCCACTGGGGTGGTCCACCAAACAAATTCCTGGGGTTAAATCCCATGGAAAACCATGTTTATATTTTAATCATTTCTGTTACATATTGCTGTCCAAATCTGCCTGGACAGATTTTTGGGCCACTTTGGGGCCTGATTTATAGGTCTTTGGTGGGAATAATGAAATAAAATAATATGTGATTCTTGTAGCCTTATGACCCACCTACAACCATACCAAATTTCAGCCCCATCTGACCTTCATTAGGGTCCCAAAGGTGTGGTCCAAATGAGGTGGACAGTCTGGATTTTTCTGCACTGTTCCAGCAATATTCTACCCTGGACAGGTTGGAATTCTAAAATTTATTAAAATACTTTTGGATGTCTAAAAATTATAAAAAATTACAGGGAGGTGGTCCACTCATGTTAGGACCAACCTACAAATTTTGGGGCTAATGGACACCTGTACACACCATGGTGGTGGCTGGACCGGCCCATTACAACATGGTGTCCAGATCAGTCCGATTTTTAGGATAGATTGAATTCTTTAAATAAATTAAAATATTTTTAAATCTCCAAAAATATGAAAATTTGTGAAGTTGTTTTTCACCTATGGTAAGACCTACTACTAAGTTTCAGAGCCAATGGACCCTTGTGCACACCGTGGCGAGGGCCGGACTGGCCCACCACATTGGGACGTCCAGGTCTGTCCGATTTTCTGGACAGACTGTTTTGTTCAAATTAATTAAAATACTTAAGAATATCTAAAAATTCTGAAATTTTTTGGGAGTGTGTCCACCTATTGAAGTATCACTCTGAGAAATTTCAACCCCAACTGACCCCATTTGGGCATCCAAAAGAATGGGCCAAGATGGTTGACTTGCCAGAATTTTCTGCTGTGCAGTCCAGCAAAATGCCTTGATAAAAATTATAATTCAAAAATGTTTCCTCTGATGGTGGGCCACCTTTTTGGGTTTTCTCTCATTGTATGCATGATGAGGGACCTTGGCCCTCAATTTCCAGAGTTTTAGAGGTCCTGGGCCCACTCCAATGGAGTGCCCAAATTTAGGACAGCAACATGTTATAATTATGTTTGGCCTTTGGGCTGAAATTTTGAGGAGTGGGGCCCAACACATGGTGAAGAATTTAGAGGTAATAATTTATACATTTAGTTCCTTAAATGTTGGGCTTAATAAATGCACTTTTGAGGCCCACCACAGTTGAATTTAATTGGGTCCATGAATGTGGTTAGTTGTTAAACTCTTTGAGCCCAATTGGGCTGGAACTTTCTAGATAGGCCTATTGAATTCTTGGGCCATTTTTACCATACTATTGTATTGGATTAGTGGGCCAGATTACACAAGTATATGGGCCCTTGATTGCCCACCAAATCAACTTTATACTTGGGCCGGGTTGTAGGCCCAACTTACTTGACTAAGAACATGACATTTGCCCATGTGATTTGAGCAATGGGCTGCCCACTAGGCCACCACAATATATGGGATTAGTAGCCTTTATGTTGGGCCCTAACCTTTCCCCTATGGGCCCATAGTGAGATATATGGGTTGGGCTATGTGTGTTCCCCTTGGACCCATGTTTTGGTTGGGCCTTGGGCCGCCTTTCTGAAGCCCAACATGAATGTATGTGGTATGTAATGGCTGTCCATTTCTTATTTCTAATGTTATGTGGGCCTTGGGCCTTGATCCGTAATCAATTAGAGATGGGCTACCTCTTGGGGACCAATTGTGGTTGGATGTCCACATTGGTGGACCTAAGGTAGACTCATGGGCTCCTATGGGTGGTTAAAGGCCCACCATAGACCCTTGTTAGGCTCGTTTCATCTATTTAGGCCCATATCATTGTTCTCCTTAGTCTCATGGGCTACCCCAGGTTTATGGGCCCCCACTAGAGGTTGTATTCCTTATGAGGAATTGGTTAAGTAGCTAGACCCTTCATGGTTAGGTAGAGAGTTCATCTTCACCTCATTAACACCCCTACTCATCTTCATGGCCCACTCCCATACGCATCATATGCATGCTTGGTTGAGGTATTATTGGCCATGGTTGTGTCATTGTGTAGGACATGTTGGTATCTTCCCGAGAGATGGATGCTTGGGATTGATGCATGGGTGATTGTGTGATTCATGCATCTAGCATTGCATAACATGTGGATATCCGTCCTTGTTTCATCAGGGCCTTGCCTCCACAGGGATATTCGTGGATGGCCATATGTGTGGACATCGGAAATATTAGTTGAGCATACCGGGTGCATAGGATGCCCATGGGTGAAATTCCCAAAAACTTCCATGGTACTAAGGATCTGCTCCAACGCCGTGACCGAGTAGAAACTATGAGCGCATGAGGGCCTTATACCGTTAGGCCGCGACTCCCACTGTCGTGTAGTCGGTTGGATAGGGGTGTGGCCTTACCCGCCTGATGTAAGGGGGCATTGCTAGGCTGAGTCTGACCAGCTCGTAAATGGGTCCGCTATCGTCAGGCCTTGTTGGTGATTGGTTGTCCACAAGCGGGTAGTGAGGTCTCTTACGCTCGTTTGACTGTGCGGGGTCTGTAGAGCGGCAGTCATTCAGCAGTGTAATGGACCCCGGTGATTTCCTTATGATTGGAAATGTACTTGACATATGGTTTGGATATGAGCACTGACATTACTTGCATTGCATTAGCATTGGTTGTACAAGCCCCTTCATGCATTGCCTTGGTATGGCATCTAGTACTCATTGCATCTTATTCATGATAAGCCTGGGTAAGGCTAGTGATATCCTCATTGACCATGCTTTTCTCCTTGTATCTCCTACTACTCTTCTGTGCACCATTATCACACACTTACACCACCCTCTAAGCTTCTATAAGCTTATGCACGATTGATGCGTGCAGGATACTCTAGGCAGGCGACACAGTAGCAGAGCGTGGAGTAGAGCTGAGCATTTGAGGACTCCAGTGTTGCCGACCTTTTTCTCCTTTCCTTTTGTCTCATGTATGTCCTTTTGGACCTTATGGATGATTGTAAAAGTTTAAATTCTTAGTGGATTTTGTGATGTGTGCCTTGTTATTCTCAGATTTACTTGCAGTGATCTTGGGTATGCTCGTGTTAGAAATGATTATACTGTTATGAAAATCCTCCTTGTAGGATCCCAGGATCGGAACCTGCCTCAGGAACCGAGAATGGGGTACTACGGAGGCTGTTGCGGTCAGAACCGGCCATCGGGTTCCATGTGAGTCCGATTACCGAGTCTGGGGTGTGACAGGAGTTGGTATCAGAGCATCGCAAGTAATTCTGGAATAAATCAGGATAACATCGCATGTCTGCCAAGAACATAGGACAAGCATTGTCCCGAGATTCTTCCTTTTGCTCCGTATTGAGCCTGCAATTGTCCTGATTCCTTGCGTCGTCATTATTTTGTAGACGATGCGCGCGGGCGACGTGGCGCCCGTGGTCGGTGCCGTGGCGAGGCCCGAGGGTCGTGAGTACGTATCCCCCCGAGGTAGCCCATCCATATCCTGTACCTATCCCATTATTGAGGATCATATTCTGAGGACCCGATCCTACCTGCTCCCCCCGTTGAGCCCGTAGAGTACCCGTACCTCCAGTTGCTCCAGTTCCCCACCTATTCCCCCTCCTCAGCCTGCAGTTCCAGTTACTGAGGCTCATGCTCCGCCGGCCGCACCCGTGCCTCCGCCCGAGGCGAGTGCCGCCCCACCTTTCCGACAGTACCTATAGGATCTGAGCATTTTCAGCAGCTGATGCAGCTGGTTGCCACCGCATTACAGACCCGTCAGCCAGCTACCACTGAGGTTTCCGGGCAATCTGACCTACCGCGTGCTAGTGCGATGGCCCGAGAGTTCCGCCAGCATGATCCCCCGAGGTTTAGTGGTGATCCTGACCCTTCTGCAGCTGAGGCTTGGCGCACTGAGGTTGCGAGGATTTTTGACACTATTCAGTGTCCTGCGGGCCAGAGAGTATCCCTTGCCACCTACCTTCTTCAAGGTGAGGCCCGACACTGGTGGTCATCCGTGTCCAGGATGGTCGGGGCTCAGTTCGTTTGGACATGGGAGGAGTTTGTGACCCGCTTCGATCAGAAGTTCTTCCCTGAGCATGTTCAGATCAAGCGGGCGATCGAGTTTGAGACCCTAGTGCAGGGCGATATGACTGTATCTCAGTATGAGGCCCGTTTCTTGGCCTTGTCTAGATTTGCTCCTCATCTCACCAGCGATGAGAAGATGAGGGCCCGTCGTTTTGTGACCGGTTTGCGTCCTGCCCTTCGCAGTCGTGTAGTGGGGCATTGCTTGGAGACATTTGATCAGGTTGTGCATCGGGCACTAGTTTTATGAGGACGACTGGGCTATGACCCAGAGATCGAGAGAGCAGAGTTCCGGTGGAGACCGGAAGAGGAGTGCACCAGCCAGCAGTTCTAGGCAGCATCGTCAGAGGGCGGAGGGGCAGATCAGGGTATCGGCAGCCTACGGCTCAGTCAGTAGCCTCTTCATCATCATCAGCACCGCCAGCTGCTTCATCTTCTGACCCATTTTCCGGTGTATGCTTCGGTGTGGACAGGCCGGGCATCGGAGGCGTGAGTGCCCTCTCCCCATTCAGCAGCAGCGGCCACCGCAGTTGCCCCCTCCTCGTCCTCCTCAGCAGCAGCAGAGAGCACAGCACTTTCCACCCGCCGCTCCTAGGGCTCCTCCTCAGCAGCAGAGGCAGCCAGGCAGACCACCTCAGCAGAGAGACAGCAGCAGGATAGGCAGCAGCAGCAGCGACAGCAGCAGCCGCAGCACCAGCAGATGGGATATCCATATGTTGATCCCTCGGGCCTGGGTCCGTGTGTATAGCAGCCCATCAGGCTCAGATTCAGGACCCTCAGTCTTCCGGTTTGCTTCCCCTACCAGTTCAGGGTCGTGTTTTTATTCTGCGCAGCAGGCGTCAGGCCAGGACCCGCAGTCATCGACTGGTGAAGTCATTGAGGGTATTCTTCTTGTTTCTGCTTGTGTTGCTCATGTTTTGTTTGATTCTGGCGCTTCCCATTCTTTTGTGGCTGAGCAGTTTTGTCGATCGACCGGTATTCCGTTGGAGGCCGTATCTAAGGCTTTGACCGTTTCGACTCCCATGGGGAAGTCTATTGTGCTAACCCGTCGCTGTCCTTCTTGTCCGGTGTTAGTGGGCTAGATGTTCCTCCCTGCCGATCTATTCATGATGCCGATGGCAGGATTTGATGTGATTCTGGGTATGGACTAGCTTGCAGAGTATCATGCCATCTTGGACTGTGCCGCGAGGACAGTCACTTTTCATATCCCAGGCTTGCCAGTGTTCCAGTTCGTCGCCAAGCCCAAAGGAGAGCTGCTATCTAGTTTATTGGCTTCGGTCGTTGAGGATTCTATCGTAGAGGGTATTGAGCAGCTGTCAGTTGTTTGCGAGTACCCAGATGTATTTCAGGAGATACGGGTTTACCGCCGCGTCGGCAGGTGGAGTTCCAGATTGATTTGGTGCCCGGTGCCGTGCCTATCTCGAAGGCCCCCTACCGGATGGCACCGTTAGAGTTGAGGGAACTGCAGGAGCAGTTAGATGAGCTCCGGGAGTTAGGTTTTATTCGTCCCAGCAGTTCGCCTTGGGGAGCCCCGGTATTGTTTGTGAAGAAGAAGGATGGTTCGTTGCGACTCTGTGTAGATTATCGTGAGCTCAACAGAGTCACCATCAAGAATCGATACCCGCTCCCCCTTATTGATGATCTGTTTGATCAGTTGCAGGGTGCGTAATATTTTTCCAAGATAGACTTGCGTTCCGGTTACCATCAGATTCGGGTCCGAGAGGAGGACATTCCGAAGACGGCTTTCCGAACAGCTATGGTCACTTTGAGTTTCTGGTCATGTCATTCGGACTGACCAACGCACCCGCCGTATTCATGCAGCTGATGAATGAGGTTTTTCGGTCGTTCATCATCAGTTCGTGGTGGTTTTCATTGATGATATTCTTGTATTCGAGAACCCGAGAGGACCATGCTGAGCACCTGCGGATTGTGCTTGAGACCCTCCGTGCCCACCAGCTGTATGCGAAGCTGGAGAAGTGCGAGTTTTGGCAGCAGGAGATGAAGTTCCTCGGTCACGTAGTGACGAGGGAGGGTGTCGCTGTGGACCCCTCGAAGGTTGATGCAGTGCGTCAGTGGGGCCAACCCACGAATGCGTCTGAGATTCGCAGCTTCCTTGGTCTAGCGGGGATATTATCGACGATTTATCGAGGGTTTCTCCCGTATTGCAGCACCGCTGACCCGGTTGACGCGAAAGGGCATCGAGTTTGTCTGGAGTGACGCTTGTGAGAAGGCATTTGCGGAGTTGAAGGACCGCCTCACGTCCGCTCCTGTTCTCACTCTTCCGGATGGGAGTGAGGGTTTTGTTGTTTTCACCGATGCCTCTAGAGTTGGCTTGGGTGCTATACTGATGCAGCACGGGAAGCCAGTGGCGTATGCCTCGCGCCAGCTTAAGGTCCATGAGCTGAACTACCCCACTCATGATTTAGAGCTTGCAGCAGTTGTCTTCGCACTGAAGGTGTGGAGGCATTATCTATATGGGGTCAGGTTCGAGCTCTTCTCAGATCATAAGAGCTTGAAGTATCTATTTTCGCAGTCCGAGTTGAATCTGCGTCAGAGGCGATGGATGGAGTTGTTGAAGGATTATGATTTTGACCTTCAGTACCACCCAGGCAAGGCAAACGTGGTGGCGGATGCGCTCAGCCGTCAGCCACGAGGCCTGGTGGCACATATGATGGTCCGACAGTGGCAGATGCTCGAGGATGTTTCAGAGTTTGACTTTGAGTTCGGTCTGCAGTCTTCCATTGTTCAGCTTTCGAGCTTGTCGATTCAACCCTCTTTGGTGGCTAGGGTGATCGAAGCTCAGCAGTCGGACGAGTCACTTCAGGAGTAGTACGAGCAGAGGCCGCATCCGTGGAGCAGTCAGACTGGCAGATTGGTTCCGATGGTGGATTACGCTTCAGAGGCAGATTGTGTGCCGAATGTGCCAGAGTTGCGTCGTGATCTGATGACCGAGGCACACCGATCGAGACTTACTATCCACCCGGGCTCCACGAAGATGTATCGTGATATGAGGAGGCAGTACTTCTGGCAGGGGATGAAGCGTCAGATTGCAAGTTTTGTGCCGAGTGTGACACATGCCAGCGTGTCAAGGCCGATCATCAGAGACCTCCTGGTCCCTTGCAGCCGTTGAGAGTTCCAGAGTGGAAGTGGGAGCACGTATCGATGGACTTCATCGCAGGTTTGTCGAGGACTCAACGCGGTCACGATACCATCTGGGTTATTGTCGATCGTTTAACAAAGTCGGCTTATTTCATTCCAGTGCGTGCTTCCTGGTCTAGGGACCGGTTGGCAAGGATATTCATTGAGGAGATAGTGAGACTACATGGCGTCCCAGTTTCGATCGTTTCAGACCGAGACTCTAGATTTACGTCTCAGTTTTGGAGGAGTTTCCAGCAGGCGTTGGGGGTTACTTTATGCCTCAGCACTGCTTATCATCCGCAGACAGATGGGCAGACTGAAAGGGTCAACCAGATCCTTGAGGATATGCTTAGAGCTTGTGTGATCGACTTTGCGGGTAGTTGAGATGAGCATATGCGCCTCGCAGAGTTCGCGTACAACAATAGTTATCAGGCGACTATCGGCTTGGCTCCTTTTGAGGCACTTTATGGTAGACCATGCAGATCTCCTAGTTGTTGGACTGAGGTTGGAGAGCGTCGTCTCTTAGGTCCTGAGCTTGTGCTGCAGACGTCAGAGGCTATTGATGTTATCAGGCAAAGGATGCGAACAGCTTAGAGCCGGCAGAAGAGTTTTGCTGATCGTCGGCGTCGACCCCTGGAGTTCGCAATCGGGGACATGGTATATTCAAGGTCTCGCCTATGAAGGGTGTGTGTGGTACGCTTTGTGTGAAGGGCAAGCTCGCCCCAAGATTTATTGGACCTTTTGAGATTACCAAGCGCATAGGCGTTGTGGCCTATAGGCTTGCCTTACCTCCTGAGTGTCCGCGATCCACAATGTATTCCATGTTTCTATGTTGCGGAAATGTGGGTTGGACACTATTCCCGTGATTGATTGGCAGCCACTTGAGGTCCGTGAGGATGCTTCCTACATTGAACAGCCTATTCGTATTCTCGATCGAAGGAGCAAGTCCTCAGGACCAAGGTCATTCCCTTGGTGAAGGTGCAATGGGGTCATCATTCGGAGACCGAGGCGTCTTGGGAACGCGAGGCCGAGATTAGAGAGCGTTATCCCCATTTGTTTGATGATTGAGATATATGATTGTTTGTATTGCCTTCCTTGTAAGATGATTGTTATATGATGGTGGTGTTATTTTTTTCTTTTGTCCTTGATTGGTCAATTTCGAGGACGAAATTTTTTGTTGGGGGGGAGGATTGTGAGACCCGACCCTAGTTCCCATGTTTGCATGTATGTGTATGAGTATGCATCTTGTTCATCATGGTCTCGCAGTCCTACCGGTCGAATTCCGGCGACCCGCGACCTTCGAATTGTGTTTATGGTCACCTTGAGTCCGGTCACATAGACCTGACTCGGATCGACCCAAGACCTATGCCATCTCGTTCGTATCGTCGTTGCGGTTCCAACGACGCGTCTTGTGTGTCAATCCGACCTATGGATCAAAAGTTATGAGCATTTCATCATGTGGCCCACTTTGTGTACAAAACATGTGGACCACCTCCATGGCACACAATTTTCCATGCACACCACACACCACACACACTACACTATTGCATGGAATAAACACTACCAACCTAAACACTACCCATACCTAGCCTACCCTAGCAACATTGTTATTGTCACCATAGGTTATTATTACTTCCTTTAAAAAGATTTCCCTCTCTTTCCCTCTCATTTCTCTCTCCTCTCTTCTTCTCCAGCAACTTCTCTCCCATCTCCCTCTCTTCTCCAGCCCCATTTCCCCTTTAATCTTCCAAATCCAACCATCCAAATCCAATCTCACCCATTGAAATGGATCCCTTGGTGCACTAGGAGCTAGGAGGTCCAAGTTTGGAGCAATCTAAGGTGGGTGTATTCCTAGGACTTAGGATTTCTATTTTCATATCCTTAGATCTCTTTTTTTTGTGTGGGAAGTGTAGGGCCCACCAATCCATGGTGGAGATCCTACATCATCCCTTAGTTGTGGCCAAATGGCCTTTTGATGCATGCATGTCCATGCATGGGGTTTCCCCTCTATAGGCCCCCATCATGGAGGATTACTTGGATTTCATAGTATGATGGGTCATCTAGACCCTAGAATCATGGTTGGGATGACATCCCAACCATTGATCTTGAATCTAGAACATGCATGTAGTGGATCTATGTTGTAACATATGAATAAAAAGAATGTATGGTGTGATTGATGAAGGGGAGGGCCTCAATGTGGCGGAGCCCCTCCTCTTGTGGCCGATTCTTTATTATTATTATTATTTTTTTATGATAGAATTTTGATCTTGCATGTGTGGCCCACCTTGTAGGCCAACAAAAATCCAGACCAACCATGGAGCTTGGACGCCCATAGCGGTCCATCCTTAGACATGTGGCCCCAAAATCCACCTAAATGGGACACATGCAAGGGGTATTTGATGATGGGGAAGGTCTGGACATTTGTGGGGCCCACTGGGGTGGTCCACCAAACAAATTCCTGGGGTTAAATGTAACAACCTGAAAATTTCCGTGCATTGGGCCGAGTACAACCTCGACCAGAAATCACATAGGATTAAATCCTTTAGAAATTTAACAAGTTAACTAAGTACTAAACTCGGTAAATCATGAAATCCGTTGGGATCGCTTTAAATACGATCTGCAAGACCCAAAACTTGCAGAATTGGTGACTCTAGGTTACCCTAAAGTCTAGAGCCAAACTCATTACCCGTCTGCTCTCGGGACTGAAACGAAACTTCGTATGAGGTCTAGATCGCACATCGGGAGTCCGATTAACACGAAGCTAAGGAACCAGGACCGCCCCACTGGGCTTGACAATCATCTCAAAAATCAGGTGATTCCGATGTCCCACGGCCATTATTTTCACTCCGGAGAGCGAGGGAGTGTGAAAAACACTATTTCCATCCAAGAAAAAATATCTGGAATAGTGATCTGGCACCTTTCGGTTGCGCGTCAGTATTAAGCAACCTGACCGTCGGAATCAGACCAAATTACACCCTCGGATTAAGAAAAATTTCAGGAACATTACATGTACTCAGAAATTCCGATCGTGGCCCACGGACCGTTGAACTGAAAGTGGTCCGCCACGTGCGATCTGGGAATCCGATCGAGCTGAAAACGTAATCCCACGTAGATCCGCAGTGGGTGAGCTTAAGTCTGACGTTTGGCTCAAAGAGGGCCACCAGAACACCCCTTTTGAGCTTGGAAAGTGGCGAAATGCCTATGTAAGCAGTCACCCTTGAACCTGAGTCTGTTTTGGGAAGGTTTTGGCTATAAAAGGGGCTTAGAACAGCCCCTCTCATAGCCATACGAATTGGGTTCAAACCCTAAGAGAGAAAGAGAGAAAAGAGAGAGAAACTTGTGGAGATCGAAGCCGATCTTCCTCCTGCTGCTTCCACCTCTCCCACGGCCTACACCGCTCTATTCCAAGAGATTTCCCGGCGGTTTCCACCCCATTTGAAGGTAAGAAACCCTAACCCTAGGTCTGATTTGAGCCTGATTAGCGATAGGTTAAGGAAAGACTAATCGAATGCGATCTTTAGGCTAAGAAAACTCCCGTATACGGAAGCACCAACCTTCTTGCTGATTCGTTGGAATTCCAAGGGCTGAGGTGAGGACTTTAAGCGTATAAGTTACGGTTTTCAACGCTTTCAATGACAGATAATGATAGATTCATGATCTGCATGCAAATGCACATGTACAAAGTGCTTTCCGTTTCCTGTTTCGATTAGCGATAAAGATTATGGAATTTTACATACTCTTGATATACGTAGAAATACCGTATACGTATTTTTGTGGAGAAAATGTTTGACATGTTATTTAATGTTTGATTATATCATGTGTGGATAAAATACTAGTTTGGCGAAAGAGATCGCGAAAATATATGTTCATGTGTAAATGCCGTGTATGTTGAAATTGCGTATTCTAGAAATCCCGCATACGTGCGGATTTTGGATATGTAATTGTAATGATTATTTGCTGTATGAATACGATATACGCGGGAAAAATACTCTCGGGGCTTAGGGACAGCCCAATCACGAACTTGCCTAACATACGTCATGTATGTTGGAAACGTGTATCTAAGTGTTTGTGTATGTGCATGTAGGTGTACATGTGCGTGTACTAGTGCCCTAGATAGGCGCTGATATGGGTTCTCCAACTCCCTTAGAGACATGTAGGATCCCCTCCATGCGTGGTTCACCGCAACCACTTAATTGTAGTGCACACACAATTCATCCCTATGGGGATAGTGCTTTAGTACATGCATTACAATATGCTTTCTAACATGCTTTCTCAACATGCTTTGTAACATGCTTTACTCATGTCTTACTTTATGCTTTATAACATGCCGACTAACATGCTTGTATTGCTTGTTTACCATGCTTTACTTCACATGCTAACGATGAAAACTGTTTGAGTTTGGGACTATGTTTATAGTCCAAACACTCGGTACCAGACTTGTGATTGTGGCTGAGATTCATGTCGCCACAAAGGACGGGTCCGGCGAACCCGAGTCGTACTTCGGTTGGCGATAGTGGTTGCCACGCGGAGTGCTTTTGCGTTCCATATCGCTCAACTTGTGGTGCGCTCGAGCTAGTCAGGCTCGCCACTTGAACCGAAGTGTAGTTGTGTGTTCACCTTGTTTGGTCGCTACTGCTTGAACCGAGGGTACCAAACTTACCAGTGGTGATTCCTGTTTAACCATGGTACCTAGATCCGCTAAGACGCATGAGCCAAGCATGGTGGTATGGGACACCGTGGTCGAGCTGTGTCGGCCTATGCTGGGGCCATGTGCCTCCCCGTAGTGACCATTGCGCAACTATCTCGTGAGCCGAATACGGTGGTATGGGACAGTATTCGAGCTGTCAATACTTCGGCGAGAGCCGAGTACGGGTGAGATCTGTGCTCGTGCTGACGGGCGACGAGTCCTCCGTGGTATCATCGAGTGTACTTTAAGTATCTGTGATTGGCCACGAGCCTTTCACAGTAACTAGAGTGTGAGTTGAGCCGAGTACGGTGAGACCTGTAACTTGGCTGACGGCTAGGTGAGTGATGAGCCGAGTACGGTGAGACCTGTACTCGAGCTGACGGCCAGCAATGAGCCGCATACGGTGAGATCTGTATCGCGTTGACGGGTGACGAACCTGTTGCGATGCCATCACTAAGCTTCTCAAACCATAACATCGTATGAGAATAACTAGGATTGACGACCCTAGAATGGATCATGTTGGGAATGATACAAGGGAGGTACCTTAGTTTCCCAAACTGCTGGTTGAAAGGACTAATAATAACTTGGTAATCATGAACATCATCGCACCGCATGTGCTTGTAGATGTGGCGCACTGAGGAAGTTAAGCATTCGCGAACGTAAGATGATGTCGCTTGAGGGTGGTTTGGCAAGGGCATACAGCATCATGTCCTATACATTTTTGCATTTAACAAGAGTAGTTAGAATGCTTGATTTGTACTGCTTTATCATTACGCTTGGTTGATTTGATAACATGTTAACTTATGCATTATTGTTCCACTGAGTTAGCTACTCACTCCCACGTTACGGGACGGTGTTGTACACACCAACCAGACTCTGTTTGCAGGATTAGAGGGCGCCTTGGTTCAGGAGCCAGAGCCCGACGTTGATGAGGACCAGGAGGAGTTCTCTTTCATGCAGTATTCTGACGGCTACGCCTAGGCCGGCTGCATCGCGGGACTTTCGGGGCCTCTTTTGAGGATGTATTTTGGGTTTTTAATTTACAAACTTTACATGTATATTGGTGCTCAGCTAGTACTCATACTCTGAAGTTCAAAAAATTTGTACTTACATACTTGTATATAAAATTCAGTCTTCCGCTGTTTTTAAATGCAATTGAACTGGAGTATGAATTACTGTTTGGTTTAATCTCATTCAGTTTATTGCGCTAACTCAGACAACATTAACCGACATTGTGTATGTTGCATAAGTGATGCGTGGAACTCGGGAGTTGAGTTCATACTCGACCCCCGAATTCAGGGCGTTACATTAAATCCCATGGAAACCATGTTTATATTTTAATCATTTCTGTTACATATTGCTGTCCAAATCTGCCTGGACAGATTTTGGGCCACTTTGGGGCCTGATTTATAGGTCTTTGGTGGGAATAATGAAATAAAATAATATGTGATTCTTGTAGCCTTATGACCCACCTACAACCATACCAAATTTCAGCCCATCTGACCTTCATTAGGGTCCCAAAGGTGTGGTCCAAATGAGGTGGACAGTCTGGATTTTTCTGCACCGTTCCAGCAATATCTACCTTGGACAGGTTGGAATTCTAAATTTATTAAAATACTTTGGATGTCTAAAAATTATAAAAATTTACAAGGAGGTGGTCCACTCATGTTAGGACCAACCTACAAAATTTGGGGGCTAATGGACACCTGTACACCATGGAGGTGGCTGGACCGGCCCATTACAACATGGTGTCCAGATCAGTCCGATTTTTAGGATAGATTGAATTCTTTAAATAAATTAAAATATTTCAAATCTCCAAAAATGTGAAAATGTGTGAAGTTGTTTTTCACCTATGGTAAGACCTACCTACTATGTTTTAGAGCCAATGGGACCTTGTGCACACCGTGGCGAGGGCCGGACTGGCCCACCACATTGGGACGTCCAGGTCTGTCCGATTTTCGGACAGACTGTTTTGTTCAAATTAATTAAAATACTTAAGAATATCTAAAAATTCTGAAATTTTTGGGAGTGTGTCTCACCTATTGAAGTATCACTCTGAGAAATTTCAACCCCAACTGACCCCATTTGGGCATCCAAAGAATGGGCCAAGATGGTTGACTTGCCAGAATTTTCTGCTGTGCAGTCCAGCAAAATGCCTTGATAAAAATTATATTCAAAAAATGTTTCCTCTGATGGTGGGCCACCTTTTGGGTTTTCTCTCATTGTATGCATGATGAGGGACCTTGGCCCTCAATTTCATAGTTTTAGAGGTCCTGGGCCCACTCCAATGGAGTGCCCAAATTTAGGACAGCAACATGTTATAATTATGTTTGGCCTTTTGGCGATGAAATTTGAGGAGTGGGGCCCAACACATGGTGAAGAATTTTAGAGGTAATAATTTATACATTTAGTTCCTTAAATGTTGGGCTTAATAAATGCACTTTTGAGGCCCACCACAGTTGAATTAATTGGGTCCATGAATGTGGTTAGTTGTAAACTCTTTGAGCCCAATTGGGCTGGAACTTTCTAGATAGGCCTATTGAATTCTTGGGCATTTTTACCATACTATTGTATTGGATTAGTGGGCCAGATTACACAAGTATATGGGCCCTTGATTGCCCACCAAATCAACTTATATTGGGCGGGTTGTAGGCCCCACTTACTTGACTAAGAACATGACATTTGCCCATGTGATTTGAGCAATGGGCTGCCCACTAGGCCACCACAATATATGGGATTAGTAGCCTTATGTTTGGGCCCTAACCTTTCCCTATGGGCCCATAGTGAGATATATGGGTTGGGCTATGTGTGTTCCCCTTGGACCCATGTTTTGGTTGGGCCTGGGCCGCCTTTCTGTTCTGACCCAACATGAATGTATGTGGTATGGAATGCTGTCCATTTTTATTTCTAATGTTATGTGGGCCTTGGGCCTTGATCCGTAATCAATTAGAGATGGGCTACCTCTTGGGGACCAATTGTGGTTGGATGTCCACATTGGTGGACCTAAGGTAGACTCATGGGTCCTATGGGTGGTTAAAGGCCCACCATAGACCCTTGTTAGGCTCGTTTCATCTATTTAGGCCCATATCATGTTCTCCTTAGTCTCATGGGCTACCCCAGGTTTATGGGCCCCCACTAGAGGTTGTATTCCTTATGAGGAATTGGTTAGGTAGCTAGACCCTTCATGGTTAGGTAGAGAGTTCATCTTCACCTCATTAGCACCCCTATTCATCTTCATGGCCCACTCCCATACGCATCATATGCATGCTTGGTTGAGGTATTATTGGCCATGGTTGTGTCATTGTGTAGGACATGTGTATCTCCCCGAGAGATGGATGCTTGAGACTAATGCATGGGTGATTGTGTGATTCATGCATCTGGCATTGCATAGCTTATGGATATCCGCCCTTACTTCATCAGGGCCTTGCCTCCACAGGGGTATTCGTGGATGGTTGTATGTGTGGACACCGGAAATATTAGTTGAGCATACCGGGTGCATAGGATGCCATGGGTGAAATTCCAAAAACTTCCATGGTACCAAGGATCTGCTCCAAGCCGTGACCTGGGTGGAATATATGAGACGCACGAGGGCCATACCATTAGGCCGCGTCTCCCACTGTCGTGTAGTCGGTTGGATAGGGGTGGGGCCTTACCTGCCTGACGTGAGGGGGCATTGCTAGGCTGAGTCTGACCAGCTCGTAAATGGGTCCGCTACCGTCAGGCCTTGTTGGTGATTGGTTGTCACAAGCGGGTAGTGAGGTCTCTTACGCTCGTTTGACTGTGCGGGGTCTGTTAGAGCGGCAGTCATTCAGCAGTGTAATGGACCCCGGTGATTTCCTTATGATTGGAAATGTACTGGACATATGGTTTGGATATGAGCACTGACACTTACTTGCATTGCATTAGCATTGGTTATACAAGCCCCTTCATGCATTGCCTTGGTATGGCATCTAGTACTCATTGCATCTTATTCATGATAAGCCTGGGTAAGGCTAGTGATATCCTCATTGACCATGCTTCTCTCTTGTATCTCCTACTACTCTTCTGTGCACCATTATCACACACTTTAACACACCCTCTAAGCTTCTATAGCTTATGCACGATGATGCGTGCAGGATACTCTAGGCAGGCGACACAGTAGCAGAGCGTGGAGTAGAGCTGAGCATTTGAGGACTCCAGTGTTGCCGACCTTTTTCTCCTTTCCTTTTTGTCTCATGTATGTCCTTTTGGACCTTATGGATGATTGTAAAAGTTTAAATTCTTAGTGGATTTTGTGATGTGTGCCTTGTTATTCTCAGATTTACTGCAGTGATCTTGGGTATGCTCGTGTTAGAAATGAT
>JAJHSJ010000017.1:22122952-22191051 GCA_021015155.1 Magnolia officinalis
GGAATTGAGAATAGGTTAAGGTTTAGGTTTAGGAAATCGGGTTCGGTTCAAGATCGGGTTTAGGTTTGGGTTTTCAAGTTAGGTTTAGGTTTAGGTTAGAGAGTTGAGATTAGGATTAGGAGGTGTTGGTTTAGGTTTAGGGATTTGAGAATACATTTAGGTTAAGGTTTAGGTTTAGGTTCAGGTTTAGGTTATAGGTTTTGGTTTTGGTTTTGGTTATAGGTTTTGGTTTAGGTTATAGGTTATAGGTTTAGGTTTAGGTTTTGATTTAGGTTACGGGTATAGGTTTAGTTAGGTTTAGGTTTAGGCTATAGGTTTGGTTTTGGTTTAGGTTATAGGTTTTGGTTTAGGATTATAGGTTATAGGTTTAGGTTATAGGATTTGAGAATGGGTTATGGTTTAGGTTTTAGAAATCGGGTTCAGGTTCGGGATTGGGTTTTAGATGGGTTTTCAAGTTTAGTTTAAGTTTGGGTTTTCAAGTTTAGGGTTAAGGTTTAGGTTTAGGTTATAGTTTTTGGATTTGAGAATGGGTTCGGGTTAGGCTATAGATTTTGGTTTTGTTTTAGTTATAGGTTTTGGTTTTGGTTATAGGTTATAGGTTTAGGTTTAGGTTTTGATTTAGGTTATAGGTTATAGGTTTAGGTTTAGGTTATAGGTTTTGATTTAGGTTTAGGCTATAGGTTTTGGTTTTGGTTTAGGTTATAGGTTTTGGGATTTGAGAATGGGTTCGGGTTTAGGTTATAGGTTTTGGTTTTGGTTTGAGTTATAGGTTTTGGTTTAGGTTATAGGTTATAGGTTTAGGTTAAGGTTTCAGTTTATGTTATGAGTTTTGGGATTTGAGAATGGGTTCGGGTTTGGGTTATAGGTTTTGGTTTTAGTTTAAGTTATTGGTTTTGGTTTAAGTTATAGGTTATAGGTTTAGGTTAAGGTTTCGGTTTATGTTATAGGTTTTGGGATTTGAGAATGGGTTCGGGTTTAGGTTATAGGATTTGGTTTTGGTTTAAGTTATAGGTTTTGGGATTTGAGAATGGGTTCGGGTTTAGGCTATAGGTTTTGGTTTAGGTTTAGGTTATAGGTTATAGGTTTAGGTTAAGGTTTAGGTTTAGGTTATAGGTTTTGATTGAGGTTTAGGCTATAGGTTTTGGTTTTGGTTTAGGATATAGGTTATAGGATTTGAGAATGGGTTCGGGTTTAGATTATAGGTTTTGGTTTTGGTTTAGGTTATAGGTTTTGGTTTATGTTATAAGTTATAGGTTTAGGTTAAGGTTTCGGTTTAGGTTATAGGTTTTGGCATTTGGGAATGGGTTTGGGTTTAGGTTATAGGTTTTGGTTTTGGTTTTGGTTTAGGTTTTAGGTTATAGGTTTAGGTTCAGGTTATAAGCTATAGGTTTCAGGAATTGAGAATAGGTTAAGGTTTAGATTTAGGAAATCAGGTTCGGGTTCGGTATCGGGTTTAGGTTTGGGTTTTCAAGTTTAGGTTTAGGTTTAGGTTAGGGAGTAAGATTAGGATTAGGTGTAGTTTAGGTTTAGGGATTTGAGAATAGGTTAGGTTGTAGGTTAAAGTTTAGGGAATTGAGTTTAGGTTATAGGTTTAGGTTATAGGTTATAGGTTTAGGTTAAGGTTTAGGTTGTAGTTGTAGTTTTGGGATGTGAGAATAGGTTTAGGTTATAGGTTAAGGGTGTGGTCCCTGCAAATACAGATATAAACACGACCTGTCCAAATGGCCAGGCCCTTCCAATGCTGTCCATAAGAAATGGACAGCTTCATCATGGTCAGCGGTTCCCACCTTCCAGGGATACCCGCTCATCCGGATAGCTCCAACGCACATCCAGGTCTGCTCCATTAATTTCGAGCAAATACATAAACACGGCCTGTCCAAATGGCCAGGCCCTTCCAATGTTGTCCATAGGAAATGGACAGCTTCATCATGGGTAGCGGTTCCCACCTTCCAGGGACCCCCGCTCATCCGGATAGCTCCGACGCACATCCGGGTCTGCTCCATTAATTTCGAGCAAATACATGAACACGGCCTGCCCAAATGGCCAGGCCCTTTCAATGTTGTCCATAGGAAATGGACAGCTTCATCATGGTCATAACAGTGGTTCCCACCTTCCAGGGACCCCCACTCTTCCGGATAGCTCCGACGCACATCCGGGTCTGCTCTATCAATTTTGAACAAATACATAAATATGGCCTGTCCAAATGGCCAGACCACTCCAATCATGTGCATTCTTGACAAGAGACGTACCAGATGCTTGAATCTAGGAAAATGATTTTACCCGAACCTCTTGCAGGAGTTGTTCAAGTTCCACTGTTATCTGCGAGAAGGATGCTTGCGATTTGATGTTTAGAAGAAACCTAACCCCACCCAAAATTGTAATAATTTTGTTAGTACTTGGATTAGTATGTGAAACCTGGAGCCAAAATCCTTCAAAACAAAACACAACTAACCGTGACTAAGATGCAATTGTAAGCAACATCATAAGTTAATAGAGTTTGGCTGGTAATGAGTTAATATGACTAGAGTCTAGACAAATATAAACAATGAGCCAAACAAGGAAATTACAATAAGAAACAAGAAATAAAATAGGCGGAAGATTACCTCAAAGTTGGGGAAAGAAACCAGGATAGAGACCAGTCCACACAGGAGGATGCTCAGGCGCCATGGTGAAGCATTGAGGTACTGAAGTTGGGTTCTCAGCCTGTCAATAGAAAAACTGTCACTTAAAACTAACTTTTATGTGAGACAACATGAATTAACAAATAGACTTTCAGAATGACACTGAACATCAACAAGGTTCAATATCTGCATGTTGTAAAGAAGGCCCAAAACCAGTTAGAGATCAATCAATATCTACAAAGGTAACATGTGCAATAGCAAAGTATCTATCAATGATGAGCACCCTGTAAAGAGATGAGATTGATTGGTATTCTAATTAGTTTCACAAGCTTTTAATTAGATCTATTGATAAACTAATTTGAGAAATGTTCTAGCAAATGCGAACTCATCTAAGCTAATACAATTAATGCTAATAAGAATAGTACCTAAAATGCAATCAGGAAAAAAAATGATGCATTCATTACAAACAACAATCAAATCATAAAATGCATCCCACATTCACATTTCTAGGTGAATATTGACACCCCCCAAAAAAAAAAAACACATGCATTGGGTCCTGTTCTTTCTTATATCCCATAAGTTTATTTGTCAACTGATGATACATAGTAGTTTACATGAGATCAGCAATGGATTCTTGTTAATCTTCAGTCGTTGAATGAAATCCATTCAAAAGAGGAAAGAGAAAGAAAAGGTGAATGAAAAATAAAATAAAAAGTGAAAGTGGACAACTTAAAGCAATGATATGATTTGGAGAGAATTTAATCTTGCTTTGTGCCCACTTATTCAAGGATAACCTTTAGGCGATCGCACTGCATAGCACGTCTACAAATGTGTTGCACTGGTTTGTACCAATCAACACTCTTTAAACGTGCTTTGGTTACTGCAGCTACATCATTGATAGAGTTGGCGACCCCCTTCTATTTTGGTACTTATTAATGGTAAGACATTGTTTTCTAGGTGTTACCCATACATATGATGAATATATGGGATGATTTTTACACTAGGTGATCCTCATAGTGGGCCAACTTATTGAAAGTTTTTGATGTTACATTCACTTAATAGGTTGGAAGTTATATGTTGGATGTTTCATCTATGGGATAAGTGTTCCCGGAATGCAACACAGAAGAAGAAAGGAGAACAAGGTATTGAAGATAGCATTCGATCTTTCTTCAACATCTTTGGTGTAGGTCTTTGGGTTCATCAAGTCAGTGAGCTAACTCAGTTGACCCGATGAGATTTTGAGCTGAGTCATCAGGTTCAGGAACTCAGTTTGGTGTAGGTACCCTGTTTTCATATATTGAGTCATTAGATTTTTATTTTTATTTTTCCTTCATGTCTTTATTCTTTGTTTTCTTTGTTATGTAGGGGCTATGTTGGAATTCACAGCTCATGATTCAGAGATTTCATTCTAAAGCCGGAGCTTCTTCGAGCCCATTGTAGATTCAGGATTTGAGCATCCTTCAGAAGGTAGATTCTTGTCAAGTTCTTCCATTTTATGTTTGACTTCATGAAGAACACAGATTTTCTGGTTTTTTATTTTTTTTAATTGTTGCATCTGATCTTGAATCTATTATGGTTTTTTTCAGCAAATCTATGTGATTTTTTAGAAGAATTTCAGCATCTGTTGCTAGTTTGGTTGTTTTTTTTTTTACTTTTTGTAGTCATTTGTCATGTTTAAGATATTTGGAGACATGTAATCTATTGAATTTAGGTAATAAATTTGGTACCTACAGAAGATAGAGCTCACACACTTGCAGTCCAACACAGTCCACAGAAGTTACTCTCAAATCACTTCTTTTGCTCAGGATTTCAAATGCACTAAAAAGTTGTGAGTGACTTACAACTCGTAACTCGCTTACAGGTGAAATTCTGTCCAAACACCACCTTTGAGTGGGTTGTCTCTAAACCCTTGACAACTAATAAAACTTCCAGGCATCCAAATGACCCCTAAATGTACCGAAAAATTGAGAAATTATATGATCCTTAGCCTCTGCAAACCTATTTTCTACAACTCACAACCAGTCTACCAGAATATACTATCAATGTTTCTCTAGTTTACAAGTCCATTCACCATGAATCAAATTCAGCAACGAAAAGCAAACAAAATAAAAGAAAGGTCTTTATCCCTGTCAAATGTTTTCAAGTATTTATAACACTCCAAACACTTTTAATTTATATATTAAAATATTGAGTCGAGTCATCTTAAGACATCGAGTCAACCCGACCTGATGGGACATTTAGTTGAGTCAAGTTTTCGGGTTTTTGAACCATGGGTTCAGAACTGCTTGCATCAAAACAGGGGAAAAAAAAAGGCATTTTATTCACATGGAAAACATAGATAAGTAGTCATTCTAATAAGAGACATATTTCAAATTAGCAACTTATAACAATTAAAAAGAAGTTGGTAGAAAACATACGGATCTATATTTCGGTAGTTTAGTCCTCCAATAAAGCCTGACTTGCTGAATTTACTGACATAATAATCAATATCCTCTTCACACAACCATGAAGTCAAGGTAATTGGTTCGGGAGGCGATTCTGCAAGAGCTCCTTTAGGTACAATTAGAGGACCCAGATTGCGAAGAGTAAGAAATTTCTTGATGAGTGTTCCCATATCAATCATAGCAAACTCAGATTCAGCTACTCCAGGTTCCTGCATCATAACAACTGATGTTTTGTTTTAGCGAGAAAAAAAAATGGCATTGAAAGACATAACTATGTACAACCAATAACGACACTGCCTACATTTACCGCATGTTCCCCAAGATGACTTTACACAAGATGAGAATGCCTACAAACAGCTTTGGTGAATACATAATTAAATTCCATGTTGAAAAGGTAGGAATGTAATCGCTAGAAAATGGTGTTCGCCTTGGAGTAGAATTATTAGCGGGATGCCAGGTTTGGTTCCCAAAATTTCCTTGTGTTACCACAAAAAATTCCATGGAAATAAGATGTGACATGAGACATGCTAGCTCCAGTGTGAAGATGTCAAGCCATCCCCACTAGGAATATTCTTGTCTGCCAAGGATCGGGCCAAGCTGACCATCAGGTAGGCTACAAGTGTGTGTTTAATGTGGGCCATTGATCCTATTAACAATGCATTTATCTTGTATACATACGAACTGATTTCTAAGACATGCCATTTAAATTGTGAGATGTCTTGATGAGCTGCTCTGATATAACACAAACTTGTCTACCCGAATGGATTCATAGGCCTACTCTCATCGCAAAATTCTCTGCTCCATAATGAATTGATATTTAGTTTAAGAAGAACGTTAGTATGACACTCTTCTCTGCAGCTCACTCCCTTCAGTTCACATGGAAAACACATATTGTGATTGGTATTGTTGACCTGGTGGGCCACCTCAAGTAGATTGGCCTACTTGTATCAAAGAAACGAACATGTATACACTAACGAGAAGTACATGTTTTAGATGTTGGTGGATTTTTAGTGGAGTTAGAAAAGGTCACCTCAGTCAAAGCTCAGAGAGATTTTCTAGAAGGTCTCCTCAGTCAAAGCAAATCAATGATTACTTCAAGAATCCCATTATAGACTAAAAGTCTTTGTTGCATGGACTGCCTGTGACTTGCATCATTGAGTCTTTTTTTACCTACGTAAAAATTGTACAAGAGAAGAACTTCAATACTCTGACAGAGTGTGATGGATGGTATGCAAGCACTTTTAAATTTATTAAAAATTGAATACCTGGCATACAAGAAATTCAAATTAAACTACCCAAATAAAATATTCCAGTTCAGATGTATCATTAACCAGAAAAAAAGAGAGATTATTTTGATTATCTGACCAATGATTTGGTGGACATTGATTGGGTGGTTAAAAATGAAATACATACAATAGTAACTAAGAATCAGTTTTAAAGAAGCATAAATGATGAGAAAAATACCCTTTTAGAGAAATAGACATCAGGATTCTCTATTCCCAATGCTAGAAAATGCTTACCAATCCAGCAATCTTTTTTATCATTGAGGCTGGATTAGAGTTCAGTCTCAACATGCATCTTTTATGAAAGTACAATGTACCAGAGTAGAAAGAAAACACAGAGAAGTAATAGAGAAGTATATGTTACATCTAGTAAAAAGATCCAGATTAACCATGCTTAAAAGAAGAGCACTCACATTCTTCAAGCCTTATTGTTGAACAAAATCTAGACATCGTTTCACAAGCTGCACCAGATCGAAAAGCCTTCTTGGATAGCAACATGCTTCTCTTGCAAAGCCTTCTTGGATAGCAACATGCTTCTCTCGCAAAGACAGTGTGTCCATTCTACACGCAACCTCACTTGCAGGATGATGACGGTTAGACTGCTCCCTTGTATATTTGAACCCTCCTTCAAGCTCAGAATCACTGCTTCCATCACTACTTGAATCCCTGTAATAGTCGCCATCACTGTCCTCAGCAGGTTGCCTACCACACCAGAAATCGGCATAAACATGGTATGAAAGCCACAACTTTCAGATCTCAAAGAACATATTTGCATTCAGATTTTCTAAGTAAAGTTCCAATACTATAAATTGATTAAGATGAGAACAAACTCCTTAGTAAAGTTAACAATGAAGAAAATAATAAAAATCATCAATAAACTTGAGGTCGTTCATGTACCGGTTTGATGAGACTAACTTTCAGATCTCAATGAAGTTTGCAACCGGTGCTCCAGTGTTTCCATGTTCATGTACTCCTCCTAATGGTAGAAAGAGATGCATGAGTTTTAAAGATTACCAGGGGAAGGTATGTACATAAATGAAATTTTTTCAGTAATTGAAGCTGTCTAATGACACAAAATAGAAAGAGAAACGAATCTTTTTTTAGACAACAAAAACCAGCTTTGAGCAGGTACCATACAAACAAGTAATCTATCTTGAAAAAAAAAAAAAACTCAACATGGCAAAACCAACAAACTTAAACACATGCATGGAAGACCTTTGAAGTAGCATTCCTAAAAAGGGATTCCTCCAAGTGCTTCACAAGTTCATTTATCCTTGGCTGCCATTGATGAGAAGCTTGTTGCCGCTGAAAAAGCTTAAAGCTGCAAAGCAATGAGTAGTAAAAATGCAGCAGTTACAACTAAGTAGATACCCAAGAAAAACAATTAAGAAGCATTTATTTTAATACCAAAAATGAAAATACTAAACTACACATCATGGTTATGTCATGATTATTCATAGCACATTACATTAACTTCTTTAATAATCTGTTACATTCACAATATTAAAGAGGATCTCAACCTCAAGTCCATTAATTACTTCATATTGTGTCATGGTTTCTCCCTTGCTTACATACCAAAAATATCTATAGGCAAAAATATCTATAGGTATATCTTGTCCTAACTATTATGTTAGTACACTTATTGCCACATCAAAGACTGATATGCATGTAACTGACAAAGATAATTATCTTTGTTCCTTCTATCCCAAACTGGAAAAGCTGAATTTCATGCGGGGATGCTTACCAAATGTTGTTTAGAACATCTGACCTAAAATTCAAGGTTTCATACCTCTGGTGAACCTGTCTACAAAGGAAATGGATGTCCGCACCTGATGAACAGATTTGATCATGCACCTATGTAAACTCCCCAGTGAAGCATTGTGGACCACCTCCTGAGCCTACACTCTAATAATTGCTTCCACTTTGAATAAGTATAGTACAGCTAAACATAGATAAAGTAATAAAACTAAAGAATTACAGAAACAACTTATTAGATTAAAGTATTGAATTTAGTAGCAAAAATGTAGGTGCTAGTGCAAGTGAGGCGTCAGTCAGTCCTAGAAATGGCGGCAGCGGAAGCGCGAATCAACTTTAAACATATCCAAATGCTTTGGCCACTCGATGAGATTTCTGTGGACTAAAAAATTTACACTACCACAACTAAAAATTATACATCAAAGTCAACCATCATATAGAAGGACCAAACAATTCATCAACTCCCACCATTTAATGGCAGCTGCCAAGGAATCCATAGGCACTTTGAAATTTGAATTCTCAATACTCAAGTTTGAAATGCATATTAATATTCCCACCCACAAATTGTTGGATGGTGGGACTTAGAAGATGGGTTTGCACCAACTCTCTATGCACACTGAACGGACAATCTTATCCAAATCAGCAAGTAAAAAATACTGAGGCAATTGAGAAGAAATTGAGTAACTTAACAGGAACAAGTTCTATATGTTGCCCCAACTATGGGAGGAGATTACAAACTAGAACAATGGCATCAACACTTGCTGACACCAAGCCAACTCATCCAAGTTGACTCAGTTTCAGCCACCACCATTCCGAGTTAAATCCCTTATAAATCATACATGCATGGATTCTGACCATGCTGGAATGTGACATTTAGGATATGATAGATAGCTGAGTTACTCTCCAAGACAATTTTGATTCCCTGAGTGGAACATCAGGGATCACAATAAGAGTTTAGTACAGAGCATAGATTACCTGGGTTGCAATTGAATCAAGCTTGTCAAATAAAAGGACGTGCGGAGCTGATTGGCGAGCTTTATCGAATATCTCCCTCACATTAGCCTCACTCTCTCCAAACCACATAGTCAGCAGCTCAGGTCCCTTGATGCTTATGAAGTTAGCCTGACACTCATTTGTGAATAATTCATAGCTGGCAGATAATTTGTGAATTACTCAGGAAAATCCTTTTTCCTAAAAAATTTCATGAATTATCCATGATTGTTTCAGAAGGGCAGAGCACTCTGTATTATAATGCAATCAGAAGAATATCTGTAGTTATTCATAAATAGTGATGATTCCATGCATGCATGTTTTAGAAAAGAAGAATTGTATGATACCAGGGGCAGAGTATGATGGACCATATTGTGCATGAATCCACCTGGAAGACACAGATACGTACTCACTCCAGGCAGTCCAATGTGTGGACCCATTGGGGTGCGTCATTGCTACAAAAACACACTGACTGGACAATCATAATGTCCAATCAATGGACATGCCCATTGAATTATGTCAGTTGGCGATTTCTATTCTAGCTAGCCAGCTGATTCCTAATGATGGAAGAATTATAATCAATCCAACATACACTCCATTACAGCACTACCATAATTTGGACAGTCAGAGTTGAAACATATCCACAAAAAGCAAAATGCAGACCATGTGCATGGTGGTTGCATGAATGATTATGATCCACCATACCCTGCCACAATATCATCCAAGTCCTCTGTAGCAAACAACAAATGTGGCAGTTCTTAGAGTTTAAATATCAATATCAAAGAATATCAAACCAACAAAAAAGAAAAATCAGAACTGCAAAAAGCTTCCAGCAACATTCTTTGAGGACTCCTGCACACATGGGTCCAAACCAAATTGCAATTCAATCCAAGTTCTTACCAACCGAGTTATTTTCATTATTTTCTACCAGCAAAAGGACTCCTGCACACATGGGTCCAAACCAAATTGCAATTCAAACCAACAAAACCCAGATATGGTAAAATTTGGGAAGCAAATTGTCAGTTTGAAAAGTTAATTAGAAAAAAGCACACCTATGGCTCATGGCTGAGAGTTTCTGAATCACCCATGTCATTCAAATGCCGCACAATGCCTTTCTTCTAGAAGTTCAACATCCAAGGCTTGGACCATGCCCAAAAGGTTTCTGAAAATTCGACAGATTACTTGTAGGTTCTTCTTCACAAGCACCACGAGAGACTTTTATTTCATTTTTTTTAAATTAAAAAAAAAAAAAAAAAAAAGATTTTGAAACATACAAAATTGAAATCTAAATGGCATGCTAGGGTGGGACAAATGCTAGAGTGGAGTTTTTTACGAGTTAAGTCAAACTTGAAAATTCAAAGCCTAATATCTGAATTGAATTCAATTTTGTCATCCCCTGGATCAAACCACTTAACGACCGAAAGATTCACCATATAATTTTCAGAATGTCCATGTCTATAAGAATCCAAATGCAATATTGCTTTAACTGTAATGACGTACCTCTCCAACTGGATTGCAAATAAATGGCAGCCTTGTGTAACATGAACTCCTTGCGAGCAATATGAGTAAGGATTTGTCTTTGAATAGCTCTGGCCGCATGACCCAAAACTTATGCTCTGCGTGCATCCAACTCAGCCATCTGACCAGCTCTCAAGAAGACCTTTGTCTTCCCTATCTGTCAAGACCAGCCAATCACCAAAAGAAAAAAAAAAAAAAAAAAAGATTAATTACATATTTCCCAGTTGCAAGAGAAATTACAAGCATTTTTTTCTTCTACAAAATTGAAGCAAGATATTAAAGATAAACACATTGAATGATAGCAATTCTAGCAGTTGAGTTTTCTTATTTCCAGCCAAGAAGATATATGCAAGATTCACTAATGAAAGCTTCTTGATGTCATTAACAATCCAAACATTCCCTAAGTTGAACTCTTTCCAATATCAGGTTATAATAGTTCCTTCACTTTAGTAGAGGGAACCAACTTACCAGTTGTTGTTCGAGGTTCCATTCAAGCCTCTAATTCTCCTCTTATCTTCTCTTTGTATAATTCAAAATTAATCTGGACCACAGAAATTGAGTTTCTTAATACAGATTGTGGGAACATTATAATAAATGTGCTCTTACATGCATGATTCTATAAACATATATACAAAAAAAAGGTTCACCATAGGTGGATGGTGTACCTTTAAATCTGACATCCGTGAGGGCCTTTCGGTGCACAAACTTGACTATGTTCCCACATATGAGAGCTTCATTAATGACCTTCAATTAAAAAAAAAAAAAAAACATTAAAAATCATACACATCATTGGAAACAGGCTAGAAAGTGAGAGAAAAAAATAATAAAAAGAACATTGAGGATAGATAGAAAAAGCAATAAACAAAATTGCTAATCTAGCATGTGTGTTTTGCACCATTCATTAAAAGTAGGCAAGTAGGCTGATCCACTATATATAAAGCTTTTTAGCTTGAGTTTGACCTACAATTCTACATGTGGGCCCATTTCGATTTGTGAATGACCTACAATTCTACATGTGGTCCAATTGAAAATACTATCCAGAAAGAAAGCATTCATTGAATGCACAACAATCAATAGCTACCACACAAGATAAGGTGAAAATACTTCATTAAAACAAAATGACTAAAGGTCTAAAAAATGAAAGTAATTTCATCTACTTTGGGAGAGTACAGATTAATAAAAAAATGATGCCACATAGTCATACCCTGTTTGGAGTTGAACGGTAGACTGACCATTGACAGGGGGCCCTTTCGTGCCACAACAGCCTCAGCAATTTCGTGTCAGCATCCAAATGTTCCCCCTGTTCAGCAACAGACAACAAACGTGAAATGGGCCCACTTCATGACATGATATATATCTAATTTATATGCCAACGGATCAATGGTGGATTCCTTATTGCCCAAAATATCATTACCAACCATTGCTTTTGTTGGGTGGCCCAATCAGTGTGTACATGGCCCACTTTTTCCACGTGTATGGTTGATTAGCATGGCTCTAAATGAAACAACAATAAGATCTTCCCAGTTAGTCACCATTTCAAATTCTACATTGGAGTAGGGTCCCTAAATCTAGATGGTTCATTTAGTGGGACTATCAAGAGTGGCCCTCGAAACAAGGGAAATATGAAAATGATGAATCCTACATTTTCTATTTTCAGTGTCGGTGTGTGTGATGGCTAGGCATGCTTTTTTTTTTCTTCTTCTTTTTTTTTTCTGCCACAGCTCATCAACAGTGTGGCCCACCAGATGTACCATCCACATTCACTGACTGAGCAAATGCTGGTTAGGAGCAGGAGTTAAGGTCAGCCCCAAATAAAAGAATGCACACAAAGACACTCGACCTAGTCTTAAAACCTTGATGGGCATGGACACGAGTTACGGTTTGACCGGTAAAACCGGTAGGGACAGTTGACCCATCAGGATTTTGGCATGGCCCACTATTGGAAAGGCTTGGGCCTGATTTCTATGCCTATGCTTCAGTCAACCCATTTCTACAAATTAGGCCCCTGGTATGGTGATCCAGACAGTTGATCTTATGTTCCCTACTCCTGATGGGGGATTCTACAAATTAGGCCCTTGGTATGGTGATCTAACCTTGTCCTACCAAGATCTGACTGCCTATCAATTGCATCACTTGGAACGAGATATGGTCCTATGGATCTAACACATCCAAACATGCAAGCTTTTACATAATAATTTTTAAAAAAAAAAACATTTAATCTCAAATTCAAGTCGCAGTAACAAGGAAATCAACAAAACCCCAGAAATGTAAGGGAAAGAGAACCTTTGAAGAGGAAGAAGCCTCAATGTAAGGGGGAGTGACGGCGAGGGAGAACCAGTGGAGGCGGCGTTGCTGAAGATCCGGTGGTGTTGAAGGAGGTGTGAAGGCGCCGGAGCTCGAGAGAGGGAGAGGGAAACGACAAGGGACCGCGAGAGAGGGAGAGGGAGATGGTGAGGGCGCTGACGGTGGAAACAGAGAGAAAGAGAAAGATGGAGGAAGATGAGAGAATAAAATAAGGAATGCAGTGAGAGAGAGAGGATCTACCTTTGAGAACAGAGGCGTAGCTGAATTTGGAGGAGGTGGAGGAAGTGGTCGTGAAAAAGACGCCGCCGGAGCCGATGAAGGATTCTTCCTCGGCGGGGCGGGGGAGGAAGAAATTGGATTTTTAGGGTTAAGGGTTTGAAGAGATAGGGAAGGAGTTTCGGTCGTTTTTGATGGGTTTGCTGTGGTGGGGAGGTAGATGACTTTCCAACGCTGAGAGAGAGAGAGAGAGAGAGAGAGAGAGAGAGAGAGATATGGGGGGCGGGGGAGATTTGGGCGCCGTGCCCAATTTTTGGCGTAGGGCCATGGACGGTGATTTTAGGGGCTCCGTGGGGCCCATCATGGTGTATTTACTCGATCCATTCCATCCATTAATTTTACTAAAATATTTCAGTTCATAATCTCAAAAATAAAATATACTGAAGGCCCAAGTGGACCACACCATAGAAAGCACATGTGATTTAATATCCATGTTTCCTACCATGTGGTCCACTTTAGCCTTTGATCTAGATAATTTTTGGTTTCATGCCTTATAATAATATTTTAAAATAGATGGACGGCTTAGATAGAACAAATATAGTTTTTTAGGCCTTGTAGAGCCCTTATACCATCGTTAATCCTTAATGGTGTGACATATTTTTAGCTACAGACTAAATCTGTAGTAAGTACAGCTAAGGTTTATATCCGTAGCAGAAAGCTAACGCGTTCTGTATCCTTTGCCCCTTTTTTTGGTAGTGAGAGCCAAAGGAATTGTAACATGATAGCCATCTTTTAGGTGATGAAGATAGAATGTATATGTATCAAATGTAGCCTATCTTTTTCTTCTTTACCTCCACATTTCTACCTATAGTATTGTATCATTTTTTTGCTCATGTGTCACTTATGTAGGACATTAGTATCATGAAGATCAAATGGCACAAAAATCAGTCCATCCGATCATCAAATAAGCTACACTATTGGAATCGGATAGCCGGTGGTATGAATCAACATATAGGTGTGGCCTACCTTGTGAGCAGATCAGCTGGAACTTTGAGAGTAGTAATCTTCATGTTGGGGGTTATCATTTTCATGGTACTGATGGCTTCATTGGTAACTGAGATTAATTATCTCTCCTCAACACAATATAACACGTGAATGAAAAATAGGTGTTCAGCTATAACATCGAGTTAGAGAGGAGCAAGGGCTTTGAATTTATATATGATTAGTTTCCAACTCATTTAAGGAACTAATTGATTATATGATTCTTTGTCTCTTCTAATTAATTAAAAAACATTCAATGTGGTAATAAAATTTTAAGAAATCATATACTAAAATGAAATCTTCTAGAAATAGTAGATTGAGAGACGATACCTCGTTTCAACACCTGAGGTCATGGTATTGATTCTTGTGGCTAACAATGGAGTAACATTCTCAGAACGTGAAGAATCATTCTCGGAATATGAAGTCTTAAAATGTAAAAGAATTTCCTTGGAATATGAAGTTCATTGCTCATCAGTTAGATGTGTCTCCAACACACATTTATGGACGTCTCTGATGGATGAAAAATGGATGTAGAAAAATGGATGAATGGCATGGATGAAACACATACATCATGCGGTGACCCACACAGCACCGTCAGTAAGCAATCCAAGTCCCTCGTGATATGCCCATGAAAAGTTAAAGCTATTCAAAGACTAAACTCCAATGATAGTTATAGATGTATGTGTTTAGAATTAGATCCGTGAATGGGTGAAAAATAATAATAATTATTATTATTTTTTGTAAGGTGCAGGTTCAAAATGAACCCCGTGGTTAATCAAGATCCGGCTATAACAGATAGGGAGTGGATGACACTAAGTTTTTCGAACCCTCGTTTTATTTCTAGAATCAGAAGCTTTGTGAGTTTGCACGAGAACACCTTCCTAGTAGAGAAACCATTCTTTGTCCATGTGCCACTTGTAGATGTTTACGATTACCAGTTTCTTATGATGATTTGGAAATACATCTAATGAAAAATGGATTCGACTCAAGCTATAGGGTTTGGGACATGCATGGTGAGCATGTATCACCTAAGCGTACTGAATATGCATCAAGTTCCCAATAGTACCACAATGTCCTGAACTTAAATGAGGTTCACAACGCGATTGTTCAAGAAGTCGGTGGTAATAACCTAGATGAAGTTGTATAGGATGAGCCGAATGTGACCCCTGTAGTCGAAGGCGTCTTTGGGGAAAATGAAACTGATGAGTTTGAAGAAAATCTACGAAACGCAATGACTGAGCTATACCCAGGGGCCCAAGATTTCACTGTGCTGACTTTTATTGTACAACTTTTCAAATTAAAGGTGAACCATGGATGGAGCGAAAAAAGCTTTACAGAGCTCCTTTAACTACTAAAGAAGGTGTTACCTTCTAGTAACAAGGCCCCTACTAATACCTACTAAGCGAAGAAGATCATTACACAGTTGGGTCTTGATTATGTGAAGATCCATGCTTGTCCAAATGACTGTATCTTGTACTGGAAAGAGAACGAGATGAAAACCAGTTGTCCAACTTGTAAAGCTCCTAGGTTCAAGATAGAAATGAATGTTAAGAAAAAACAATCTCGAGTACCTGCCAAGGTGTTAAGGTATTTTTCATTAATACCAAGGCTACAAAGAATGTTCAGTGTGCCATGGTTAGCGAAAGAAATGTCCTGGCACTCAACCAAAAAATTGCAACCTGAAAAGATGGAGCATCCGACTGATTCTTTTGCATGTAAGAATCTCAATGAGAAGTATATGGATTTTTCAGCTGAGCCTCGCAATGTTCGATTGGGCATGGCTACAGATGGGTTTAACCCATTTAGTGCTTTCACTACAGCTTATAGTTCATGGCCCGTTATGTGTGTGACGTACAACCTTCCGCCAAAGCTTTGCATGAAACCTCAGTTTACTATGTTGGCTTTGCTCATTGAGGGACCACAACAACCAGGAAAGGATATTGATATTTATTTACGACCATTGATTGATGAATTACAAGACTTATAACATAAAGGGGTCACAACGCTTGACGCGTATCATAAAAATAAATTAAGATGCGTGTCGTTTTGCTTTGGACAATCCATGACTTTCTAGCATATGGTAATGTTTCTAGTTGTAGGACCAAGGGTAAGTATGGTTGTCCTGTATGTGGTCCTAACACTAATTCCTTACGACTCCAATATGGAAAGAAACATGTTTATATGGGTCACAGACGATGGTTGCCAATGTCAGACCAGGCAAGGAAGGACACAAGTGCTGGCACATTCAATAAGAACGTAGAGATACGACGTCAACCCATTCGTCTGGACGGAATTGAGGTTGAAAGACAAACTGTGAACCTGCATATGCAATGGGGGAAGACTGAGAAGAGGAATATGAGGGGTATTGATGGAGGCCGAGAAGAGCTAATGGGTGTTGTTGAATCACCGTGGTTCTTTAAACGGTCTATATTATTTGATCTAGAGTATTGGAAAGATATTCTGGTGCGTCACAACCTTGATGTTATGCATGTCGAGAAAAAAAATATGTGAAATCCTTATCGCCTTGTTGTTGAACACACCTGGCAAGACCAAGGATGATCCTAATGCGCGCAGGGACCTGAAACAGTTAAGAATTAAGAAGCGTCTATAGCTAAAAAAGAGCAATGGCAAGATGATTCAGAAACAAGGTCCTTTTTGTTTAAGAAAAGAAGAGAAAAGGCTTTTCATTCAGACTTTGCATGACCTGTGTGTTCCAGTCGGTTTTAGTGCGAATTGGAAGACCATCATAAAGGGAGATTGCATGGATTTAAAGGGAATAAAGTCTCATTCTTACCATGTGTTGATGCAACATTTGCTCCCAGTTCTCATCTAGTATGTATTTAGGGATAGGAAGGTCATTCGTCCTATAATTACAAGCTTTTGCACCTTCTTTAATGCCTTGTGCTCGACAACAGTAGGCATTCAAACGCTCCTCACTCTTGAGAGGGGTATGGCTAGGACCTTATGTCAGCTTGAGATTATATGCCCTCCATCTATATTTGTCGTGATGATGCATCTGTCCATCCACTTGGTTTACGAGGCTTGCATATGTGGTCCTGTATACTATCGATGGATGTATCCATTCGAAAGGTATGCTATAAGTTTAGTAAGAATAATCCGGCTTAACATCTATGGTTGTATGTATTTGTAATGTATCATTATCTTTGTCAGGTTCATGAAGACATTTAAGGCCTATGTCCGTAATAAGACGCGACCTGAGGGTTGCATTGCAGAACAATATATCCAAGAGGAGACAATTATATATTGCAACCAATACAGAAGAAAATAAAAAACAAGCCTCTTAGAAAAATTGGAAAGACGGTTTGATGGAGTCATTTCAGGACTATAAAAGTTGCAATATGTCGTTGATGACGATAACAATGATGACGATGTTGGTCCAATAGGTTCAGGTCAAAGTGTTATCCTAGCGGGTATCGAATACGAACAGGCTCATACATGGGTACTGAAGAGTCATCCCAGCTGTGATGTGTGGGAAGGGTATGCACAATTAGCTCATTTGTATATATTTTCTTTACTTTATGCGATTTTAATATAACAATGGTATCAAATAATACGCAGGAAGCACAAAGATTTCTTGCAGCGATGTTACAGGAGGACCAACAGGGTGCCCAGCGAGGATGAATTCATACCTTGGTTGAAGAGGCAACCAGAGTTTAGCGAATCTAACGATAAAGAATTTAAAGATATAGTGAGAGGACCTCTTTGTCACTAAGGACTATGAGGAGAATAAAACGAACCAAAACAGTGGGGTTATGACAGAGGGTATGACCACCTTTCGATCTAGTGCTAAGGATATGAATACAGTGGATGAAAATCAACCTTACTACGGAGTCCTTCGTAGAATTATCCAATTGGAGTACAGAACAGGGTACAAGCCCGTCTTATTTAAGTGTGATTGGGTTAAGGTGACACATCATGGTGTTTCTTTTGATGTCAAAGCGAATCTGAGATTAGTAAATTTGTCCAATCTTTACAGTTTAGACAAATTGGGTGACGAGCCGTTCATTCTTGCAGAGCATGCCACGCAAGTTTTCTACTCCAGAGATCCAAAAAATCCTGAATGACATGTGGTATTGGAAGTTCCGAAAAAGATTTTTATCGAAGAAGAGACATGTCATCTATCAAAACGGTTTAAGGATGTAACTAATGCCGATGCAAGACCTAATCTCACCTCATTAGCAATTGTTGATGAGTTGATATTCAATGAACCTGAAGACATCAATGTTGTAGTCGAGAAAACAAAGAAAAGAAAGCGATCAAGCAGAATCTCTTGAATTGTTAATATTTTCTAAGCATGTAACAATATGATATTTATTGGAGGAAATCCAATCAAGGTATGGATAATGTAGTGAATTATTTGTACTTTATCTGTTATCCAAGCTATTGTTTTAATCATTAGTGTTTTTATTTTATTTTATTTTAATTTAAACAGGCACATGGATTCACAACCAGAGGCATTGGGTGTGCACTTGACCGAGACTATAGATGCGAGCAAGACCAAAGGTAATATGATAGTTCTCCTTAATTAGATATGTAAATTTCAATTTTCTTATCATTTGAGGGTAATCAATGATGTGTATATATAACTGTTACTCTTTTTATGTTGTTGTGCCAGATTCTTCTTCTTCGTCAAGAAAGAGAGGTCCTACTAGGGGTGCTTTTTTACATGAGCAACTTGATAGGAAAAAAGTCCTAAAGACGACCGAATGAGGATTGTCCTGAACAAAAGCAATTTGCATCGCATATCGGTATTCTCACCCGTACTCATATCCCGATCATATACCAGGACTTTTGCCAGGTGCCTCATGCACACATTCAAATGATCATAGAGTCATTATCATGGGCTTATGAGTATGAGGGTCAAAGTTGAAATGCGAGTCTTACATACGTAACAAAACGCATCAAGGAAACATGGCGGAATTACAAGAAAAGGTTGACTGCAAAATATATTAAAAGCAAAGATCCTGCAGTTGTGAGAGATAGTCCTGCCCCCCCCCCCCGGTATCCCTATGGAGGAGGATTGGTTCGTCTTCGTGAATCAACATAGCACTGAGGAATTCAATAAAGCAAGTGAAAGGAATAAAGTCAATCAGTCCAAGCTAAAAGGACCTGCATGTCTTGGGAGGAACAGCATGGCTGTTATTCGCCATCAGATGGTATGTATTATTTATTTATAAATATAGGTATTATAATTTAATATTGAATTTACTTTTGAATTATCACTCATCTAACTCCATTAATATGTAATGTGCCAAAGGCGAAGGAGAGGAATCTTACGTCTGATGCCGAGATAGGTAGATGTGATTTTACTTAAGAGCCCATACAAGCAAGGACAAAGTTGTCCAGTATCCTGACCTTGTTGTAAGGACATCCCCTTCTACTACTAACCAGTACCTTTATGAGATGCCAATGTACAACTTTGAATTGTTTTACATCCATTTGTATTTTGTCGCAGGAAAAATTAGATGAGCTTTATTCTAGCAATCCTTCTTCTAAGATTATCGGCGTTGAATATGCCCTTACACAGGTAATAATAAAATTTAAAAATTACAGTGAGATTCATGGTAATTATGAATTTTCTAATAACTTGATTTGCAATATCTTACAGTTGGTTGGTTCTGACAGTAGAGGGCGAATGCGTGGTCTAGGTTGCTCGATAACCAAGACAGGACTGAAGATGTCAGCCCCTGCCCATTCAAAGGTAGAGAATTTGACAAAAGAAAGAGATGGCCTAGTGCAAGAGATATTTGCTATAAAGAAATCATTGGCCAAGATGGAGGCCTGGATGGAGATGCAGCAACACGCAAAATCTACTCAAAACCTCTTATCACCAACAATTGCTAAATCTGCTCAGGCATCGTCGGTATGCAAGTGTAAATTTGGTATTGTATTGAACTTACAATTATTTTATAAATAATAACAATACTAATGCCATTTCATATGTGTATATGAAGCCGGATGTTATATATATCGGTAAGAGATGCGACTTGCTTGGTTGGGGAAATCGTGATATAGTTACTCGTGGTCAAGTACACGAAGTTAATCCAAATGCAGTTGTCCATTGTGAACCATTGGAGGAGGGAGCTTTTTTTATTACCCTGACTGAGATTATACATCTTGACACTCGTTTGTGGAAAGAAGATGGGTTCGCACCTACAATTGGAGAGGCCGGTCCGGGATCACTTGTGCAATGGAGGAAGGAATCTTTGAGATTTCGATAATTCAAACAAACTTGGTACTCTATAATTGAACTTGGTATGGATGCTTTTTTTAGTTACTTTATATAATGTTTCCCTTGTTTTTTTTTTTTGGCTAATTTTGAACTAATTTGGCACTTTAGTTACTTTATATTGATGAACTCAGAACTTGGTTTGGTTTTTAGTTACTTTATATTGATGTTTCGCTTGTTTTTTTTTATTACTTTATATGTTGTTTGGTTTGTTTTTTGTAATTTTGAATGAATTTTATACTATATATGTAAACATATTAGACTCCATTTAGTCGTCACAAACCAAATGGAGGCTAAGCCCCTTTTTAACTCCGCCAATGCAACTCCTTGCATTGTCGGTCCCAAGCCCGGGTAAAGGAGGAGGGAGAATGGGCATCAAGGTGAGTTGTATGTAGGCTCATGTGTTTTTAGTTTACTGGCTTCTTCGATTATCATTTGAGGACCTCAAAGGCCCAACTAACTTGAGATTTTTATATGCAGGCTCATGTATTTTTAGCCCCACAGATCAATGTTGCCACTACAAGGTTCAATATTGAAAAGGTAAAGTTTTTAACTATTTATTTTATCTTTGAAATTGTTATTTTTTCATTCATATAATTTTTTTGTTCTTTCAATACAGCTAGGTACAACATTGGTGCAGTTATCTTGCTCTGGGCACCTATAGTCTTGGTATGTCTCATCCATTATTTGTGCAACTAATGTCTTGGAATGTTTTACAATCTTTAAAATCTTTATATGTAAATTTGTGCCCATTTGCATTGTCGGAGAAACTAAAAAATTTACTCATTCTCAGATTGCAATGTGGAATATGCATCTATTATTCAAAGAAAGGACGACATTCCAAGCACTCACACTTTCTCTCCTTGCTAGCTAAATTGGTGAGTCTTCTTTCCTTCATACTATATGATTCATTGAAGAAGTGGCCTGGCCATTTGGACAGGCCCATGTTTATATATTATCTTGAAATTACTGAAGTAGATCCGGATGTGCGTCGGAGCCATCCAGATGTGGAGCGGGGGTCCCAGGAAGGTGGGAACCGTTGTTATGACCATGATAAAGCTGTCTATTTTTTATGGACAACATTAGAGGGGCCTAGCCATTTGGACAGGCTGTGTTTATGTATTTGCTCGAAATTAATGGAGCAGACTCGGATGTGCGTCGGAGCTATCCGGATGAGCGGGGGTCCCTAGAAGGTGAGAACCGCAGTTATGAACATGATGAAGCTGTCCATTTCCTATGAACATCATTGGAAGGGTCTGACCATTTAGACAGGACGTGTTTATGTATTTGCTCGAAATTAATTGACCAGACTCGGATGTGCGTCAGAGCTATCCGGATGAGCGGGGGTCCTTGGAAGGTGGGAACTGCTGTTATGACCATGATGAAGCCGTCCATTTCCTATGGACAACATTGGAGGGGCCTGACCATTTGGACAGACCGTTTTTATATCTGTATTTGCAAGGACCACACCCTTAACCTAAACTTGAAAACCCAAACCTAAACCGGATCCCGAACCCGAACCCGATTTCCAATAACCTAAACCAAAACCTATTCTCAATTCCCTAAACCTTAACCTAAATCTATTCTCAAATCCCTAAACCTAAACCTACACATAATCCTAATCTCAACTCCCTAACCTAAACCTAAACTTAAACTTGAAAACTCAAACCTAAACCCGATCTTGAACCCGAACCCAATTTTCTAAACCTAAACCATAACCTATTCTCAATTCCCTAAACCTTATCCTAAATGTATTCTCAAATCCCTAAACATAAACCAACACCTAATCCTAATCTCAACTCCCTAACCTAAACCGGATCCTAAACTTGAAAACCCAAACCAAAACCCGATCCCAAACCCGAATCCGATTTCCTAAACCTAAACCTTAACCTATTCTCAATTCCCTATATCTATAACTTAAACCTAAACCTATAACTAATCCTAATCTCAACTCCCTAACCTAAACTTAAACCTAAACTTGAAAACCCAAACCTAAACCCGATCCCGAACCCAAACCCGATTTCCTAAACCTAAACCTTAAACTATTCTCAATTCCCTAAATCTATAACCTAAACCGATAACCTAAACCTAAAACTTAAACCTAAACCTAAACCAAAACTTATAACCTTAACCTAAACCAAAACCTATAACCTAAACCTTAACATAAATGTATTCTCAAATCCCTAAACCTAAACCTACACCTAATCCTAATATCAACTCTCTAACCTAAACCTAAACCTAAACTTGAAAACCCAAACCTAAACCCAATCCTGAACCCGAATCCGATTTCCTAAACCTAAACCTTAACATATTCTCAATTCCCTAAACCTTAACCTAAATGTATTCTCAAATCCCTAAACCTAAACCTACACCTAATCCTAATCTCAACTCTCTAACCTAAACCTAAACCTAAACTTGAAAACCCAAACCTAAACCCAATCTTGAACCCGAACCTGATTTCCTAAACCTAAACCTTAACCTACTCTCAATTCCCTAAACCATAACCTAAATGTATTCTCAAATCCCTAAACCTAAACCTACACCTAATCCTAATCTCAACTCCCTAACCTAAACCTACAACTAAACTTGAAAACCCAAACCTAAACCCGATCCCGAACCCGAACCCGATTTCTTAAACCTAAATGTATTCTCAAATCCCTAAACCTAAACCTACACCTAATCCTAATCTCAACTCCCTAACCTAAACCTAAACATAAACTTGAAAACCCAAACCTAAACCCAATCCCGAACCCGAACCCAATTTCTTAAACCTAAACCTTAACCTAAATGTATTCTCAATTCCCTAAACCTAAACCTACACCTAATCCTAATCACAACTCCCTAACCTAAACCTAAACCAAAACTTGAAAGCCCAAACCTAAACCCCATCCCGAACCTGATTTCCTGAACCTAAACCTTAACCTATTCTCAATTCCCTAAATCTATAACTTAAACTTATACCTATACCTAATCTTAATCTCAACTCCCAAACCTAAACCTAAACCTAAATTTGAAAACCCAAACCTAAACCCAATCTTGAACCCGAACCAGATTTCCTAAACCTGAACCTTAACCTATTCTCAATTCCCTAAACCTTAACCTAAATGTATTCACAAATCCCTAAACCTAAACCTACACCTAATCCTAATCTCAATCTCTAGCCTAAACCTAAACCTAAACTTGAAAACCCAAACCTAAACCCGATCACAAACCCGAACCCGATTTCCTAAACATAAACCTTAACCTATTCTCAATTCCCTAAACCTTAACCTAAATGTATTCCCAAGTCCCTAAACCTAAACCTACACAAAATCCAAATCCCAACTCCCTAACCTAAACCTAAACCTAAACTTGAAAACCCAAACCTAAACCCAAACCCGATTTCTTAAACCTAAACCTTAACCTAAATGTATTCTCAATTCCCTAAACCTAAACCTACACCTAATCCTAATCTCTACTCCCTAATCTAAAAGTAAACCTAAACTTGAAAACCCAAAACTAAACCCGATCCCGAACGCGAACCCGAACCCGATTTCCTAAACCTAAACCTTAAACTATTCTCAATTCCCTAAATCTATAACCTAAACCTAAAACTTAAACCTAAACCTAAACCAAAACCTATAACCTTAACCTAAACCAAAACCAATAACCTAAACCTTAACCTAAATGTATTCTCAAATCCCTAAACCTAACCCTACACCTAATCCAAATCTCAACTCCCTAACCTAAACCGGATCCTAAACTTGAAAACCCAAACCTAAACCCGATCCTGAACCTGAACCCGATTTTCTAAACGTAAACCTTAGCCTATTATCAATTCCCTGCACGTTAACTTAAATGTATTCTCAAATCCCTAACCTAAACCTAAACCTAAACTTGAAAACCCAAACCTAAACCCGATCTTGAACCTGAACCCAATTTCCTAAACCTAAACCTTAACCTATTCTCAATTCCCTAAACTTACCCTAAATGTATTCTCAAATCCCTAAACTTAAACCTACACCTAATCCTAATCTCAACTCTCTAACCTAAACCTAAACCTAAACTTGAAAACCCAACCCTAAACCCGATCTTAAACCCGAACCCGATTTCCTAAACCTAAACCTTAACATATTTTCAATTCCCTAAACCTTAACCTAAATGTATTCTCAAATCCCTAAACCTAAGCCTACACCTAATCCTAATCTCAACACCCTAACCTAAACCTAAACCAAAACTTGAAAACCTAAACCTAAACCCGATCCCGAACCCGAACCCGATTTCTTAAACCTAAACCTTAACCTAAATGTATTCTCAATTCCCTAAACCTAAGCCTACACCTAATCTTAATCTCAACTCCCTAACCTAAACCTAAACCTAAACTTGAAAACCCAAACCTAAACCCGATCCCGAACCGGATTTCCTAAACCTAAACCTTAACCTATTCTCAATTTCCTAAATCTATAACCTAAACCTAAACCTATACATAATCCTAATATCAACTCCCTAACCTAAACTTAAACCTAAACTTGAAAACCCAAACCTAAACCCGATCTTGAACCGGAACTCGATTTCCTAAACCTAAACCTTAACATATTCTCAATTCCCTAAACCTTAACCTAAATGTATTCTCAAATCCCTAAACCTAAACCTACACCTAATCCTAATCTCAACTCTCTAACCTAAACCTAAACCTAAACTTGAAAACCCAAACCTAAACTCGATCTTGAACCCGAACCCGATTTCCTAAACCTAAACGTTAACCTATTCTCAATTCCCTAAACCTTAACCTAAATGTATTCTCAAATCCCTAAACATAAACCCACACCTAATCCTAATCTTAACTCCCTAACCTAAACCTAAACCTAAACTTGAAAACCCAAACCGAAACCCGATCCCGAACTTGAACCCGATTTCTTATACCTAAACATTAACCTAAATGTATTCTCAATTCCCTAAACCTAAACCTACACCTAATCCTAATCTCAACTCCCTAACCTAAAGCTAAACCTAAACTTGAAAACCCAAAACCAAATCCGATCCTGAACCCGAACCCGATTTCCTAAACCTAAACCTTAAACTATTCTCAATTCCCTAAATCTATAACCTAAACCTATAACTTAAACCTAAAACTTAAACCTAAACCTAAGCCAAAACCTATAACCTTAACCTAAACCAAAACATATAACCTAAACCTTAACTTAAATGTATTCTCAAATCCCTAAACCTAAACCTACACCTAATCCTAATCTCAACTCCATAACCTAAACCGGATCCTAAACTTGAAAACCCAAACCTAAACCCGATCCCGAACCCGAACCCGATTTCCTAAACCTAAACCTTAACCTATTATCAATTCCCTAAACCTTAACCTAAATGTATTCTCAAATCCCTAGCCTAAACCTAAACCTAAACTTGAAAACCCAAACCTAAACCCGATTTCCTAAACCTAAACCTTAACCTATTCTCATTTCCCTAAACCTTACTGTAAGACCCGTGTCCTAGTCTGTACTGTTCCGACGAATCCCGCGATCCTTTCCGTCGAAGTCCGACAATTCGCGACCGATAACCGACGTTGCGATCTAACCTAAGACGTATCCTGTAGAATCGAGTCGGCTTAATCCGAGACTTGTACCATTACGACCGCACCGTCGCCGCGGTTCGGACGCCGCGAGTCACGCGCCGAGGCGATACCCTGACAGGAAGATGCGGGCCGGCGTTCAGTTCGAAGAAAACACCGCGCGTTACAAATCCCAAGAGAATCTCTACGACCCATCCCATCAATCAATCAATCACATCAATCAATCCATCACTTCATGTCAAGTACAAAGCACCCATGCTTTCTTTTTCCACAAGTAAAGCAACCACCAAAAGTCAACCAATCCATCCCTTCACCCATCACTCACATCCATCACTCACCTCACATCACTCTCTCTCCTTATCTCTCTCTCTCTCTCTCTCTCTCTCTCTCTCTCTCTCTCTCTCTCTCTCTCTCTTTCCATTCACACATTTCCAAGCAACCCAAGTGAGAGAAAAATCCCACGTTGGGAGCCTTCCATGAGAAAGAAAATAATGCATGTGTGAGGCCCACCTTTTCCTTCCCAAAACCTCTCATCTTAGCCCTTGATTTCCTCATCTCCACCGTCAAAGAGGAGCACAAGAAGGTTGGCGTTCCAACGGACCGAAGAAGATCGACGGTGGGTGTTTCCATAGGCTAGATTTCATAAATTTTGTGATGGACCAAGTGAGGCCTACCGATCAATGGTATGGATCTCACTTGGGACCCAAAGATGTGGTCGATGGCCCACTTAATTTTCATTTGATGTACAGTTAAATGCAAGGGAGGGCCCATAGTGTCGGGGTCCCTCCATCACACGTGTTTTCCACTCTTTCTCTCTCTCCCTCTCTCTTTTCTTTTTCCTCCTTTCCTTGTGATGATATGATTGTATGGCCCACTTGGATGGACCCCACAATGGAGCATGTATTGGATCCAAACCATCTAAAGGTGGGGCCCACTTTATATATGTATGGTGACCACACCACCTCACCATGTGGTGGCCCACCTACAAAGGATGCACCCTAGAGGCATTGGATGCCCAAACACAAAAAAAAAAGGAAGAGTCCAGGGACTCTGACGTGAGAAGGGAAAACACAAATATTGGCTTGGATTTACAAGCCATTGGGGTGACCCACTTGTATAGGACCCACCTTGATGTTTGCATCCAATCCAAGCCGTCCATTCCATTCTTCACATTAATTGAGGCGTTGAGAAGAAAAATGAGCCTGATCGGTTAATCAGACGGGCCATGCCGTAGAAAACCGCGTCTCATACCGTTCAAAGCTATTTGGGCCCATTTCACTATTTCTACATGCCCAGAAACATCGGATAGCGGACTCCTTTGGAAGGTATCGGGTCATGGAATCTAATGGATGGGGTGGATTCTCCGAATGCGGGCCATACCACGAAAAAACCTCCGAAAAACCTTTTTTAAAAAAATAAAATAAAATAAAAATGAGTTTTGAGTGCAGCGCCTGCTGCTGCTGTGCAGCAGACGCTGCTTGCGTCAGCGTGAAAACGGACTGGGTCCCACGGCCCTAGCCATGGGCCCCATCATGATGTATATTTTGTATCCGCATCGTTCACGAGGTGGACCACCCCCTAAGGTGGGACCCCTCCAAAATTCAGGCCAATCCAGATCTCAGGTGGCCCACACCATAAGAAACAGCGTGAATTGAACTCTACCATTGAAATCCTTTTTGGGGTCCACAGAAGTTTTGGATCAAGCTGAAATTTATTTTCACCCCCCATCTGGGTCTGCTTGACCTTATGGGCGGGTTGGATGGAAAATAAACGTTACAGTGGGCCCCACATGGGACCCACACTGATGTTTGTGTTTGCCATCCACCGTCCAGGCGGACGGTGGAACCCCCACTGATGCATGTGCCGTATTTCCACCGTCCAGTGGACGTTGGGGCCCTGTGATGTGCGTGTGTGCATGCGTGTGTGGGCGTGTGTGCACGTGTGTGTGAGCATGTGTGTGAGTGTGTGATGTGTGTGTATGTGTGTACATATATATATATATATATATATATATAAATATTATATCATATATAATATTGTATATATATATTATATATAAATTACATGTTATATTATTTATATTATAAGGGATGGTGGGCTTTCATGTGGACCCCACCATGATACTTGTGTTGCATCCAAACAGTCCACCATTTGGCAAGCTTGTACTAAGGCTTGGGGCCAAAAATAAGATAGATCTATCTATCATGTGGACCACACTTTTAGTGATGATTGAACGTCCAACATTAGACCCTTGGGCCACCAAGTTCTTGGTGACCCTATGAACAGATCGTATGAGAAATAAATGTTATGGTGGGCCCTAGGAATTTTAATGGTGGAATTCTTTATCACCACTTACATTGGTGCGGTCCATTGATGTGGCCCATTTAACATGTATAAAGCCCACGGGTTAAGGCCCATTGTGAGGTATTCAAGGCCCATGTTACGAGGGCTATTATAATGTATACGAGGCCCATGGTTTATAACTCATTGCAATGTACTTAAGGCACTCTAGTATGGCCCAGTTGGTGTGACCCATCTGATACACATAAGGCCCATGTTATGAGGCCCATTCGATGTACTTGTGACCGTTATTGAGGCCCACCTTGATGTGTATTTATGGCCGTTGTTGAGGCCCACCGTGACGTACATAAGACCCATGTGATTAGGCCCATTCGATGTATTCTTGGCCCGTTGTCGAGGCCCACTTTGATATATATGAGACTCATGTTACGGGCCCATTGCGATGTATTCAAGGCCCATGGGTTATAGCCCATTGCAATGTACTTGAGGCACATTAGTACGATCCAATTGGTGTGGCCCATTTGATATACGTAAGGCCCATGTGATATGGCCCATTTGATGTATTTAGGGCCCAATGGGATATACCTAAGGTCCATTGCAATGTGTGATCCCTCCATGATTTATTGAATGGTAATTAAGACGAGCTGAGCCTTGGGAGACAATGTTGGTTTGACGTACACATTGTACGAGTAATATTGGTTAGATGTCCACAGTATAACTCTCCCTAGGCCCACTGATAGGCCCGTATCTGTTTCATGTAGGCCGTCTAGGCCCATCTTCGGCGTAAGGATAGTCCATTACTTTATAACATGCTTAGTATAGTTCCATGATTCATGCCATACGCATCATACGTATGCTTGATATGAGGAATGTTTGACCATAGCATAAGCCTTTGGGCTGAAACATTTACGGGACTCCATATGAGACAAAGTGCCCGACATGAGCGCGTGGTACGCGCGAGATTGCTGCATGTTTGTATGGTGTGACTCATGCATCTCGCATATGTGTGACTTGATCACTGCACGCCCTAGCGACATCAGGGCCGTAGCCTCCACAGATACATCGTGGGTGGTCGTACCGGTCACCGGAAATATTGGCTCTAGCATTGTGGGCACTTAGGATGTCCTTGGGTGAAAATCCCAGAACCTTTTTGGTACCAGGAGTTGCTCCAACGTCTAGACCGAGTGGATACACGAGCGCCCGAGTGCCGAATACCTGTAGGTCGCGTCTCCCACTGTGTCGTGGTCGGTTGGAAGGGGGTGTGGCCTTATCCGCCTGAGTGAGGGGGCTATAAGCTAGGCTGAGTTTGACCAACTCGCAAATGTGTCCGCTATGGACGAGCCGGGTAGGTATTGGCAGACTACTGGTCAGGCGGATAGTGTGGTCTCTTCCACTTGCTTGACTGTGCAGCTAGGGAGGAGGCAGTCAGTGTGAGGTGTATTAAACCCGGGTGATATCCAAAGAGGAACTATACTGATATGTGTAATTATGATTACTGGCATGCTTGCTTTGCATCTCGCATATGATATTTGGCTACATAGGCCTCGCATCGCATGGTCTTGGTATGACCGACAGCATTCATGTCTTGCATTACATAGCTTTAGTATAGCTGATAGCATTCATGGACTTATCGCATATTTCCGCATTAATCTGATATTGTACACTTGGCACTCGCCTTACACACACTTTCACCACCCTCTAAGCTTTTGTAAGCTTATGCACGATAGATGCGTGCAGGTGGCGTTAGGTTGCAGCAGCGTTGAGCTCGGAGCGCGCAGCAGTCTTCTGGAGCTTTTGGAGTTTTCTTTGATATCATTACATTGTATTTTCCTTCCCGCATTGTACTTAAAAGTTTTTTATATAGTGGATATGTGGTGTTGTTGTTTTGTGTCTTGGTTATGCTTGTGGTTATGCTCCATTACAAAAAAAATTTCATGCTGAAAATCCTCCTTGTAGGATCCCAGGATCGGAATCTGGCGTATGGGCGCTGGGAGCCGAGAATGGGGTACTACGGAGGCTGTCGGCGCCGGATTCGGCGATCGGGAATTTTGTGAGCCCGGTTTCCGAGTTTGGGGCGTGGCACTAACCCTAAATGTATTCTCAAATCCCTAAACCTAAACCTACACCCAATCCTAATCTCAACTCCCTAACCTAAACCGGATCCTAAACTTGAAAACCCAAACCTAAACCCGATCCCGAACCCGAACCCATTTTCCTAAACCTAAACCTTAGCCTATTCTCAATTCCATAAACCTTAACCTAAATGTATTCTCAAATCCCTAAACCTAAACCTACACCTAATCCTAATCTCAACTCCCAAACCTAAACCTAAACCTAAACTTAAAAACCCAAACCAAAACCCGATCCCGAACCCGAACCCGATTTCTTAAACCTAAACCATAACCTATTCTCAATTCCCTAAATCTATAACTTAGACTTAAACTTATACCTAATCCTTATCTCAACTCCCTAACCTAAACCCAAACCTAAGCTTGAAAACCCAAACCTAAACCCGATCCCGAACCCGAACCCGATTTCCCAAACCTAAACCATAAACTATTCTCAATTCCCTAAATCTATAACCTAAACCTATAACCTAAACCTAAAACTTAAACCTAAACCTAAACCAAAACCTATAACCTAGACCTTAACCTAAATGTATTCTCAAATCCCTAAACCTAAACCTACACCTAATCCTAATCTCAACTCCCTAACCTAAACCTAAACCTAAACTTGAAAACCCAAACCTAAACCCGATCCTGAACCCGAATCCGATTTCCTAAACCTAAACCTTAACCTATTCTCAATTCCCTAAACCTTAACCTAAATGTATTCTCAAATCCCTAAACCTAAACCTACACCTAACCCTAATCTCAACTCTCTAACATAAACTTAAACCTAAACTTGAAAACCTAAACCTAAACTCGATCTTGAACCCGAACCCGATTTCCTAAACTTAAACCTTAACCTGTTCTCAATTCCCTAAACCTTAACCTTGAAAGTGCACCTGCTAGTGCCCTTGTTTGTCATGTTACGTGTGTGGTGAGTTAGACTGGCTGCAGAACTCGATAGGAAGATCATTCAAGCGTCTCCCTCAACCGGATGTGTGGAAGCTCGCAATAGGTAAATCATAGCCTCACATCCCATGTCCCAAAACACCAGGTGATTAAAACCCTTAAAACAAGATAGACTTCTTAGGGTTTTTGTGGTGAGAAAACTTTTTTGTGCTTAACGGGACTCATCAACTTATCTGTAAGTATCCAGAGTCCAGAGGACACTTGTGATCATTCCTTCCTAGGTCTTGGTCCTAAGTGGTTCTCACCCTTTGAAGTCCTTAGAGAGGCCTCTGGTGGGAGTGTACACAGTGGGTGCACAGGGTGGACCCTTGCTCTTGTGTAAGGCATAAACTGTTAGGTCCTTGTATAGGTCCTTGACCTGTGTGGTCTAAAATCTGGGTGCGTTGTGTGGACCCTTGCTCTATAGAGAACATAAACATCTGGTTAGGAGTGAACCAGCAAAACTCTGGGTTTGAGGTGAACCGTGTAAAACCTCTATAAAGGTTGAAGGTGAACCTGATTTAAAACCTTAGGTTTGAGGTGAACCCTGGGAAACCTCCTTAGTGAAATCCGGTACACTCAAGGGTTGAGTACGACCGCCGGGAGTGGAGTAGACTTATAGTTGAACCACTATAAAATGACTGTGTTTATGATTGCTTTTCTCTATGTGTGATCCATGCCAATGCATTCATATTTATATACCTGATCACATCTCACACACACACACAGTCACATCCAACATAGACTAAGCTGCATATTACTATATCTCGATTAGTTTGTGATTGGATCCTCTACTAAGCTTGGAAGCCAATAGAGTTACATTTGAGTAATCCTGAAAATTGAATACATGATAGGATTAGAGTGATAGGTTTTTAAATAACTCATAAATCTTTAAAATTACTATTCACCCCCCCTCTAGGACATATTGGCATATTCCGACTTCATCTCAAGTGGTCTTCACCGCTATTTCAATTGGTATCAGAGCGGGTCTCTCTTTAAGGGCTTCACCGCCTAGAGAGTGATCTTGACTGAAGTTGGGAATATGGCCAAAGGAGAGGGCTCATCGGTCACTAGACCTCCAGTATTTGATAGATCAAATTATGCATATTGGAAGGCTAGGATACACTACTTTCTGAGATCCTTGGATTATGACGTTTGGGATATTGTTGAAAGCGGATACGTGCCACCAACTGAACAAATTATACTTGATAATGGCACAACAATCACAAAGCCCAAACCCAAAGAAAAGTAGACAGCATTCGACAAGGAAAGGCAAACATCTGAAGCCAAGGCTATGAATGCTATCTACTGTGCCGTGTCCCAGGATATTTTCAATCAAATAAACATGTGTGGGACATCAAAAGAAGCATGGGATCTACTGAAAACAACCCATGAAGGCACAAGTACTATGAAGAGGTCTAAACTACAACTCTTGACTTCACAGTTCGAAAGTCTCAGAATGGAAGAGCATGAGACATTTATGGACTTCTTTACCAAGCTGAATATCATTTGAAACTCCATGGGTGGATTGGGAGAGAAGGTTCCGGTTCTTAAAATTTGCAAAAAAAATCTAAGATCATTGCCGGAACGCTTCAATCCCAAAGTAACAACAATTGAGGAGTGTAAGAATATTGATGAAATGAAAGTAGAAGAACTTGTAAGTTCCCTACAAACTTTTGAACTTGTAACGCCCTGAAAATCGGGGGTCGAACATAAACTCAACTCCCGAGTTCCAGAACATCACTTATGCAACAAAATGAATGATGATTGAATATTGACTGTATTCGTGCATTGAACATGAGTGAGATTAAGCCAAAACAACATATCATACTCCAGAGATAGTTAAATTTGCAAGCAGAAGACTGTGATAGATAGATAAAATATATAACTTATGATGAGTCTCCAGAGTGTGATAACATTACCAGGTTAAATAAATACAAGTGCAGTTCTAAAATGTACCAAATGTGAGGAAGTGTAATGCCTCCTATCCCATGTACCATAGCCCCGTCAATACAATATCAGGTCTTCATTGACCTGCCAGAGAGATACAGATAGGAGAATTCCTCCTATCATCATAGAAGTAGTCCGGCTCTGCTTCACAAGCATCGCCACCACCTGAAACTCAACAAATCTGGTTGGTATGTACAACACCGTCCCGTAACGTGGGAGTGAGTGATCAACTCAGTGGAACAGTAAAGCATAGGTTAACATGTTATCAATTCAATCAAGCAGTAATGATAAAGCAGTACAAATCAAACAAGTTTAACTACTCTTATTAAATGCGAGAATGAAATGACATGATGCTGTATGCCCTTGTCAAACCACCCTCAAGCGACATCATCTTACATTCGCGAATGCTTACTCCCTCAGTGCGCCACATCTACAAAGCACATGCGGTGCGATGATGCTCATGATTACCAAGTTTTTATTAGTCCATTTCAAACAGCAGTATTGGGAAACTAAGGTACCTTCCTTGTATCATTCCCAAACATGATCCATTCTAGGATCGTCAATCCTAGTTAATCTCATACGACATTATGGTTTGAGAGGCTTAGCGAAGGCATCACAAAGGGCTCGTCACCCGTCAGCACGGATACAGATCTCACCGTATACGGCTCAATTGCTGACCGTCAGCTCGAGTACAGGTCTCACCGTACTCGGCTCAATCACTAGCCGTCAGCTCGAGTACAGGTCTCACCATACTCGGCTCCACTCATACTCTAGTTGCTGTGAAAGACTCGTCGCCAATCATAGACCCTTGGAGTATACTCGAAGATACTACGGAGGACTCGTCGCCCGTCAGCACGAGTACAGGTCTCACCGTACTCGGCTCTCGCCGTAAGTATCGACAGCTCGAATACAGTGTCTCATACCACCATATTCGGCTCACGAGTTGGTTGCGCAATGGTCACTACGGGGAGGCACATGGCCCCAGCGTAGGCCGACAGCTCAACCACGGTGTCCCATACCACCATGCCCGGCTCATGCGTCTTAGCGGATCGAGGTACCATGGTTAAAAGGGGGTTTCACTGGTAAGTTTGGTACCCTAGGTTCAAGCAGTAGCGTCCAAACAGGGTGAACATGCATAAGGCAAATCGGGTTACTTGACGAGCTCGACTAGCACGATCGCCCGTTGAGCTGCACGACATGAAGTGCATAAACAACTTCGTGTGGCCTAGCCACTGCCGACAGGCAACGCACGACTCGAGTTCGTCGAACATATCCCATGTGGCAAATGAATCTCAGCCACGAGTTCAATCTCGTTACCGATTGCCTGGGCCATAATCATAGCCCCAAACACAATCAGTTGCAGATAGACAAAGCAGTAATGGATCAAGATTCAACTCATACAGTCAAGGTCTGGTATTATCCGTTTAGGGCTGTCAGGGCTGTTGCACGCACTCGTTGCTCCGCTCCCCCATCACCCATGACGGATCATACAACGTAAATATAAATTTAAACATATGCATTACATAGTTAAAATCATAAAGCAGTTGAGCATGTTATGAATCACAACACAAGCATGCGTTTGTACATGTTCAATTCCTAATCACACAACTATCAAGGGAGATCATACACATAGTTAAAAGAGGTTGAGAATCATATCTCAACACCCTTATACTTTACAATTTGCTAACTACTACTCATTCAGATATTTCAAGAAACACTTAAACAAACATACATCAACATACACGACATATGTCGATCACATAGGCATTAGGCCAAATCCTTTCACTAGGGAGTTGCCCCAATCATAACACGCGTACACCCACGACGGATAGTCATGGCAAGCAGGAATCCAAGTTCCATATTCATTCAGTCATTTCCACAAACACTTGGGCCACACATTTTAGCATATATAGTGTATATTGGCCGTGGCGTGACTTAGGGCAAATCCTTTCGTCAAAGGGGGTATCGCCAATACATCAATCATGAATCCATGACAATTAATCATGGCGAGCACGAATGAGAATTCTATACTCATTCAGCCATTTCCACAAACACTTAGAATACACTATCACAACATACATGGTGTATGTTAGTAAAACATGTATTAGGGTTATCCTTTAGCCAAACGAGTATTTTATCCATGTATACCATAATCATACTACAAATAATCATGACAATTACATTTTCAAAACTTACACATATACGGTATTTCTAGAATACACAATTTCAACATACGTAGCATTTACAAGTGAACATGTATTACGGCGATTCCTTTCGCCAAACTAGTATTTTATCCATATATAGTATAATCATACATTAAATAAACATGTCAAACATTTCTCCAAAAAAAATACGTATACGGTATTTCTACGTATACCTAGAGTATGTGAAATTCCATATTCTACAACGTTAATCGAAACAGGAAACGGAAAGCACTTTGTACATGTGCAATTGCATGCATATCATGAATCTATCATTATCTGACATTGAAAGCGTTGAAAACCCTAACCTATACACCTAAAGTCCGCACCTTTTGTCGTAGAATCGTAACGGAGTTGATAGGTTTGCTAAGCTTCCGTATTCGGCAGTTTGGCAACCTAGAGAACGAAATAGGTTAGCTATTTCACAACCTACAACAGTCTAAACCCCAAAACAGATTAGGGTTAGGGTTTCTTACCTAGAAACGACGCCGGAAATGCCGGAAAAGCGTCAAGAAAGGGATGGTGCAGCCCGTGTGGTGGCAGGGAACGACGGCAGGGAGATTCTCTCACTTCTCCCTCACTTCCTCTCTCTTTTCCCTCTCTCAAAACCCAAATTCGTATGGCTGCCATAAGAGAGGGTTTAAGGTCCTTATATAGTCTCAAAACTCACCGAAATAGACTCCTGTTCAAGGGTTACTGCTAATATAGGTATTTCGTCACTTTTCCAGCTCAAAAGAGAGGTTCTGGTGGCCCTCCTTGAGTCAAACGTCAGACTTAAGCTCACCACACATGGATCTATGTGGGATTACGTTTTTGACTCGATCGGATTCCCAGATCGCACGTGGCAGACCACTTTCAGTTCAACGGTCAGTGGGCCACGATCCGAAATTCCAAGTACATGTAAATGTTCCTGAAATTTTTCCTGATCCGAGGGTGTAATTTGGTCTGATTCTGACGGTCTGGTTGCTTAATACTGATGCGCAAGCGAATGGTGCCAGATCACTATTCCTGATATTTATTTTGGAATGAGAATAGTGTTTTTCAGACTCCCTCGCTCCGGATCCAAACGAATGGCCGTGGGACATCGGCTGGACCTGATTTTCGAGATGATTGTCAAGCCCAGTGAGGCGGTCCTAGTTCCTTAACTTCGTGTTAATCGGACTTCCGAGGTGCGGCCTAGACCTAATACGAAGTTTCATTTCATTCCCGAGAGCAGCCTGGAAATGAGTTTGGTTCTAAAATTTAGGGTAACCTAGAGTCACTGATTTTGCAAGTTTTGGGTCTTGCAGATCGTATTTAAAGCGATCCCAACGGATTTCATGGCTAATCGAGTTTTGCACTTAGTTAACTTTGTTAAATTTCTAAAGGATTTAATCCTAATTGTTTTCTGGTTGAGATGGTACTTAGGCCTTTGTAGTTTGTATATAAAGTGATCCAAGTTTTACTACTTAGCTAGTTTAAGTTAGTGTCTAGGGCGAAAGTGCTTTGAAAAATTGAAAGCATAAGGTAGTGAAGGGTGGGATTTGTGAAGAAAATGGTTTAAAGAGCAATTTTAGACTGTGGGATTGAGTTTTGACAAGTTGATAAGGTCTTAGGATCAACCCATTGCCCTAGGACGTCTAATCCCAGGTTGGCAAAAATCCGGGATGTTACAGAACTACACTTCACACAACCCCAAAAATCTAAAAACACTGTCCTAAAAACTTCTAAGAAAACAATTCATGAGGACAGTGGGACTGAAAAGGAAGATGAAGATGAGGAAGTGGCTTTACTGGCACAAGGATTCAGAAGATTCTTTCAAAAGAATCACGGCCGTTCCTCTAGAGGTAGAAAGGTAGATAACAAACCCTCTGTAGGCAAATTGGGTAAAAAGATCAAAGAACCATAATGTTATGCCTGTAGAGAGTATGGACATCTATTTACCGAATGCCCAAACAGAAAAACCAAGGGCAAGGCAATGGCTGCCACATGGGATGATACTGAAGAGTTGAACTCAGAATCAAGTGACTCAGGGAGCGATGGAGACCAAAAATCTTTGAAAATACTCATGGTTTCCACTACTCCAATCATTCCAACTGAATCCGAGGAAGAACAGCAAGTCACTGAATCAATTCCATCTAACAATGAAGAAACTAGAGAAGAACAAGATGAGATAAAGAAGGATGAATTACAAGACGCTTACAATCAACTTTACATTCATAGCGTCAATATTGTCAAAAGACTAGGAATAGTTGAGAACAAAAAGGAACTACTACAATTAGAGTTGGATAAAGCTTCAAGTACTAATACTCATCTAATTACTGATTTGCAGCAATGTCACTCAGATAATGATAGACTAGAAGGAACCAACATTTCCTTGAAATCTGAGTTAGAAAAATTGAGAAACACTAGGAATGAAAGAACAAGTCTTGATCATGCATCTAGATCAGGATAATTGATGAAATGATGCAATTTTTGTTGAGAGTTCAAAGAAACAATATGATGTCTCTCACCTCCTCTTTTGCACATAAACATTCAAATGTTTATACGTTTTGCTGTATAGAGTCCTTAGAAATTTTTGTGGATAACTGCGCTAGGAAACAGATGAATACTTTTGCTACATACTTGAAAGATCACATTATAGGAAAAATTTTCTTTGAAAAGATTCATCTTCGATATGAGCGTCGATTGGTGACTTGTGAATATCGATCACATCGACTGAGAATCGATATCATCGACGACTCTCTGGGTAGCTGAAATGTCGGGACAGTTGTTCTTCCTAGAACTCGAAGTTAAAAATCAAAATTTAGGAACTAAGAACATGATTAAAGAGAAAGGTAGTCACTGCTTGGCAAGAATCAGTAGATCAAGTAGAAGTGTCTCATCGGGCGCTCTCAGATTTGGATGTTTCGTCTTTCCAAAATGAGAAAAGATAAAGGATTGTTCCATTCACAGCATGCATCAACTGAAAAGAAGGAACGTAAGCATGATGCAACTACCTCTTCTCCTTTATTCAACTTAATCCTTGTGGCGGAACGAACGGTTCACAGAAAAAGCATTGAACCCTTTAGGATCATCGAGCTATTGAAACAAATTGGATGGGAAAATGTTGTGAACATTGGAGGAACCTTTCAACATAATCTGGTACATCAGTTTCTAAGTTTGGTTTACAATGTTGAAAATGATCCTTCTATTATCTCGGTCGCGGTTATGATTGGGTTGAATGCATCACACCAAAAAGGGTAAGCAGGATGATTAATGTGAAGATGACTGGAATAACTGTATCTAATCGAAATATGAATGGCCTAGGTGTGTGGGGGGAAGTTACTCGAGCATTGTGTAATGGTACTACAATTATCAGGAATGCTAAAAACGTTCTTCATGTCAAGCATCTTGATCCTAACTACCGAATTCTTCACAGCATTTTTAGCTCTAACGTCTATCCCTGTGAAGTCTCTAGCAACAAGCTCTCACCATACATCCTTAACATTATGTATGACATTCATCTGGGAATTCCAATATGCCTACCTACTCTGATCGTACAGCAGTTGATCCGTGTGTCTACAGAAGCATCTGTCACCACAATACCATTCCCATGTCTTCTATCTAAGCTTTCACGTCAATTCGGACTGCCAGCGTCTCATGATCTCCCTCATCCACGTGCGTGGTTCAATTATGAAGATATAAATAAACTAAACATCTTTAAAAATGTGTTTTGTGGTAGAAGAACCGGTTCAATTCTCGGCAGTAGCAGACCGGTGCACAGTTCCGACTCTATTGAAGTCATTTCAAACATTCCTATACACGACAGTATCCAAGATGTTTTGGACAGACAAGATCACATTGTGAAACGGCTAGATGACTGTGAAGCCTATCTTTCTGAAGCCCGACAACGACTGATGGCCTTGCAACGCGCAACAAAACAGGTTCTGGAACGGCTGCCTACTCCATAAGTTTCCCAGGATACACATCTATCACATCCCTGAAGTCTTTGTAAAATGCTCCAGACCTAAAATATCTTTTTGAATACCTGTGGTCATAATTGTGGGTGTGATGAATCACAAATTTGGCAAGTTTTTTTTATATACCCCGATGCGGGTTACTGATGTGAGGAATTTTTTTTTGGATTGACTGGTTACTTTACAAACCTATGGAATGCATATGTTATTTCTTGTTGTTTTCTCACTACTTTATTTGTAATATCATCTGCATTTATCTGTCATGCATACATATGTTTTGCCACTGTTTATCAATGCTATGTATGAATGCCTCCACCTGTTGGTTCTCCCATATGCTGTAACGCTTCAGTCAATATCACTTGCTATACCTTTGCCAATGACTGACAAAAATGGGGAGAACAATTCAAAACACCCCGAGCGAAAAATTGTGTATCTATTTATGTTTAAGCAGGTGTTAGGGGGAGCAGCTGCAAGAAAGGGGGAGTTTTGAAGTAAGGGGGAGCGGATACTTCTAGAATGTGTACATTGGTTAGAAAAAATTGTAAAATTGTGTAAATGCATGTACACACAATTTAGGGTGTGTCTAGAAGTGTTATAGGGTGTTTTGGATATTTTGTCACGTAATTGACAAAGGGGGAGATTGAAAGTGCACCTGCTAGTGCCCTTGTTTGTCAAGTTACGTGTGTGGTGAGTCAGACTGGCTGAAGAACTCGATAGGAAGATCATTTCAAGCGTCTGCCTCAACTGGATGTGTGGAAGCTCGCAATAGGTAAATCATAGCCTCACATCCCATGTCCCAAAACACCAGGTGATTAAAACCCTTAAAACAAGATAGACTTCTTAGGGTTTTTGTGGTGAGAAAACTTTTTCAAAATAGAAAATCTCTAAGTTTTTCTCTCCCTGTCGATTCTATCGAAGCACCCTCTATATGATCGACCTGCACTGTCGATGCCCTCAAAACCTTAACGATATTATCGAAAAGAGGACCAAAAGTGTCCAGCAACTAAATATTCATCTGGACAAATTTATCGATGTATCGATACACCTAACGATATCATCGATAAAAGCACTAAACATATCCAGTAACTTCATAACATATCTGGACAAATTATCGATGTATCGATACGAATATCGATACCAACGATATTCAAATCTCGAGACCATCGGGAGTGGCTCGATAAGATCGACAGGCAGATTTCTGACGCCCCTGTTTTTAAATGAAAATCTCAAAATTCATCGATATATCGATGACCGTCCGATATGATCTGAAATCAAATATCGATAAGATCGGAGGTCCATCGATAATATCAATAGTGGGCGCGCATTTCTTACAGCAATTATTTCAGGATGTTTTTTAAACTATGATCGGAGGCCCTTCAATTTAATCGATATTCAAATATCGATGATATCGACACCGGATCTATTGCATCGAACTAAGCCATAATCTGTCTAGCAAGTTCAAAGATAAATCTGCTGAAATTATCGATGCCTCGACTCAGATCTCGATATCATCGACATTCAAATTACGATGACCTCGACGGTTCCCCCGATCATTCATGAAAACCTGAAATATTTTCAAAGTCAAGTCTCTCTCATTTTTCATGTGTTAAGGGATCGACCCAATCATCGATGGAATCGGAGTTCGAAATCCGATGACATCGACAACTGTTTCGATTCATCGACCAATTGGCAAAGAGTTTCAAAAGCGTTAGACATCGAGTCCGAGTCATTGAGCGGACCACCGATGCCATCGAGAGTATACGCTGATGATATCGAACCTGCTCGATGATATCGAACTCTGTCATAAATGTGACCGTTTTATATCCGTTGGAACTTTTTGCCTATTTATAGAGGACTTGTCTTTTGTTGTTGTGAGAGAAAGTAGAGAGAGCTTTTGAGTGTTTCAACTTATATCCTATACCTAAAGCCCTTTCTCTCAAGGGAGGTCATCCTCCAATCTACCCTCACCATTGATATTTAATAGAGTGGATTGGGAATGAACTTTCGCATTCAAGGATCCTCCAGCTACTACCTTAATGGCAAATCATTATGCTAGGATGTCTTGAATGCATAAGAGAGAAACCACTCTATCTTCCTTATAGGAAACTCTTTAGAGAGTAGGATTCCATCTCACCCTAGACCCAACCTGAAGCCAAGCATTGGTATATCATCTTGTGTTGCGAATCAAGGGAGCTGAAGACTCTTCGTCAACAAGGAGGAGAAGATCTTTGGCGTTGTGCTTAACGGGAATCATCAACTTATCTGTAAGTATCCAGAGTCCAGAGGACACTTGTGATCATTCCTTCCTAGGTCTTGGTCCTAAGTGGTTCTCACCCTTTGAAGTCCTCAAGGAGGCCTCTGGCGGGAGTGTACGCAGTGGGTGCATAGGGTGAACCCTTACTCTTGTGTAGGGCATAAACTGTTAGGTCCTTGTGTAGGTCCTTGATCTGTGTGGTCTAAAATCTGGGTGCGTTGTATGGACCCTTGCTCTATGGAGAGCATAAACATCTGGTTAGGAGTGAACCAGCAAAACTCTGGGTTTGAGGTGAACCACCTAAAACCTCTGTAAAGGTTGAAGGTGAACCTGATTTAAAACCGTAGGTTTGAGGTGAACCCTGGGAAACCTCCTTAGTGAAATCCGGTACACTCAAGGGTTGAGTGCGGCAGCCGAGAGTGGGGTTGACTTATCGTTGAACCACTATAAAATGACTGTGTTTGTGATTGCTTTTCTCTATGTGTGATCCAGCCAATGCATTCATATTTATATACCTGATCACATCTCACACACACACACAATCACATCCAACCTAGACTAAGCTGCATATTGCTATATCTCGACTAGTTTGTGATTGGATCCTCTACTAGGCTTGGAAGCCAGTAGAGTTACATTTGAGTAATCCTGAAAATTGAATACATGATAGGATTAGAGTGATACGTTTTTAAATAACTCATAAATCTTTAAAATTCCAATTCAACCCCCCCCCCCCCCTCTAGGACATATTGGCATATTTCGACTTCATCTCAACCGGTCTTCACCGCTATTTCAAACCTAAATGTATTCCCAAATCCATAAACCTAAACCTACACCTAATCCTAATCTCAACTCCCTAACCTAAACTGGATCCTAAACTTGAAAACCCAAACCTAAACCAGATCCCAAACCCGAACCTGATTTCCTTAACCTAAACCTTAGCCTATTATCAATTCCCTGAACGTTAACTTAAATGTATTCTCAAATCCCTAACCTAAACCTAAACCTAAACTTGAAAACCCAAACCTAAACCCGATCTTGAACCCGAACCCGATTTCTAAACCTAAACGTTAACCTATTCTCAATTCCCTAAACCTTAACCTAAATGTACTCTCAAATCCCTAAACCTAAACCTACACCTAATCCTAATCTCAACTCCCTAACCTAAACCGGATCCTAAACTTGAAAACCCACACCTACACCCGATCCCGAACCCGAACCTGATTTCCTAAACCTAAACCTTAGCCTATTCTCAATTCCATAAACCGTAACCTAAATGTATTCTTAAATCCCTAAACCTAAACTTACACCTAATCCTAATCTCAACTCCCGAACCTAAACCTAAACGTAAACTTGAAAACCCAAACCTAAACCCGATCACGAACCCGAACCCGATTTTCTAAACCTAAACCTTAACCTATTCTCAATTCCCTAAATCTATAAGTTAAACCTAAACCTATACCAAATCCTAATCTCAACTCCTTAACCTAAACCTAAACCTAAACTTGAAAACCCAAACCTATACCCAATCCCGAACTCGAACCCGATTTCCAAAACCTAAACAATAAACTATTCTCAATTCCCTAAATCTATAACCTAAACCTATAACCTAAACCTAAAACTTAAACCAAAACCTATAACCTTAACCTAAACCAAAACCTATAACATAAACCTTAACCTAAATGTATTCTCAAATCCCTAAACCTAAAGCTACACCTAATCCCAATCTCAACTCCTTAACCTAAACCTAAACCTAAACTTGAAAACCGAAACCTAAACTCGATCACGAACCCGAATCCGATTTCCTAAACCTAAACCTTAACCTATTCTCAATTCCCTAAATCTATAACCTAAACCTAAACCTATACCTAATCCTAATCTCAACTCCCAAACCTAAACCTAAACCTAAACTTGAAAACCCAAACCTAAACCCGATCCCGAACGCGAACCCGATTTCCTTAACCTATTCTCAATTCCCTAAACCTTAACCTAAATGTATTCTCAAATCCCTAAACCTATACCTATACCTAATCCTAATCTCAACTCTCTAACCTAAACTTAAACCTAAACTTGAAAACCCAAACCTAAACCTAATCCCGAACCCAAACCCGATTTCCTAGACCTAAACCTTAACCTATTCTCAATTCCCTAAATCTATAACCTAAACCTAAACCTGTACCTAATCCTAATCTCAACTCCCTAACCTAAACCTAAACCTAAACTTTAAAACCCAAACCTAAACCCGATCTTGAACCCGAACCCGATTTCCTAAACCTAAACCTTAACTTATTCTAAATTTCCTAAACCTTAACCTAAATGTATTCTCAAATCCCTAAACTTAAACCTACTCCTAATCCTAATCTCAACTCCCTAACCTAAACCTAAACCTAAACTTGAAAACCCAAAACTAAACCTGATCCTGAACCCGAACCCGATTTCCTAAACTAAAACCTTAAACTATTCTCAATTCCCTAAATCTATACCTAAACCTATAACCTAAACCTGAAACTTAAACCTAAACCTAAACCTAAACCTATAACCTTAACCTAAACTAAAACCTATAACCTAAACCTTAACCTAAATGTATTCTCAAATCCCTAAACCTAAACCTACACCTAATCCTAATCTCAACTCCCTAACCTAAACCGGATCCTAAACTTGAAAACCCAAACCTAAACCCGAACCCGATTTCCTAAACCTAAACCTTAGCCTATTCTCAATTCCCTAAACCTTAACCTAAATGTATTCTCAATTCCCTAAACCTAAACCTACACCTAATCCTAATCTCAACTCCCTAACCTAAACCTAAACCTAAACTTGAAAACCCAAAACTAAACCCGATCCCGAACCCGAACCCGATTTCCTAAACCTAAACCATAAACTATTCTCAGTTCCCTAAATCTATAACCTAAACCTATAACCCAAACCTAAAAGTTAAACCTAAACCAAAACCAAAACCTATAACCTTAACCTAAACCAAAACCTATAACCTAAACCTTAACCTAAATGTATTCTCAAATCCTTAAACCTAAACCTACACCCAATCCTAATCTCAACTCCCAAACCTAAACCTAAACCTAAACTTGAATACCCAAACCTAAACCCGATCCCGAACCCGAACCCGATTTACTAAACCTAAACCTTAGCCTATTCTAAATTCCCTAAACCTTAACCTAAATGTATTCTTAAATCCCTAAACCTAAACCTACACCTAATCCTAATCTCAACTCCCTAACCTAAACCTAAACCTAAACTTGAAAACCCAAACCTAAACCCGATCTTGAACCCGAACCCGATTTCCTAAACCTAAACCTTAACCTATTCTCAATTCCCTGAACCTTAACCTAAATGTATTCTCAAATCCCTAAACCTAAACCTACAGATACAGATACAGGCCTAGAGTGTGTACTTAAATGTCACCTGCTGAATGGCCTAGCTGGAATTGACAAATGGCTCCACAACTGCGAACGACGATTATCAGGGATAGAGGACAGGATGGAAGCTCTCCTACACTCTGTGCAACAGATTCTTAAACTGCTGACGACTGGTGGATCTAGTGCGCTATAAAAGGTAGCGACATCGGCGTATAGATGTGTCCGAGCATGGACACTGTGATCACTTTTTGCAATACCATCACTTTTCTCTGATCTGGCATATTTTGCGTTCTGATCGGTTATTTTTTGTTTTATAAGCCCATGGTTGGGCTAGATATTTGGTTTTGTTGGTTTTTGGTTGGTGCAAGTCTGTCAAGCTTGGGCAGCTCTTGTTTTGGATCTTTTTTATTATGGTTGTGTGGTGGTTCTTAGCTATATCTATCTATCTGCTACCATATTATATTCTGATGACCTGTGTCCACATTTGCTGATTGGATTGTGCTGTTTGATCATTATATCCATACTAATAGGGTCTGTTAAAATCCCAGCTCTCCCTTGATCTAATATGCATACATGACTTCTACCAAGAGATATTCTTTTCCATCCATCTATTATGCTTATCCTATCTGCCTTTTGGTTCTCCCATATGCTTCAACTTCCGTCAATATTCACTATTATGTTATCCTTTGCCAATGACTGACAAAAATGGGGAAAACAAATCCACACCCATAAGGAAAATTGTGTGTATCTGTTTATGGATGGTGGTGCAGGTGTTAGGGGATGTAGCTGCAAGAAGACAAGGGGAGATTGTTGTTAGGGGGAGAAGCTACTGAATGTGTGTGTGTGTGTGTGTGTGTGTGTGTGTTTGTGTGTGCGCTCACTAGATAACTTTGTAAAATTGTGTAAAGATCATGTACACACAATTTAGGGTGTTTGTCTAGAAATTGTTCTAAGGTGTTTTGGTGTTTTGTCACGTAATTGAAAAGGGGGAGATTAAAACTGCCTTGGTTTGTCAATAAGCGTGATCGTTGAGTCAGCTAAACAGAAGAGCCCCATAAGATGATTGATCAAGTGTCTGCCTCAACTGGATGTGTGCCCGAACTCACCACAGGTAAATCTTTGCCTCACATCCCATGTCCCAAAACACCAGGTAATTAAAACCCATAAAATTGGATAGAAGATCCTAGGATTTTTGGCTAGAAAACTTTTTTTCAAAAAAAGGAAAATCTTTAAGTTTTCTACCCCTGTCGATTTATCGATACATAGATCAATGAAATCGAACCTTGTTATCGATGTCCTCAAAGCTTACTTGATATTATCGAAATGAGGACATAAGATGTCCAGCAACCACAAAGATCTCTGGACGAAATTATCGATGTATCGATAGACAGTTCGATATCATCGAAATTTGAATCTCGAGTCCATCGAGTCGACTAGATAAAATCGACATCAGGTCTATTGTATCCAGAGTATTGCTATAACAAATCATGTAATCCTCAATATAACGAAGAGCTCCTCGATATCCTCGGAATTCAAATTTCGATGATATCGAAAGCCCTTCGATGATATCGGATTTGGACACACATATCTATCCAGCAAGTTTTTCAGGATGTTTTTCTTGGATCGAGGGTCACTCGATAAAATCGATATTCAAATATCGATCATATCGAAGCATGGTCGATGTCATCGAAAGTGGACAAAAACTGTCTAGCAAGCTTATAGGAAAATTTCTTGGGATTATCGATTAATCGACATTACCCCCGATATCATCGATATTCATATTCTGATGATATCGAGTGATGCTCGATCATATCATTTGCCTGAAATATTTCAAAGGCAAGTGCTCTCACATTTTCAAATGTCGAGGAATTAAACCTCGTGTCGATGAAATCGGAGTTCGAAATCCGATGATATCGACGACAGTTCTATTTCCTCGACCAATTCGCAAAAGATTTCAAAAAGTGTTTGACAGTTAAGTTCGCATCATCGAGCAACCAGTCGATGCTATCGAGAGTATACACTCGATGATATCGACCCTGCTCAATGATATCGAACTCTATAAAAAATGTGACTATTTTATATCTGTTGGAACCTTTTGCCTATTTAATGAGAGCTTGCCCTTGGTTGTTAAGAGAGAAAATAGAGAGTGCTTTTGAGTGTTTAACCCTAGATCATATACCTTAAGCCTTTTCTCTCATGGGAGTTCATCATCCAATCCACCCTCATCATTGACATTCAATAGAGTGGATTGGGGAATGAACTTTCGCATTTAAGGATCCTTCAGCTACTACCTTAATGGCAAATCATTAAGTTGGGATGCCTTGAATACATAGATGATTGGAATCGCTCTATCTCCCTTATAGGAAAACATTTAATATAGTAGGATTTCATCATAATCTTGACCTAACCTGTCGCCTTGTATTGGTACATCTTCTGAGTTGCGGTTTAAAAGACTGAAGATTCTTCGTCATCAAAGGAGGAGATCTTCATCAACATGCTAAATGGGGCTCATCTACTTATCTATAAGTCGTTAGAGTCCAGAGGACCCCTATGATCATTCCTTCTATAGGATTGGGTCTAAGGTATCTCTCACTCCTTGTAAGTCCTCATAGGAGACCTCCGGCGGAAGTGTACGTCAGGGTGCTTTGTGTTGACCCTTGCTCTGTGGAGAGCATAAACCCTTAGGTCCTTGTGTAGGTCCTTGACATGTGTGGTCTAAAACTTAGGTGTTGTGTATTGACCCTTGCTCATGGGAGCATAAACTGTGTCGTGTAGACACGTTGTGTCAGCCTAGGTGTAGGTTGTACTGGTTAGAGGTGAACCTAATTTAAAACCTCCGGTTTGAGGTGAACCTGTTGTGAAACCTCCGTTAGTGAGATCCAGTGCACTCAAGGGTTGAGTGCATCCACCGGAAGTGGAGTAAATAAGTAGTCGAACCACTATAAAAATGATTTTGTTTGAGATTGCTATTGTCTTCCATTACTTGTGTGATTTTCTTAAATGTTTTCATATTTGATTATCTGAGATCACATCTCACACGTAGTCACATCCATCATAAACTATGATTTGCATCTTGTTTATCTTTTAAATAGTTTTATGACTGGATCTTCTATTTGGCTTTGAAGCCATTAGAGTTACTCTGAAGAAATCCTGATGCATGCATATTTACTTAGGATAAGATTGATATGATTTTAAATAACCATAAAATATTAAAAAGTCCTATTCACCCCCTCTAGGACATATTGGCATATTCCCACTTCAACTAAAGTGGTCATTACCGCAATTTCAATATTTGATGTCAATATGCTTGGTCCTTGAATGAAAGGTTGAATCCTTAGCCAAGTGCATTGCACTCTGAATATCATTGTACAGCTTACAATCTGCTTGTTTCCTTCCCAATTCTTCCATAAAACCTTGCATCCACACCATCTCCTTGCACGCTTCTATAGTTGATACATATTCTGCTTCTGTTGTACTGATAGATACTATCTTCTGTAACTGAGAGACCTAACTAACTGCAGCATTACCTAGATTAAAGACATTTCCTGTAGCGCTTCTTCTGCTGTCGATTTCTCCTACCAAACTGAACTACGTAGCCTTGTAGCTTGATTTCTGATCTGCCATAACATAGCCCTACATCCTTAGTACCTACCAGGTATCTAAGGATCCACTTCACAGCTTCTCAATGTTCCTTCTTGGGGTTGTTCATAAACCTGTTAACAACTCCCACTACTTGAGCAATATCTAGCCTCATGCTCACTATAGCATATATGAGACTCCCAACAGCTGACGCGTATGGGACTTTAGCCAGGTAATCTCGTTCCTCCTGCGTCTTCGCACGTTGCTCCTTAGAAAGCTTGAACGGTTGGCTAATGGAGTGTTAACCGGCTTAGCACCTACCATACTAAATCGATCAAGTACCTTGACTATGTACTTTGCCTGTGACAAAACTAGTTTCTTGTTTTCTCTGTCACGCTTTATTGTCATGCCTAGGATTTGTTTTGCAGCTCCTAAATCCTTCATAATAAATTCTCTAGACAGTTGTCTTTTAAGATCTGAAATGTCCTTCATGCTTGATCCGGCCACAAGCATATCATCAACGTACAGAAGAAGTATGATGTATGACATATCAAACTTCTTCAAGTAGCAACAATGGTCTGCATGACATCTCCTAAAACCATTCCCGACATGAAACCATCGAACTTCTTGTACCACTGCCTCAGGGCCTGATTTAGGCCATATAGACTCTTCTTTAGTCTACAACCTTGTTCTCCTTTCCTGGCGCCACGTATCCTGTCGGCTGATGCATATATCTCTTCTTCAAGGTCCCCATAAAAAAAGACTATCTTAACATCTAGTTGTTCTAGATGTAAGTCCTCTGTAGCCACTATACTCAAGACCATACGAATCGTAGACATTTTCTCCATTGGTGAAAATATTTTAGTGAAGTTGATACCTGCTTTTTGTTGGAACCCTTTCACAGCCAATCTAGCCTTGTACCATTTCAAACCATCATGCTCCTCTTTCAGTCTGTAAACCCACTTGTTATGAAGAGCTTTCTTACCCTTAGGTAAAGTGACTAGCTCCCATGTACGATTAGACTCAAGAGAGTCCTTCTCATCATCCATGTGTTGAGGGTCAAATATTGCATACTAAACCCCAATTCTTACCTGATTTTATGAACATGATACCATTTAACGCCCTACTTTAATCGTGTTTTTGTTGCAAGGCGAATTTATGATCTTAGACTAAAAAAGGGTAGTAAAAGCGTCAATTTAACACTCATAAATCACTAAGGTAAGGGGCGGACTCCAGGGGACCAAGATTGATGAATTTACACGGCCGAGATTCGAGAAAATCAAGTAGGTCACACTAAAGAGACCTGAAAGTCGTCCTGAATGTAAGATCACATGGTTCCCACCATTCGTTTGGCTCAATACTTTATATCTGGCCTGAGGACTATATATTAATCGTACACGTCAAATTTCAGCCACTGGACCCTTGTAGAAATGGTCCGGCAGACAAATTAACCCACAAATCATCAAACTGGGGCCTACCTGATATCTAGTTATGCTTCACTTTTGGTCTCAACCCATTAAATGAGCTGGAAAAGCGGATGGACGGAGTGGATTTCTCGAGACATTAAAATGGGACCCACTTTATATGACGAGAGTGTGTACATCTCACGTTCACAGGAGGTGCACTAGATGCAAAGTCCAGTCAAACCGACTTTGACCCATATTACATTCAAAAATGGAAATATATGTTTCCTCTGCTGCAAACAGGGGCTGTGGACAGATGCAGATGGCCAACCATTGTAGCACCGTTATCCAATTTGGATCGTCCATTCGAATCTCAAGGACCCTCTGACCAAAGCCTAGATGAGGAAATTTGAAGAAGGTCGCGTAAATAGTGTCCCTGTGATCGAACGCAAGATGGACGACTTAAAAAAAGATCAAGTGGGCCGCATCAAGGGTGATCCAAAATCATACATTTTCGACCGAAATTTCGAGTGGAATCCGGTGGACGGCATGGATTTTCAAAACAACAGCCTAAGAGGGCCCTACCGAGAGCTGTGTAACGCCTGTAAACAGAGTATGAGTCCGTGAAAAGAGGAAAATCTGGGATTTTGGGCCCCACTGTCTCTGATCGATTCGACAATCCAGACCGTCCATCGTGTAGGCCGTCAAAAACCGTCCATAAGGACGTTCTCTTTTTACACAAACAAGACACACCTGTGTGTGAATACTGGGCCTAATGCAAATTGCTTGCATTGTTTTTCTGCTATGAAAGGAGTTATGTACGCTGTTGTGCGTAAACAGCACTCATGCACTAACTCCACCTCTCCATGCACTGACTGCATCTCCTATAAAAAGGAGACGTGAGAAAGAGAAGAGGCATCCAAGCTTGGATGTCTACACAAGAGAGAGATAGTTAGAGTTTTTTTTTCTGTTTTTGTTTAAGAGAATTAGCCTAATCATGTCGGACTAAACCTCTTAGCTAGGGCTAAGAGGTGAAGCTTATGGCATGATGGGAATGATTCTACGGTTTTGATTCATGTCAAACTGAATTGATGTTGATTTTAGTTTGATTATTAGGAATGCTTTCAATTTTTAATGGTTTGTTGTGACTGAAATTATAATGGATCTGCGATAGCTTTGAGCATGTTCTTAGCATTATAGGGTTTGTGAATTTAGGAACCCTGTTGTTCACCATCGTCTCCTGGGCATGGTTGGATGACGGAACCCTTCCTAATGTTTGTAAATTCCTTAGATTGGATGTGGATTGGTTAAAATTATGTTGTTTGTTTTGTCTCATGGGCATGGTTTTGTGATGGAATCATATCTAATTCATATACCTTTCATCTCTTTGAAAACTTGATCAAAGGAAGTTCAAATTGAGCTTTAGTGATGTATCTTCCAACTGGATGAAGATGGGACTCGAAGTCCAGTTGTGTTCGTGAATCAAGCATAGATTTCCTTGATCTTTACAAGTGGATCCTTGGCACCCTAGTTTCTTACTTTTAATTGCATTGGTTTTACTCATGACTTTAATCACAATTATTTCCTCAATTATTCCAAATTTAGATTTCATCTTATTCTAGTTTTAGTTCGAGTTATTTTCAGATTATGTACAGGCTTCAGTCCATGTGAATTCAACCTCGGTCTTACCGAGTTTATTACTACATCACAACCCTATACTTGGGGTGTGAACAAGTTTTTGGTGCCGTTGCCGGGGACTCATGGTTAAGTTTTCTGAGATTAACTAGTTTTAGGATTAGTTTAAGATTAGAATTTTTCTAACTTAGGTTTAGGTTTTTCTATTTAAACTTTTAACTAACCTAACTTTTGTAATTTTATAGGACTCTGAGATAGACTTTCTAAATTGGTAATCTCTTTTTAATTCTCTATTTTTCTATTTTTAGTAACTTTCTAATTATAGGATTTCTTTTGTTTTTATAAACTAACATACTTTCTAATTTTAGGTTTAGAACTTTCCTAATTGTTTTAGAAACTTTATAATTTTAGGATTTCTATTTGTAGAAACTAATTTCTTTTATTTCCTTTTGCAGGATTTTAACATAGGAAATCCAATCTAGTAACTTCTTTCTAACTCCTCCTCTACTCACTTTCCATATTGTTGTAGGATCTTTTCTTTTATTTTTTTTAGGGTTAGATTCAAAGTTAGGGTTTCACCATGTAAATGCAAGAGTGGGAACATCAGTATACTGAGAAGAATAATATATATTGGGATGATGATTATGACAGAAATCAACCTATGTCTTAAAATTTTTCTAAAATCATTATCAAGAACCAACCAGAATATAATGCTCCACCGGTTAAGAAGTCTTTACGCGATCATATGTGAGAGAACAATTGCACCCCACAGACAGTACGTGAGTGTTGGGGTTATCATAACTATGGGAGTAAGAATTATTATCACCCATCAGACAAGAAGAAAATAATGCGTGATTATTATCACCCATCAGACAAGAAGAAAACAATGCGTGATTATTATCACCCATCAGACACAATGCGTAATTATATCATGGGTGATAATATGTATCAACAACCATCAGATTTTCCCACCTATGATCCTTATGACTATGATCAGTGGAAACATCAAAATTGGAGAGATAAACCAACAACATGTTATAGTGATTATTCTCTTGGATCCCCTACCTTTGAGATCCAACCAGAAACAATCCAAGAGGATTCATGTTTGGATATCATGGAAAATTGAAAACTATTTAACCAACTTGTTACGGATATGATGAAATCATTAGAAGCAATTGAATCGCACCTCAATGAGAGGAACAAGGCTAGTTTACCTCAGCCTCAACCCAATCCAGAGAAACAATGCGAGGAAAGTGATCCTAACTTGCTTTTGAAGAATTCTGGAATAAGGATGAAGAGTTGGATTATGTTAATCAGCATATGGTTCAATTTCTCAATGAGTTGATCTCGATGACTGTCCAAAGGAATGATCAAGAGACGTGGGTGTCTTTCAAATACAATGATAATGACACACTTCACTCACATGACACACTTGATTTCAATGATGATGGACAGGTTAGTTTATTCGAACCTCAACCCAATTTAGGAGTTGAATGTGAGAAAAGTGATCCCATTCTAAGTGTGTACTGCACTGAATTGGACGATGATGAATATTAGGATTCAATCTCAAGTTTGGCCCACATCAATGATCAAGAGGTTCAGGAGGTTGTCAACCAAAGTGATCTACTCCGGCTATCTGACATGGCCAATTTCAATATGGAGGATGAGCCCCTTACGACCGACCCTTCTAACTCTTGTGAGACATGTTTGGACCACTCCCCTGAATTGAATAATGATATGATTTAGGAGAGGGACGAGTTGCGCAATATGACTCTGAAATTTGAAACCACCCATTTAAGGACACCATCTGAGCTGTACACTCTTGACGATTCAATGCCTCTACTAAGTATTTTCCATGAATAGAGTGTTCACACCAATGCTTCTCGTGTTGATTTTCAATACGTCTGTGCAGGGCAAGAGCAAGAGAGCATGGGACCATCCACTTCCACAGAAGATGGAATCCGTGGGCAAATCATCACAAGCTTCAACGTGGAAAATGAGTCACTCTCAACTAAATTTTCCAACTCTTTCAATGATTGCTTGGCATACTTTGCAGATTCAAACGATCACATGATAAAAGATAAAGTGGATGCCTCACAAGACAATACCTCGATAGTTGTCATGGACCGAGAGAACCCTCATTCTGAAGCCCCTCCTTTCCCAGACCCTGAATGTTTACCATTAAAGGAAGAGGAGCTAAAGATTGAACCGAAGTCTGGAACTTCGGAATGTGTTGAGACTACATCACTTCCTTAGAATTTTTCTAAATTTTATCTACTTGCAGTCTCAGATTCACCATGGAGTACTAACATTGAAACTTTTTTGGTCACAGGTGAATCATATATACTTTGGATACCTCAGGCGAATCAATGACAAATTTTTGATGAGGTCCATAAATTTCTCTACACATTCATGCTCTAAAGTATCCAAGCTATTGTAAAAAGGGCTTTGGATGATCCTGTTGAGAAACCTATTAAGAAATTTATCAAGATATTGGGCGAAAGAGGAACCTTTGTGGCATGATTGAGTAGCTTTTCCCCTGCTTTCGTAGGATTGGGGCAGTTTGCTTGATGTCATTCTAGGATAGTTGGCTTTATGCTGTTAGGATAGTTTGCTTGCCAGTTGTTTTAGGATAGTTTGCTTTTGCTAGAGTGAGTCTTGTGCCGAACTACCTTCACGTTGAAATCTCTTTGGAAAAAGCCTTTTAACTCCTTCATCAGGTACTATTTTTCCATCACTTCTCTTTCAATTTCGTTGTCTCATGTGCATTGCATGCTTATATCTTTTACATTGAGGACAATGTAAATTTTAGGTTGGGGATGGGAGATTAAGTTACCTAATCAGTGTTTTTTCTCAATCTTGACCAAAAATTGTGAAAATTTTAAAACTTTTTTCTGGAAATTTTTGTGAATTCAAAGTGATTTTTGAAGGCCATCTTCGATTTAGAATTATAAGATACGTAATGTTGGTAATTTATGACTCTTGGATTCAGCTATCTTTAGATTTTATAGTTAAGTTCAAATTGTTAATCCATGATTAGAAGTTTTAAACATTGATTGAGTCATGATTTCACATGTCACACCTAGCTTACACATTAAGGCTTTAAGTCGATATTGAATTGTTAACCTGGTAGTCATTAGACATCGAAGGAGCCAACCTGGGGAATTTGTCCATCATGTTCAAAGAAGAAATAACACCTAGTTAAAAAAACAGTTGTCTTCGGAAAGGGTTGGGCGAATGGTCTTCACCATGGGTTTTGCTCCCTATAGGTGAGGGTTCGATTCCCCTCCTTGGCTTTGCCTTTAAAAGGTCGACATATCATGAAAGTCATCGATGGAAAAATTAAAAGCTGGAAGAATGAAAGGTTGAACTGTAAGGCAAGTTTTGGTTTAGGTTATGGTTATCCTGAATGCTCTTGTGATTATCAACGTTATCATTAAAATAAAAATAAAAATTTAAAAAAAAAAAAAAAAAGAATTGAGCCTTTGATTGTGATAAGTTTAGGTTTCACTACACACCCATGAAACTCAATGTTTAGAATTATTCTAATTGATGGATTAATACTTTTGTACTTGACAATGAAGTTTACTATACGCTTGAGTTTATGAGAAGGTAATGCCCAACATTAATGTATCTCGAAATTTTACTGGTTTTCAAAAATCACTCGAGTTTATTGAAATTATCCGTAGTTCTCAACTTATTTTTCGCATACTTTGCTTGGGACTAGCAAAATGCCGGTTGGGGATTGTGTTGAGGGTTAAACATTGCATACTAGACCCCGTACGAGCTTAGACTTGAAAAGGGTACTAAAAGCATGGATTTGATGCTCATAAATCACCAAGGCAAGGGATGGACTCTAGGGGACCGAGATCGATGAATTTACATGACTGAGATTCGAAAAAATCAAGTAGTTCACGCTAAAGAGGCTTGAAAGTCGTCCTGAATGCAAGATCACATAGTTCCCACCATCCATTTGGCTCGAAACTTTATATCTAGCCTGAGGACCATAAATTAACCATACACATCAAATTTCAGCTGCTTGACCCTTGTAGAAATGGTCCAACAGACAGATCAGCCCACAAATCGTCAAACTGGGGCCTACCTGATATCTGGATATGCTTCGGTTTTGGTCTCAACCCATTAAATGAGCTAAAAAAGCGGATGGACGAAGTTGATTTCTCGAAACATCAATATAGGACCCACTTTATATGACGAGAGCGTGTACATCTTAGTGCACAGGAGGTGCACTAGATGCAAAGTCAGGTCAAACCGACTTTGACCCGCATTGCATTCAAAAATGGAAATATTCATTTCCTCTGCTACGAACAGGGGCTGCGGATGGATGCAGATGGCCCACCATTGCAGCTCCGTTGTCCAATCTGGACTATCCATTCGAATCTCAAGGACCCTCTGACCAAAGCCTAGAGGAGGAAATTTGAAGAAGGTCGCGTGAACGGTGTCCCTGTGATGGAACGCAAGATGGACGACTTAAAAAAAAAAAAAAAAGATAAGGTGGGCCGCATCAAGGGTGATCCAAAATCATACATTTCTGACCAAAATTCAGAGTGGAATCCGGTGGACGGCGTGGATTTTTAAAACAACAGCATAAGAGGGCCCCACCAAGAGCTCAGTGTAGCACCTGCGAACAGAGCATGCGTCCGTAAAAAGAGGAAAATTCAGGATTTTGGACCCCACCGTCTCTAACTGATTCGACAATCCAAATTGTCCATTGTGTAGGCCATCGAAAACCGTCCATAGGGACGTTCTCTTTCTACAAAAACAAGACGCACCTGTGTGCGAATATTGGGCCTAACGCAGATTGGTCGCGTTACTTTTATGCTACGAAAGGAGTTATGCACGCTGCTGTGCGTAAACAGCATTCATGCACCGACTCCACCTCTCCATGCACCGACTGCATCTCCTATAAAAAGGAGACGTGAGAAAGAGAAGGGGCATCCAAGCTTGGACGTCTTCACAAGAGAGAGATAGTTAGAGTTTTTTTTAACTTTTTCTATTTTTATTTAAAAGAATTAGCCTAATCATGTCGGGCTAAACCTCTTAGCTAGGTCTAAGAGGTGAAGCTTGTGGCGTGATGGGAATGATTCTATGGTTTTGATTCATGTCAGACTGAATTGATGTTAATTTTAGTTTGATTATTAAGAATGCTTTCAGTTTTTAATGGTTTGTTGTGACTGAAATTACAATGGATCTGCGATAGCTTTGAGCATGTTCTTAGCATTATAGGGTTTGTGAATTTGGGAACCCTGTTGTTCACCATCGTCTCCTGGGCATGGTTGGATGACGGAACCCTTCCTAATGTTCGTAAATTCCTTAGATTAGATGTGGATTGGTTAAAATTATGTTGTTTGCTTTGTCTCATGGGCATAGTTTTGTGATGGAATTATATCTAATTCATATAACTTTCATCTCTTTGAAAACTAGATCAAAGGAAGTTCAAATTGAGCTTTAGTGATGTATCTTCCAACTGGATGAAGATGGGACTCGAAGTCCAGTTGTGTTCATGAATCAAGCATAAATTTCCCTGATCTTTACAAGTGGATCCTTGGCACCCTAGTTTCTTACCTTTAATTGCATTGGTTTTACTCACTTTAATCACGATTGTTTCTTCAATTATTCCAGATTTAGATTTCATCTTATTCTAGTTCTAGTTCAAGTTATTTTCAGATTACGTACAGGTTTCAGTCCCTGTGGATTCGACTTCAGTCTTACCGAGTTTATTACTACATCACAACCCTATACTTGGGGTGTGAACACTATGGTCTGCTCCCACTTAACCCATATATCTGACTGTAATGCCTCTTCAAAACACTCTGGTTCACCATTATCTGTCAGCAGTAGATAATGTAAAGAAGGTGAGTATCGGACCGTGGGTCTCCTCTCCTGAGTAGACCTCCTCACAACTAGTATCTGTGGCTCTGCCTCATAATGTTCCTGTGCATGATTATCCTGTGGCACTGTAACACCCGTGTTCGGTAACTCTTCTAACCCTACAAATTCTTTCTCATCGGCCTTATTTTGTTGCACACTGTCCTTATACATCACTTTTTCATTGAAGACTACGTCTTTACTTTTGATGATTTTCCTGTTTTCTGAATCCCAAAACCCGTAACCAAAATCATGCTGCCCATAACCTATTAATGTGCACCTCCTGGACTTCGCATCCACCTTGCTTCTATGCTTTGCATCAATGTGAACATATGAAGTACAACCGAACACTCTGAGATGTGCAAGGTTCACTTCTTTCCCAGTCTGCGTTTCTTCTGCTAGCCCACCATCCAATGGTGTTGTGGAACTTTTATTGATGAGATATGCGGCAATATTCATAGCATCTACCCAAAAAGTCTTGGGCAACCCTACATGTAACCTCATACTCCTAGCGCGCTCAAGGATGATCCTGTTAATGCGCTCAATTACACCATTTTGTTGCGGTATCCCTGTAATCATTTTCTAATGTTTAATTCTATTTGCTGCACAATACTCCTCAAACTTTACTCTCCCCCATTATCTGATCTGAAACATTTTACTGTTTTATCTATCTCGTTTTCTACCATTATTTTCACTTCTTAAATACATCAAATACATTAGATTTGTATTTTAAGAAATAGACCCACAGTTTTCTACTAGCATCATCAATAAAAGAAACAAAATAATGTGAGCCACCAAGAGATGATACAAGTGTCGGTCCCCACACATCAGTGTGTACAAGCTCCAACAGATGCATCTTTGGAGTGCGTTCTATCTTCTTGAAACTTACCCTCTTATGCTTGTCATACACACAACCCTCATAGAATTCCAAGTCAATAGACTTCAGCCCTGGTAGCTTCCCTTTTGAAAATAGCACTTTCATCCATTTCTCACTCATATGTCCCAACCTCTGATGTCATAACTATCCATTCACTCCAGTTGATGCGACTGCGAGTGAACTTACGATCCTGAAGTCACGTACAAAGTACCTTCCTTCTTGCCATGAGATATCACCAAGGCACCTTTTATAATCTTTCAGAAACCACTAGTGAATGTCGTCACATATCCGGTATCGGCCAACTGCCCCACTGAAATCAAGTTTCTTTTCAAACTCGGTACATGTCTGACATCCTTCAATTTCAAAGCCGTTCCATCTTTCTAACTTTTATGAATGTCTTACTTTCTAACAATACTGCACGGCTCATCATCACCCAGGTAGACTCTCCCGAAGTCACCTGACACGTAATCACGCAGAACTTTCTTACACGAAGTGGCATGAAACGAAGCACCCGAGTCTATGACCCAAGACTCATTTCTCGCATCAAGAGACAAGATCAACGCCTATGTGTCACTCTCCTCAGATAGATTCACTGAATCCTTTTGTAACATCTCGAAAAAATCCGTACAAGGACCCGAGTACCACCTCAGGCAGGACTACCCAAGGACCGCATCCTGTCAAATAAGTTTGGCAAAAATTAGTTAAGTACTAAACTAAATAATCAGTGGATTAAGCTCGGGCCACCATTTCCACAAATGAGAAGGCCTAAAACTATTAATACCACTGACTCAACGTCACTTAAAGACCTAGGAGAAATCCCAAGAGCATGTCGCTCTCGGGAGTACATTGAAACCCTGTATCGGACCTAGACCGCACGTCGAGGGTCCGATGATAGCGAAACTATAGGGCTATGTCCGTCCTACTGGGCTTGATAACCATCGTGAGAATCAAGCCCAGATAGTGTCCAGAAACGTACAACATGAGCCATGAGTAAAGTGTGTGAGAAACGCGAATACCTTTAAAAAATGAACCAAAACTTAAGTGAATTGGGTCGATCACTCTTACACAAAATTGAGGATTTCAGACCGTCAGTTTCTAACCAAACTTCACCAATGGAGAAAGGAAATTTCTCTGCACATATTCGTATAACTGTGGCCCCGATTAAGTATGACCGTTGTTCTGACACAGGTCCTCCACGATTGATCGGCTTATCCGATTGCACTGAAATTATGTCTTGGCATAAATCCATTATCAGGGAACGTACCCTATGACGTAGGTGAGTAGTGGGCCTCCCTATGAGCCCTATTTGTAAAAAACAGCTGCCCAAAGGGTATAACCTATGTATATAGTGGCCCTGGGGCCATTTGCATCACTTCTAGGCTTATAAATAGCCCTTATTTCACCTCACCTCTCTCATATGTGAATTTCATCAAACCCTAAGGGAGAGGGGAGAGAAAAGAAGAGAAAAGAGGAAAGAGAGAAGGGAGATCTTGGGAGATCATTGCAAGAATCCTCTCCTATGATTCCACGCACCAAATCACCTCCCCATCGCACTACTGAATCTCTTTCGGTTACGATTTTGGGTAAGAAAACCTAATTCTAATGTTGTTGTAGAGATCAGGTTGATTGCTTGTCAAACTAGCTAACCTATTACGTCATTTAGGTGCCAGACGTTCCATTTTCGGAAACGTAGAGTTTGGACAGAGTCCGAATCGAGCATCCCGACGAAAGGTGTGGACTATAAACGCTGAGGTTGCAGTTATCAATGCTCTCATGTCAGCTAATGATTTATGCCTAACTTGATTGTTGTCATATTGTCTTAGATATATCAGTTTCGGTATAATATACATGTATGAACTGTGTTGAGCAAAAGATGCATCCCATGTGTTTGTTGAAATGTTTGAATGAACATTTAAACATGATTTGTGCTTGCCATGACTACTAATCTAGGATTCATCATTGTCATATGCATGCTGACCTCTCTGTATAAGGATTTGCTAAGATATATGTTGTAACTAACCTAGTCTATATATTTAGTGAATTATAGTCTAAATGTTTTATGAATTGTCTAAACGAAAAATTGTTGATGATTTGTATTTATTACGAGTATTAAGATAGGATTCTTAATTACCTTATTCATATGTATAGTTTATTTCATGTAATCATACTTTCCTCTACGCAATTTATGAATAAAATGCAAGTGTTTGTTAACACGATCAATGTGTTTGATGAAATGCTCAAATGAGGAATTTACTTGGATTGTTTGTGAAATGCTGAAATGATTATCACATGTGTTTATTTTATGCATCTGAGTAAGATTGGGGCTACAACGTAGCCCAGGTAATCAGTAACAGTTCCTGTTCAGGTGGCTGAATTAGTCTCGCCACATTAGGTATACTTGATGAATCTGGGTCGCACGACCATTGTTGACAGTGGTTAGGCCACGAGGGGTGCTTATGCACTCCATATCGATTAAGTTAGCATGTGCTTGTACCAATCAAACTTGCCTAACAAACCGATTGACCTATTGTGTTTTTACCATGTACGAATACTACTGCTTGAATCTAAGGTACCCTTCACCAAATTAAAGGCCCATTTTAACCATGGTACCCCAATCCGCTAAGACTCATGAGACAGGCATGGTGGTATAGGACACCGTGTTCGAGCTGTCGGCCTACGCTGTGGAGACGAGCCTCCCCATAATGACCAGTAATCAACTAAGACTCATGAGCTGGGCATGGTGGTATGGGACACCATGTTCGTGTTGTCGGCCTACGCTAAGGTGACAAGCCTCCCGTAGTGATCGCCAGTATAAACTCTTGAACTTTCCTATCAACTGTTTTTCGTTAGGCGTGATGACCCTATAACTTGTCTATCGTATGTGATTAACTAGGAGTGACGAACCTAGATGGATCCTTCAGTTCGAGTCAATGATATAAAGGGAGGTATCCTAGCTTCCCAAATCTGTTGTATGAATAAGCTTAATTAATTACTTGGCTAACATGACCATGCATCACACTGCATTAGTTAGGATGTGCTTTAAAGGCGATGAAGTTTCACCGGAGGAAGTAATGTCATATGCCAAATAAGTTATCGGAGTAGCTTGTGAGGGAGCTTCGATGCTAGGGCATACATCATTACTTGCACTCCATTCCTACATTAACAAGAGTAGTTAGGAAGTGATTGTTATGTTGCTTTATCATTACTGCTTGATTGACTTAATAACATGTTAACTTTTGCCTTATAGTACCACTGAGTTGGCCACTCACTCCCACTCTGGGATGGTGTTTTAAAACACCAACTAGACTCTGATTTAGATGTAGGTGCTGATGAAGTCTATGCAGTGGAGTAGGACTTTATGGATGAGGAGGAGGAATTCTCCTACTTTCAATTATCGGGCAGGTCGATGTAGACCTCGTGCTAATACGCAAGGAACACTGAGATATTTGGCTTAGTTGGACACCTTACATTTCCACATTTTGTATATTTTGAAACAATTCATATATATATTAAACCCGGTTACGTACTCATACTCTGGAGGTTTGTGAAACATCCACATGTTTAAATATATATGTTTCAAACTTCTGCTTGCTTAATTTAATTATATCCGGAGTATGATATATTGTTTTAGTAACACTCATGTTTAACTCATTAATATGGGCGATATATAAACATCATTATCCATATTGCATAAGTGATGTGCTGGATCTCGGGAGTAGAGCTTTGCTCGACCCTCGAAATTCAGGGCGTTACACCTTCCCGCCTTGAGAGCTACCTTCTTGTTTCTTAAGCACCCTGCAATCACATTTCATGTGCCCCTTCTTCCCGCAATGTCAACACCCATCTTTATCTTTTGGTTCCTTGGACTTCTTCATCGACTTAGAACATCTGTATTTATTGCCTCTTTTGTTCAGCGATCTTCCTTTTCCTTCAACGTTTAGAGCATTCCCTGAATCTTCTTAAACTCTCAATGTCTTTCTTCTAAATTCTTTGCTGAAAATTAGACCAGCCACATCATTGAATTTTAGCTTTGTCGACCCTGAAGAATTACTCAGGACAATCACTAAACCATCCTAACTGTCTGGCAAACTAGATAAGATCAATAATGCCCTGACCTCGTCCTCAAAAATAATGCCAACGGATTCCAATTGTCTCGTGACTGTATTGAACTTGTTTAGATGTTCAGTCATGCTCCCACCATCTGACATGTTCATGTTGAATAACCGTTTCATGAGATGAACCTTATTAGACGCTAAGGGTTTTTCATACATTGTAGCTACGACTTCCATTAATTCTTTTGTATTCTTCATATTAGATATATTGAAGGCGACTCTCTTAGACAAAAAGAGTCAGATCGTTCATAAAGCCTTCCGATCCAATAAAATTATTCATCATTTGTCATCTTCTGTGGCTTCTTCTCTTTTCCTTTTAGAGGAATATAGAGGTCCTTCTGATACAGATAATTCTCCATCTGCATCTTTCAGAAGGTAAAGTTTGAACCATCAAACTTCTCAATTCTAGTCTTCCCTTCTTCTGTCATCGCTCCCACTTGAACTAAACCAATAGCTCTGATACCAGTTGTTACGCAGCACACCAACAACTCTAGTGAACCGAGATCCAATCTCCGGTCTCACCCACAAACGATAAATAAAAATAAATATAATCTAGAAGTAGAATCAAAACATACCAAACAAACCACAAAACAAGATATACGTGGAAAAACTCCAACAAGGGTAAAAAAAGCCATGGGTGCAAACTTTCACTATGAAGAAAAACGAAGATTACAAGCGGTATACTAACCTCTTGATGCTCTCATGCACAAAGATAACCCTTAGCTTAACTTAGAAAACCCTTTCTCATACCCTAAAATAGACCTGGGAACCCTTATTTATAGTTTAGGCAACTTCCCTTCCGCACCCTTACGAAACCACCTCAAATTTACGCAGTCCGTATTAAATCTGCACAAAATCTGTGTAACCTCGACTAGTTAAGATAGGCCCTCGACTGGTTAAGCGAGTCACTCGACCGGTCGAGCATGGGTCTCAACTGGTCGAGCACCTCGGACCAAAAATCAATTTTGCTCGCCGGACATTGAGTCAAGCGAACCTCGACTGGTCGAGCAACCCCATCCAGATGTGGCTCCACATCTCAACAGCAAGTGGATTGTGAAATGAATAACTTAGTCCGCTAAGTGTAGTGAGTAAACTCTGTAGGCCGATCATGATTTATGTCTTTTATCCACTCTGTTCACCCATTTTACCACATAATTTAGGGCATGACACAAAATTTAAGCATATTTCAAGCTCAAGTGGACCACACTGCTAGAAACAGTGAGAATGAATGACTTCCTTTGAAAACTTCATGGTGCCAACGGAAGTTTTGGATCAAGCCGATATTTGTATTTTCCCTTCATCCATATCCGTGTGGTCTTATGAACAGGTTGGATGACAAATAAACATTACTGTAGGCCCAAGAAGATTTAAACGGTGGATATTATTATTCCTATTGTTTACTGTTTCTTATGTTGTGGTCTACTTGAGCTTTATATATGCATTAGTTTTAGGCTCATGCCTTAAAATTATCTAAAAAAAGGAATGCACGGTGTGGATATGAATATGACACGCATAAATAAATGGTGGGCCCCACGGGGTTTTAAACTACTAACTAAACTTTATGGGCCACCATGATTTACCTCTTTCATCTGCTCAGTGCATGACCCCAAATTTGAATTCATCTGCTCAGGGCATGACCCCAAATTTGAAGTATATTTAAAACTTTATTAGATCACACCACCGAAAGCAATGTGAATTGAACAACTGTTGAAAACTTCATAGGGCTACAAATGTTTCGGATCAAGCTGACACACTTGTTTTAACTTCATCCAGTGTTTGTCTGATGTTATGAACAGATTGGATGGCAAATAAACATCACTGTGAGACCTAGGAAGGTTTTGACAGTACACATCATTATTCCCACTGTTTTCTGTGGTGTAGTCCATTTAAGCTTTGGATATGCTTTAATTTTGAGCTCATGCCTTAAAATGATATGGAAAAAAGCACACCTACATCCATAGTAGCCCCACAGAGTTTATGCACCATGCTTATAATTTGAGTAAATATGCAAAGCATATTGAGTAAACTCTGTTGGGCCCACCATGATTTGTCTTTTATCCACACTATCCATCCAGTTTACCAGATAATTTTTCTGTGTGAAGCAAAAATTGAAGCATATCTAAAGTTTAAGTGGCCAAAAAATGTGTTTAAAGAGTTAATCACTATGATTTTTCTGTAGTAATCTACCTGAGATTTGGTTGTGCCCATGCCCTAAGATAAGCTGGCAAGATGGACAGATAACATAAAGATATATAAAGTGCAAACATCAAGGTTGAGGTCGCAGCTGGATATTCAACACAGATCAATGTGAGCCCCATGCTCAGGGTCCCACACACATGGCTGAATCCAAGGTCCCAATGAAGTGTCACGTCCATCCGAGCTGGCATAAAAAATTAGGAAGGGGATTGGGTGGTGACCCCAACACCTGGCCGGGATTGTGCACTTTGGGGCCCACCGTGATGTATGTGTATTATTTCCATGCTGTTCATCCATTTTGCCTGATCATAAGGAGTCCAAAAATTACATAGACTGGAAGCTCAAGTGCACCACGCCTCAGGAAGAAGTGGGGATGATGCGCCCACCGTTGAAACCTTTCCAAGGCATGTAATATTTATTTTCCATCGATAAGGTCATGTAGAATTGGATGAGAGGAAAACACAAATATCAACTTCGTTCAAAACTTTTAGGGCCTGTTTGGCCCGGCAGATTGGATGGGATTGGAAGATAGATCCCGGGATTAGCCAAGCATGCCAAATAGACACAGGATCTGATCCCGGATATAGCAATCCCATGGATCTTAAGACAATCCACTGACATCACCATCATTACCTTTAAATCCCATCCAATCTACCATAATCCCTTCAAAATTGGCTAGGACGTGTTTGATTTGAAGGATTGAAAAGGGATTGGAAGGTTTAATCCCGAGATTGGTCGGGCGTGCCAAACAGACCGGATATAGCAATCCCATAGATCTTCCACCAATCCACTGACCCAGATATCATTACCTTGAAATGCGTGTAATTGACTCCAATACCATCCAATCCCATGCAATCTGCCCGGCCAAACAGGCCCTTATAGCTGCTAAAAAAAATTTTAATGATGGGCATCCAATTACCAATATTATTATGGTATGGTCTACTTGAGCTCAAGATCTGTTTCATTTATAGGCTTATGTCCTAAAATCAGCTAACAGATTGAATCAACCACGTGAATGAAACACAAAGATAATGGTGAGCACGGATGGTTTGGGTGGTGACTTCACTAGAAGCTGCCAGAGAGTGAAACAAGTCATCGTGGCAATTGGGACCCTTTTCTTGAGAAATTTCCAACTGTACAACCAGTATATGGCCCACAACCTTTTTAAGCCCACTCGTTTTTTGCCTTGCAAGAATACTCCCCGGCTGTACGGCCCCATTTCTCAGGTCGAAAATGCCCCTGCTTTCCTTCCTAGGCGGATCGCCTGGTGCTCGAACTCCGAGTTGTATGCTTTTCGCAGTCAAGCCTCACTTCACGGTCATTTACATGCATTTCGCGGTCAATTTGCTTCACTTAATGGTCATTTTCATGCATTTTATATGCTTATATATACATATTTATATAAATATGTATTTGAGAAAATTGTAGGTAGAATAAAGTTCTCCATGCAAGAAATAAAATAAAAATAAAAATAAAAAATTTCATAGATTGGTATAAACTACAGTTATGGCTACAGTTATAATCCGTAGCTAAAGGTATAATACCATTTTTATTTAACCGGAAATTGCAGGATTTTTGAGGCAAACTCCTTTACAGTTCTCGACCTTTTTGGATTAATCGAAAGACCCTCGGTACAACTCACAGTCCTTTTTTTTTCCTCTTTCCTGTTCCTGTTGTAATCCCTGCCACTTTTTGTGGGTCCCATTATGAGGTATGTGTTATATCCAAACCGTCCATCTATTTGGCAAACTCATATTAAGGCTTGGGACGAATAATAAGATAGATCTAGCTATCAAGTGGACCACACTGTAAAAGGCAGCGGAGGATTGGACGTCTACAATTGAAACCCTTCTAGGGGTCAAGAAGTTTTGGATCATTATGAAATTTGTTTTTCCTCTTCATGCAGGTCTTTGTGACCTTATGAATGGATTGGATGGAAAATAAATGTTACGGTGGGCCCTATGAAATTTTTAACAATGAAAATCAAGCTTCCTACTGCTATTTGTGGTGTGGTCCAGTTGATCTTTGGATATGATTCTTTTTATCCGTTAATGCTATGAAATGATTTCGAAGTATGGATGAATGGTGTGGATATAATAAATACATCATCGTGGGGGGACATGTCGAGGAGCGTCAGCGCTCGCCTTCGCACACCAGCCAATCGGCTTCCTGAAGGGATGAATGACGGAGGTATTTTGGTCCCTTGAAAAGTCGGCCGTACATAGGGGAGTATTCTTGGAAGCTTAAAAAATGGCTGGTGGGCCATATACTGGTCGTACGGTTGGAAATTTCTCCCCTTTCTTCTAGAGAAATTGACTAACGTGTTTGGACGTATGCTTGCAGTGACGTATAGGATGGCGCAGGCATTTTGGCTTGGTAGGCAGGTAACCATGTCAGTCGGTCGATCCGATTAGGTGTGGCCCCAGCCTCATTGACGACGGTCCGACCCTTACCGTAGGCCCACCTTGATGCATTATTATGTCCGGCATCGTTCATCTGTCTTTTCAGATTATTTTAAGGCATGAGTCCAAAACAAATCAGCAGATTTCGTTCTCAAGTGGGCCATACCATAAAAAACAGTGGTGGTGGACTATTAAAAGTTTATTATTAGCCACAAAAGCTTTAAATCAAGCTGATATTTGTGTTTTTACTTTCATTCTTAGTTCATGTAACTTCATTAACAGGTTGGATGGTAAATCAACAGTAGGAAAATATTTCCAGTGTTTTTAACGGAGGGATCTTCAGTTACAATGTTTCTTATAATATGGTGTACCTGATATTTGGATCTGCTTCATTTTTGAGCTCATACGGTAAAAAAAAAAAAAAAAAAAAAAAAAATCTCCTAAAACAAATGGACCGTATGGATATAGAATAAATACATCAATGTGAGCCCCACAGTAAGGGCTGCTCCATCTTGGGTGAGGCTGGCCGCACATAATCCACTGCCGAAGCCGGCTACAAAAGTATTAAATTACGTCAAAACCACATGTCCACGTGGTGAATCACAGCTCGATCCCAGCATACCATAAAGGGTGCCTTTGGATGATAAGTTACGTTAAATAACTCATGCATATCGGATAGCTTATCTTCATTTCTTCTTAAATGTGTCAAGGAGTGTTAATGGGCCGGGCTCGGGTAAAACAATCAGAATTTTGACTGCCCAACCACCCAACCGGGGATAATAAAAATCCAGGCTGAAACCTACCCTAAGCCCGACCCATTTTGACAGCCCTGACCATATCTGAAAAGCATGATGGGTTATGAAAACACTCAATCCGGTGATGCCATCATGACAGGTCCACCTTAATGCATGTACGTGTTATATATTCCTTTGTTAATCTTTCTTGGCAGCACGTTT